>JAHRHZ010000040.1:12124179-12173375 GCA_024137785.1 Ginglymostoma cirratum | reverse complement strand
CCCCCTCTCTCCCTATTTATTTCAGAACCCTCTTCCCCTCCCCCATTTCTGATGAAGGGTTTAGGCCCGAAACGTCAAGTTTTCCTGCTCCTATGACGCTGCTTGACCTGCTGTGCTCATCCAGCCCCATGCTTGTTATCTCGGATTCTCCAGCATCTGCAATACCTTTTATCTCTGATTAAATCTTTTGGATCCTTGTTTGATTCATAGACCCAATGGGCTGAAAGGGCTGCCTCTAGGCTGTAAATTTCTATTGACTCATCACAAATTCTGGGCCAACAAGGTACTGCTCAAATAATTTCTGCTTATATTTCCTCAGGACTCTTTTTTTGCAATTTTCCTTAAATCCGTGTCCTTTGAATATTGAATGTGTGGCATTTAATCCTTTCCTTTTTAAGCAGAGCAATCTCAGCTTCCCTCCTCTCTGCACATGGCTACTATTCCTCATCCTTGGTACAAATTTGTCAAATTTCTTTTGTATCCTCTCTCCTTCTGAAGCTGTGAGCCCAGAATTGATCATAGTACTCCAGTTAAGGCCCAATACTAATCAGTGAGTTATAAAGGTTTAGCATAACTTCTTGCTTTTGTACTTCTCTATTTGCAAGGCCCAAGATTCTAAATGCTTGTCTTAGTATGCTTAACAATTCACCCTGATACCTTCAAACTTTCTTTGTATCATAACACCACAGTATTCTGTTTCACACCTTTTAAAATTTGTACAGCCTCTTTTACATTATCTTTCATTCTTCCTACCAAAGGCACCCTATCATCGGCTGTTTGTCTTTCTATGTTACCAGTTAATGTTCAGCCTTACGTTCACCCTAACAGCTGAGGACCTCTAACAAAATTAGCAGGAGAAAGCAACCCGCAGAAACTATTCTCTCAGTAGCAATCCTGCTGCTCACCAACTGCTTTGATCTCTGGCAACAGTGGCTTTTTTAAAACCATTTCTGCACTGTCTGAAGTCTCTGTGCAGCTACCAACACCATCCAACTGTAATGCTGTCCAAACATCGACTTGCACCGTCAAACAGTGTTCACTGACTGAACTTGAAGTTGGGCTTAAAGGACTCCATCTGGCCATTGATGAGACTATTGCTTGACTCTGCGACTATGCACACACTAAATAATGAA
Organism: Ginglymostoma cirratum; assembly: GCA_024137785.1. Classification (NCBI taxonomy): domain Eukaryota; kingdom Metazoa; phylum Chordata; class Chondrichthyes; order Orectolobiformes; family Ginglymostomatidae; genus Ginglymostoma; species Ginglymostoma cirratum. Next base: position 12,172,242 of record JAHRHZ010000040.1, on the reverse strand, counting down.
GTGTTAATACATATGTCAGTAAAGCAGTGGTTCTAACATCAGCTCCTGGGGAAACACCATTATGCATTTCCTTCCAGTCTAGAAAGCTAACTGTTTGCCACTATATTCCGTTATCCTCTACTTCCTGCCACTCTCTGCTTTCTGCTTCTGAGTTAGTTTCATATCAACTCCTTTGTTGTTCCATTAATCCCACAGACGGTAATTGTGCTCCAAGCCCTTGTGTGGCCACAGGTCAAGAAGTACCTCCTTCAGAACTTTGAGTAATGTAAAAAATCCGACGGTATGCAGAGCTGGTTGAATAGAAGCAATCTGTATCTCAAGGGGTTAATTTTGAGCCTCTTTGTGTGCAGGTATTGGATCGAGAGAGGTCTTGCTGACTAAAGGATGTCCAGGCGAAGAAAAAAAATGTGTGATACGAGTTGAAGAATGCAGAGGACCTGTAAAATGTGGCTGTGAGTACCACCCACATGAATAAAGGGGGTATTTTGCATCTTCATATTTTCATAATCTCTGCTGAAAGAGGTTGTATGATATTCCTGAAGAGCTGTTAATTTAGTTTTCAAAAGTACCTTTGCAAAAGAAGTGGATATATTTAATTTCTAAATATGACAATTTAACCCTTCCACTACCCCTGATGATGATACTTGTCTTTAAGGTTAGAAGTTAAAGTGGCTTTTATTTTAAACAGAGAGCACCATTTTGTTTCCAAAAACACATTTGTTTCAGTTTTGAATTGTGTAACATGACAAACATGTAGTTGTGTAGGGGGCTCTATTTGTGGACATTATGGGATTACACCTTTGGCTATAGTCTTGACATAACACCACCCATTCTTCTGTGTAGGGTCAATTCCAAATCATGACAAGCTCCAAGTGGGATACTCCAGTAGGTAGCCTGCCATTGCTCCGAGTGGTATACTCCAGTAGGTAGCCTGCCATTGCTGGTGAGAAGAATCCATGCAGATTCACTGCTGTGAAAGAAGTTTCCAAAAGATAAAGGGGGTAGAAGAGGAAAGAGTGGACTGAAATCCAGTTCTGTGGCACCACTCAAGTGGCAGCACAGATGCCTTGCATCCCTTTCTGGTTGGTGTGATGCTGGGATCTGAAATTTAGGCAGCGCCTTGTCTTTGAAATAAAAATACATGCTGGTATAAGGCAGCAAGAGAGACCCTGCATCACTGCTGCTAAAAGACCAGGGATGCACAACACAAGTAAGGTCTCCTTTGACATCAGGAGGTACTCTTCAATATTTCCAGAGGTCACATATGTTGCATTCTGGGCTTTGTAGTGGAATGTTGCTTCATCCTCACAAGGAGGGCAGAGGACATAATAAACACTGGTGACAGTGCACCTGGGGTATTGAGTGCAGTTTTGATCCCTTTAACTAAGAAAGGAGATACTTGCCATAGAGGAGTGCACCGAATGTTTTGAATGGTGGGATTGACCTATGAGGAGGGATTGAGGAAACTGGGCCTACGTGCTTTAGAAGAATGAAAAGTGACCTTATAAAAACTCACAACTTTCTTAAAGAACTAGACAGGTTAGATGTAAAAAACATGTTTCCCCTACCTGAGGTTCTAGAATCAGCAGGGACAGTCAGAATAAAAGGCAAGCCATGTAGGCTGAGAAGATGAGGACATTCCTAGAGGGAAGTAAATCTTTGGACTTCTCTATCCCTGAGGGCTGTGGAAGATCAGACATTGATTACATTCAAGATTGAGATTGATTGATTTATAGCTAAGGCTGACACGAGGGAAAATGTGGATAATGTGGAAAAAGTCTTTGATGTAGTTGATCACCCATGATCTAGAATGGTGAGGCAGGCTCAATGTGCTGAATCTCCAGTCCTGCTTTTATGTTCCTATGTTTGCTTTGGCAGAGATAGGTCGTTCAATGCTCCTCTGAAAATTTGTGGACTTGAATATCTTCATAAGTAGACATGGTTCACGACATCTCAATGGAGCTGTGAATTACAGGGAGACACCAGTACTAATTGAGGGGCTGAAAAAAATCTGTATCCAGAATTCTTTACTTGACAGAGCATTTGCTTTGAAAAAGACTTTAAGAAATGCTGTTCTTTCAGTTTCAAAAGGCTCCATTGGCACTAGAATTGATCGTTTTAATTGCATTTCAAAATTTGATTAACTACTTTTTTCAGCAATGTGTTATTTATCTTTTGGTTAACAATTTTATGAAGCTATTAAAGCATTATCTGCATTTGACATGATTTACTGAATCAATGTTTGCTTATTGTCACAACTGACTGACCACTTGACAAAATTTAAGTTTGTTTTCATTGGTTATGACGTTCTCTTCAGTATGAAGTCAGTGTGACTGATAGCTCGATTAAGTGATTAGAAGTTTAATATTTTTCACATTCATTTCAAAGCTTTCTCTTGCTATGGCCCCTGATATCTGTCCATAGTCTGTCCATGGGTGAGTGGCTATGGAGTATGGGGGTCATGAATGGTGTATGATGGTGGGTATTGCCATAAATGGACCATTGAGTGTGGGAATCTGATCTCTAGGTTAAAGATCTTATCATTGGCTCCAAATATATTAGCGAGGTTAACATGAAGATTATTGATTAGCAAGTAAAATGCTGGTGTAAATATTCAGATCAGGAGCTTGCAGTTTAATGGGGAAATCGTGCTTACCTAACTTGCAGGAGCTTTTTAAGGAGAAGACGGAGAAAGACAATGACAGTGATGCTGTTGATGTGGTGTACACGGACTTTCAAAAGGTGGTTGATGCAGAGAACTTAACAACATAGGAAGAGGAGTAAGCCATTCAGCCCCTTGATCCTGTAACAACATTCAGTGAGATCATAGCTGACCTGTGGCCGAACTCCACATATCTGCCTTTGGCCAATATCCCTTAATGTCTTTATTTAACAAAAATATATCTATCTTCGATTTAAAATTAACAACCGATTCTGCATTCACTGCTGTTTTGTGGAAAAGAGTTCCAAATATCTACCGCCCTTTGTCTGTAGAAGTGGTTCCTAGGATTTCTCCTGAATGTACTGGCCTTAATTCTCTGTGTCTCCTAGTTCTAGAATCCCCAACCAGTGGAAATAGTTTATCTTTATCTAGTGTGCCTTTTCCTGTTAATATATTGAATACTTCAATCAGATCACCCCAACCTACTAAGTTCTGGAGAAAACAGGCATAATTTGTGTAATCTCTCCTTACAACTCAACCCCTAAAGTCCAAGTATTATTTTTGTCAATCTATGCTGTGCTCCCTCCGAGGCCAATACATCACTCCTCAGGTGTGGTGCTCAAATCTGCTCAGAGTACTCCAAGTGGGGTCTAACCAGGGTTTTGTATAATTGCAGCATAACTTCTGCATCCTTGTACTCCAGTCCTCCAGGTATAAGGTCAGTTTTTTGATTATTTTCTGTCCCTGTTCATGACATTTTAAAGATCTATAGACCTGAACACTCAAGTCTCTTTGGACATCCATTATTTTTAACTTCGTACCATCTAGAAAGTACTGCAATCTGTCCTTTTTCAGCCCAAAATAGATGATCTCCTACTTGCTTACATTGCACTCCATCTGGCACTGTTTTGTCCATTTACTTAGTCTACCAATACCCCTTTGTAATTTTATGCTATTATCTGCACTGTCAAAATATCACTTAAATTTGTGTCATCAGCAAGTTTGGGTATATGATATTCAATGCCATTATCCGAGTCATTAATAAATAATATGAATAATTGAGGCCCAAACACAGATCCTTGTGGCACAGCACCGGCCACATCCTACCAAAATTCAGTACCCTAACTAGTATCCCTACTTTTTGTCATCTGCCACTCAACCAATTTCCTAGCCATGTCAGTAATTTGCCCTCAGTTCCATGGACTTCCACCTTAGTTAACAGCCTGTTGAGTGGGATTTTTATTAAGTGCCTTCTGGAAGTCCATATAAACAATATCCATAGACATCCTGGGTCCACTACCTTGCTCACTTCTTCAAAAAATTCAATGAGGTTTTTCAGGCATGACCTACTTATCATGAATCCCAGACAGCTCTCCCTGATCAACTGAAAAATTTTAAGGTGTTCAGTTACCACATCCTTGATTATAGACTCCAACAATTTCCCTATCACAGGCATTAGGCTTAACTGGTCAATAATTTCGCTTGTTTGCCTCTTTTGCCCTTCTTAGAAAGCAGAATGATGTGCAATTTTCCAATCTAGAGGGACAGCTCCTGTATCTAGGGAACTCTCACAGATTATACTTAGGGCATTGACAATGTCCTCCCCTATTTCCTTTAATAACTTGGATGGAAACCATCAGGTCCCGAGGATTTGTCACTCTTTAATTTCATTAATTTCTTCATTACTGACATTTCAGCTATGTCAATTTTTTTCAGCCCCTGTTCCCAATCCACAATTAATTTCCCTGGGACTTCTGACAAACTATCATCCTTTGCTTCTGTAAGTATTGAGGCAAAGTAATGATCCAACATGTCTGCCATTTCCCTGTAGTCATTGACAATATCTCTGCTTTCAATCGTCAGTGGGCCAACATTGCACTTTTCCTTAGGTAACTATATAATTTCTTAGTGATTTTGATGTCCCTGCTTTGTGGCCCTTTGCTGGTCTTTGCATCTTTCCCATTCAGCAGGGTGTGTGCAGTTTTTTTGCGTCTTTGTAAGCCATTTGTTTTAGTGTTATGCCATCCCTTATCTCTTTAATTGTCCATGGCTGTTTTTTTCTGTGAAGTGGAGCTTTTCTTCTCTGAGCAAAATGGTGGTTTTGTATTGTGTTCAATATTTCTTTAAACATCCTCCACTGTTCCTCAGTTGTTCTACTCATTAGCAGATTTTCCCAGTTTACTGTGGACCATTAATGTCTTAGCCTTACCTAATCTAAAACTTAGTAGCTGATTTTTGGTTTTTGCTTTCACTGAAATCTTCAACCTCTCCCTCCTACAATCTGAAGTCCCCACCTGCTTCAAGAAGATCGCCATTATCCCAGTGCCAAAGAAAGCACATGCAACGTGCCTTACTGACTATCGCCCAGAGCCTCTGACCTCCACAATCATGAAGTGTTGCAAGAAGCTGGTTATGGCCCACATCAACTGTAGCCTCCAAGCCTGTCCTGATCCCCTGCAATTTGCCTACGATGCAACAAGCCCACAATGGACGTCATTTCTCTAGCCCTGCACTCACTGGAACATCCGGACAACATCTGTACAACAAGGACACCTACTTCAGACTCCTACTCATCAACTACAGCTCCACCTTCAACACCATAAACCACTCCAGACTAATTGCAAAACTCCAAGACCTTGGTCTCAGCTGCACCCTCTGCTACTGGATCCTCAGCTTCCTGACCCAGAGATTGCAATCCGTGAAGGTAGACAACTGCACCCATCACCCTATGATCTGTATGTCCTTGTTTGCTATGATCTACCTGTACTGCTCGCAAAACAAAGCTTTTCACTGTCCTTTAGTACACATGACTACAAAAAATCAAATCAAAAACCAAACTCAAATGCTTCTTTGAACTCAATCACATTATGATCACTATTTCATAAATGTTCATGCACAGTTGGGTTGCTAATTACTTCCAGCTCATTACTCATTACTAAATCCGATACTGCTTATCCACTTTTCTGATCCACGAGATATTGCTGTTGGAAACTATCCCAAAAACAGAGAAATTTACTGCCTTTCAGCTACACATTTGCATATTTTCTGAACTTATACGGTCTAGGTTTTCAGAGATGCTACTATAGTTTCAAATTCTTTACTGTTCCTCAGTTCCATCTAGATGGCCTTCAATGAATACCTTCCCCTCATTATATCATCATTCACCATTGGAGTAAACTTGTTTCTAATCAGTAAGGCTACTCTACCTCCTCTGCCATTTCCCCATCCAGGTTAAAAACCTTTTAACCTCGTATATTTAGTTCCCAATCCTGACCACCCTGCAACCATGGTTCAATAATGGCTATTATATAACAACCTTCAATTTAAATTTGTGCCTGCAGCTCATTTAATTTATTCCTTAGACTCCTTGCATTCATACATGGAATCCTTATTGGGGCCAGTGCATCACAACAGACATGTGAGAAAAGTTATAGCTCATGGTATAAAAATGACAGGAGAAATGTGAACACAAAATTGGCTGAGTGATAGCAAACAGAGTAATGGACAATGAATATTTTTCCACCTGCAGGAAGGTTTGTCGTGGAGTTTCCCAGGGGTCGGTATTGAGACCTTTGCTTTTCCTGATATAAATGAATGATCTTTGTGTGTCGACAGGTACGCCTGATAAAGTGGTGGAGGTAGTTTCAACTGAGGCATTCATGAGGATATTAGATGAATACACTCTGCAAAGGGACAATGTAAATGCAGGAGAATGACACTACATGATAATGCTCATTTGGAGAACTGGTGTAGACATGATGGGATGAATGGTTCCTTTCTACAGAGTAACAATTTTATGATTATGTGATAAGTTGTATTTGTTATTTGAAACTCTTAAATAGCTTCTTCATTTTGACCTAGCTTCAGTTTCATTTAAGAGGTTCATTCATTCCTCTAAATTCGTACTAATTTTTCATGAATTTCATTGAATCTATCAGGATTAGATCTAGGACTATAGATGGTCCATTGCCACCATCAAGCAAAGAATTAGGCAAACAAATAGATCTGAGGCATCGCTGGAATAAATCCCAACGTTGCGTGACAAATTTTTCTGGCCAACTGGGTCCTTCACAACTTTGTTGTTTACAAAGGTTCGAAAATCGAGATTGCCAAGGAAACTTTGTCAGAAGCTAAATACCTTAAAGAGTGAAAAAACCAAAGTATGAGTAAGGTCACAGGTAGCTGCTGGGTGAAATTTGTGGAAAGCATATTAGAGAGACAAGCAGTAGTGCGATTTGTCGCTGCATATGTGGTGATAACCAAGCAATGTTGTTTCATTCTCATTTTACAACCTTTCCAACCGCTTCCTTCATCAGTAAATATAGAATTTGCATGAGGGTTCTGAGCTCACGAACATTTTAATCAAAGCTGGAGCAATTTTATATTCCAACACAAAAACTATGAACATCATATATACAAACATAAGAATTAAGAGGAGGAATAAGCCGTTTAGTCTCTCTAGCTTGTTCTACCATTCAATATGATCTGGGTTAAACTGACATAGACATAACTTCACATTTTTGGCTACCACCAATAACTTTTGACTCCATTGTTAATCAAAGACCTATCTACTTTAAAGGTGTAAATAGTCCCACCTTTACCTGTCCCTGACTTCCAAAGACTTGTGAGAGAGTAAAAAATAATTTGCATATTAAACAGAAAATCTATTATTTTAAACTGGGTGCCTTAGTTCTAGTCTCTCTTGAGAGGAAATATCCTTTCAGCATTCAACGTGTCAAATCCCTTCAGGATCTTAGAGAAACATATAAGATCACCTCTCATTATCCCACACTCATTCTTATAAATTGGCCCATTCAGTCCAACATTTCCTCATATGATAACTATGCCACCCAAGTATTAGCCTTGCTGAACTGATGCCAATGCATTTACATTATTTTTTAAGTAGGGAGACCAAAACTGTGGACTGTACTCCTGATGTGGTCTCCCCAACACTCTTATACTATCGTAACATAACAACCACGTTGATATCCCACAACAAAAATGGAAGTTGCTGGCAAAACTCAGAATCTGTCAGTATCTGTGGGGAGAAAGCAGCAAACCTGCTGAGTTTTGCCAGCAATTTCTGTCTCTGTTTCAGATCTCCATCATCCTTAGTCTTTTGTTTTGTGTTTCTCCTAATAACTCTTTTCCTTGCCATAAATGAGCGTGTTTCTAACAAAAATGTCACATAAACGTTCTGATGCTTTATAGCTGAAAGGTTATTTAGAATCATCACTATCTAATCTATTTCTGATTAATTTCTCTTCTTCATATCTATTCTACCATTTTTCTCCAAACTGTCACCTGAGAGCTGAGATGTGAATGGATGCTGGTATATGTTAGCCCCTTTGGAGGAAGGAGACCTTCCCCTCAGGATAGAGGAACCCGAGAATGGATCCAGAATAGACTTCTTCTCTGGGCTTGAAATCTCCACAAATATAGAGAAAATATCTGAGAGGACTGAAGGGATGATTCTCTGACCTGAGTCAAGGCTGAAACCACACTACCATCTTGTTCTCTCGGCAAGGGATGGAGCATTGTTTGGCAATTCCAATATTCCAATACAAATATCCTGTAAACTCTCTGAAGAATTGACCCAAACATCTCAAATCTGGTCGAGATATTGTTCTCTTCTTTCTCACGCCCACATTGCCGAAAGGCCACCAGGAAAACTCTGCTCATTTAAAACAATAATTTCGATCCAGGTTTCTGGGTTCTGTGGAATGTAAACGGGGACTCATACATAGCTGCCGCTCATGTCAGGCTGCTCTGGATATGATTCTAACATTTTCTCAGCGGCCATCTATGCCTTCAGACAAGCTTGGTTCTCTTGGTAGCCAGGTACGTTTTCAATAGCCTTTAAAAACTGCATCTGGGAAAACTGGAGCAGATACAAAGAACAGTTGGTTGAACTTTAAAGCCTGCTGTGATCTCATCAGACCAAGGGAGTATGACATGAATATTCGAAATAAGAAGGCTCAGGGGTTAGTGTGTTGGTGCAAGTAAAATGTTCTTGTTTTAACACAGTGTGCAGCCGGAGGAACACAGCAGGCCAGGCAGCGGCAGAGGAGCAGGAAAATTGATGTTTCAGGTCGGGACCCTTCTTCAGAAAAAGAAAAAGGGTCCCGACCTGAAATATCAACTTTCCTGCTCCTCTGCTGCTGCCTGGTTGCTGTGTTCCTCCAGATCCGCAGTGTTATCTCTGACTCCAGCATCGGCAGTCCTCACCAAATTCCTTCAGACAAGCTTGGTTCTCCTGTTAGCCAGGTATGTTTTCTATAGCCTTTAAAAACTGCATCTGGGAAAACTGGAGCAGATACAAGGAACAGTTGGTTGAACTATAAAGCCTGCAGTGATCTCATCACCAGTTCTAGCCAACTCTTCTTTACCATGGATGTGTAATCCCTTTCCACATCCATTCCTCACCAGAAGGGTCTTAGGGCTCTCTGCTTCTTCCTGGAGCAAAGACCTGAACCATCCCCACCCACCACCACCCTCCTCCGCTTTGCCGAGCTTGTCCTCACCCTCAACAACTTCCCTTTCAACGCCTCTCATTTTCTTCAGGTAAGAGGGGTTGCCATGGGCACCCGCGTGGGCCCTGGTTATGCCTGTCTCTTCATGGGGTGTGTGGAACATTCCTTCTTCCAGTCCTATTCCGGCCCACCCCCACAGATCTTTCTTCAATACATCGATGATATCATCAGTGCTGCTTCCCTCTCTCGTGTGGTATTGGAAAACTTCATCAATTTCGGCTCCAACTTCCACCCTGCCATAACGTTCACCTGGTCTATCTCTGACTGCTCCTTTCCCTTCCTCGACATTTCTGTTTCCATTTCTGGGGATAGACTGGCCACTAATTTCCATTACAAGCCCACTGACTCCCACAGCTATCTGAACTCACCCTGCTTCCTGTAAAGACTCCATCCCATTCTCTCAGTTCTTCCATCTCCGTCGCACATGTTCAGAGGAGGCCAACTTTGAAAAGGGAGCCTCTGACACTTCCACCTTCTTCCTCAACTGAGGATTCCCCAGCACCATTGTGAACAGGACCCTCAACCAGGTCCGACCCATCTCCCACACTTCCGCCTTCACCCCTTCTCTTCCCTCCCGCAACAGCAACAGGGTTCCCCTTAAACTCACCTACCATCCCACCAGCTGCCACATCCAGAAGATCATCAGATGCCATTTCCACCACATCCAGTGAGATGCCACCACCAGACACACATTCCCCTCCCCTCTCTTGCCTGCCTTCCGGCAGGGACCGTTCCCTCCAGGACACCCTGGTCCACACTTCCTTCACCCCCAACATCTCCCCACAGCCCTATAGCGCCTTCCCCTGTAACCAGTGAAGGTGCAACACCTGCTATTTACTTCCTGCATCTCCAGTATCCAAGGGCCCAAACATACCTTCCAGGTGAAGCAACACTTCACCTGCACTTCCCAGAATCTGGTCTACTGCATTCGCTGTTCACAATGTGGTCTCCACTACACTGGGGAAATGAAGCGTAGAGTTCGCAGAACATCTACATACTGCTCCCAAAAAAGACCCTGAACTACCTGTTGCCTGCCATTTTTACGCACCACCCTGTTCCCTGGTCAACATCTCTGTCTCTGGCTTGTTGCAGTGTTCCAGCGAAGCCCAACGCAAGCTGGAGGAACAATGCCTCATCTTCCGCTTGGGGACCCTACAGCCCTCCGGACTCAATATTGAGTTCAATAATTTTAGGGCCTAAACTCGCCCATGTCCCAGCCCTCTACCCCACACACCAGGCCTTGTTACCACAAAGTCTGCCACTACACACCCCTTGTTGTTAGTCACTAACAGTCCCCATTAACAACTGCTCACCCTCCCAGCCTGATCATTCGCAACTCTCTTGTCTGTCCAACTGTCTTTCTCTCTCTTTGGGCTGTATCCTATTGTTTACTCCCTACTCCACTCACCTCCCTATTTTCTGCATATAAACTGACATTTTACCAAACACTATCAGTTCTGAGGAAGGGTCACCGGACCCAAAATGTTAACTTTGTTTATTCCTTCACAGATGCTGCCAGGCCTGCTCAGCTTTTCCAGCAAACTTTGTTTTTGTTCCTTATTAAATGCCCTTGTTTCATTAGCTCACCCAAATTGTGCAGTTTATATGGATTATTCAGATCTCTTTTAAGGCAAAATTGGACGTAGAGAAAAATATCTTGCCTATCCTATCTGGACTGGAAGTCTGTAAAATACCAGACTAACTTATGGCAGCTTCTAGCCTGCTAGTTTGTCTACGTGAAATAGAAACTATACTCCCTAACTGAAACCCTCCAACAGTCGTACAAACTCAATGTGAAATTCAAACATAAGTGGGAGAAGCCGATGCCACACATGATGTGCTGAATCACAACAGTCAGACATTGAGCAGACGCACTAATGATCTAACGTGGGAAAGTGTGAGAAATTGTGCAATTTGGTAGGAAGGATAGAGGCTTCAAAGTCTTTTGAAGTCTGGATGGAGCACAACAGGACTTGAGAGTTCTAGTTCAGGATTCTCTTAAGGTGAAGGAATTTCTTCAGCCAGAAAGTAGTGAATCTGTGGTACTCACTGCCACAGAAGGCTGTTGAGGCCAAGTCATTGAGTGTTTTTAAGTCAGAGATAGATAGGTTCTTGATTGGTAAGGGGATTAAAGGTTACGGGAAGAAGGCAGGAGAATGGTGTTGAGGAACATTTCAGCCACAATCAAATGGTGGAACAGACTCAATGAGCCGAATGGCCTAATTCTGCCTTTATGTCCAATGGTCTGAAAGACATTGTTGGATGTTGTGCAAAAAAAGAGCCCAGGAATTTTTAACTTTTATTTTAATGGGTGCAGGAGCAGCAGGTTTGCTCTTCTTAGACCCACAAGGAAATTCCAGACTATTTCCAACACATTCAAGGAGCCTTTGAATCATCATCCATGCCAATGGCCACCCAGGATAGATCTGGTTCCAATTTGACAGCCATAGGTTGAATTTTTTCCCTTTGGTTCGTTCCAGTCTTCAGTTTTCTGTGTCTAATGAGATTAATTAAGCAAACACAACTGCAACAACAGTGATGTCTCCAGCTTGATTAGATTGGCTGACTCAAATCACTCCAGCCTCTGATTAAAGAAACAATTGTTTTCGGTTTATGAGGCAGAGTCTGGTGCTTATTGTGGCATAAAACAATTAGGACCTGAAAGAGTTAACTGACAACATGAGAGTTTCAGCCCATCAGTATAAAAGTGACTGTTTTTGGAAGGAGCCAACCAGTGCTGGTGACAGTTGTGACGTTGATGATGTATTGCCAAAGTGTTTCAGTAGCAGTCATGTGTATTTACCATTGCCTTTAGCCTGCGGTCTCACAAGGGACGGTCATGTATCTCAGATGTAATGTAACTTAATAACTATTAAGTAATGTGTAATTGGCATATTCTCTTTCTCAAGAACGAGCCTCTTTTTGTCTGCCACAGAAGTTGTGTGGACATGCTTCTGCAGTTGGCATCATTAATAGATAGTGATACCAATAAGGATTGGTAGCAGTGAAGCTACCCAAGGCATCTCACCAGACGTCAACAAATATAACTCGTGTCAAGGGAATAATATATCTGTTTTCATAATATAGCCTAAAGAAAGTGAGTTAATTGCACTGCTATTTCATATTGACTGTTATCTGCAGCTGGTCTTCCCTGTAAACCCATTGCACTATAGAGCCTGCCATTCTACACTTGTGTAAAAGACTGTCTGTGACACTCTGACTAGAGCATGAACCATGGATAATGACCACATGCTGTTGTATCATCATATTATCACCAAGGTTCGTTGTAGGAGAAAAGTTACTGATTCTAGGAATGGGAGAGAAATTATAGAGCAAAGGGAGAAAACAGGGCTCCCTGTTTTTTGGACAATCATGAGAATTATTCTAGCTTATTTTGTAGTTTTAGTGTAGTGTTAGAGTAATACCGGAAATACATAAGAACCCCTAAGAAAATATCAAGGCTGCAAGAAGGCAGTTGAACTCACTGAGTCTTATTCCGTTAGTAATTCTGAGTCAAGGAGCTGAAATGTTTATCACATCTTCATCAAAAGTCTTTTTTCTATGATCTATTTCAAATTCATTTTTCCCTAGTTTAAAACTCTTAAGTTCTCTTATAATGTTCACTTATCCAACTTCAATTCAGATTCAAAGTTTATGTTTACCACTGTAACAATGAAGTGAGACGGGGTAAATCAGTTTCCATCTATTGACTCTCAGCTTGGTCAGTTGGAATAAATACTTTTCTTTCTTTTTAGCTTGCAACTATCACGCTTCAAATAAAAATGTAGTTAATTAGATCAAAATAAAGAGGTAATAGGTTTGAAAAGGAGAATGTCTGGAACAGATGGGAAGAATAAAGGTTATGCAATTTACAGGTCCTTAAAATCTTTAAGGAGTTAGATTTTACCCTGAGACCACAACTGTTTAATTGTTTAATTGTTGATTGGTAACCTCAGTAAAAGGAGAAGTTTGTGAATATCTTCAATCTCTCAATGGTTGCTTGTTTCTCCATATTTTACCACATGTTTGTCATGTCGATACAAATGAAGTTTCCATCTCTCTGCTCATCTGCTCAAAAACTACTACGGAAATATAGTTTATTCTTATATTCCAATGTCTGGCTCCATTGTCATTCCAATTCAAACAGCCACAGGCAAACTTACACACACACACATATCATATAATGGTGAATTAAAAGAGAAGATGCAAATTTCTTGACTGTGACTCAGTTGTCTGGTTTTGATGTCTTTAGACAAAATGGTAATTTCAGCGCAGATAGTTGCATTTATTCTCCTGTACTGAACTCAATCTGTGTACAGGCAATTTAGGCCAGTATTTGTACATTTTTAAAACCGTTCTGGTCTAGTAAAGTTCCCAGGTATAAAAACCAAATGATGAAAGTTAAAATTTATACTCCATAATTATCATCAACCATAACATGATAGTTACATGGCTCAAACACAGAAATATACAGAAATTGTAAGTTCCAGAGGCTGGCCGTTTTCAGAGCAGTGGAAGATGCAGCAGAAATGAGCTCAGTTAAGCAGAAGACGGCCCAGAGAAAATAGAGACCAGAGAATTGTGCACCTTCTCAATCCAAAATCTTCCACCACACCAAATGTGGAGGAGGCTGCCATCAACCGCAGTCAACCACACTTGGCAAAGCTAAACAGAGTGGGCACCTGAAGTACAAATGCTCATTTCATGAGACAGAAGGCTGACAACAATAACAGCTCCGTGAATGTCTTCACATCCACAAAGTGTCACAAAGATCTTCACAGTCAATGAATTTTCTATGAATTGTAGCCATTTGTTGTTCTACATAGAATTCGTGGAATACATAGCAAGAAACCAGCCATTTGGCCCTCTCACTCTATGCCATTCTTTACACTGAACTTGAACAAATTACTGGCAAATTGTGTAAGCAGAGGATTGAGATGAATGCACGTTGGAGATTGAATAATGAGGCTAGTTATAAATGCAGATTGGAAAAATCATTGTTGCCACTTGGTAACATTTCACTTTGTGATTTAAAACCTTGTGTTCTAATCTGTCTTTATTACTCAAGTACAAGTGCGTAATGGAAATGTTAAATGTGTGGAAGTCTGAGTAATGCATCCCTGGTCTTCTTTCAATTAATTGCACCCATTTTTGCAAAACTAATCGATAGACTTACAAATAGCTCTGAGGGAGGATTAAAAAATTGCAAAGTAGATGTTACTAAAAGTATTTGATATTGGAACTGAAATTTGTGTTTATGGACAATGTTGTCAAGCAGTAAATGAGAAATAAGAGAACAGGGGTAAGACTTAGATTGCTCCAGTGATAAAAGCAAGGAAATGAGAATAAAGGCCTTTGCCAATGATTCTCTGGCTACAACAGAATAGATATGAATTGCACTGAACAAAAGCAGTCCCATTCAGCCAGATGACAGGGGAAGAGTGTTGAAGGAAGTTGGTGCGATAAATCATTCAAATGTTATGGACAGATTGAGAAGGCAAGAATGGATAGTTTACTTAGTCAAAATCACAAAGAATGCCATCTTAAATATGAAGAAATATTTGTAATGGATTCTTGACATTTTGAGTTTGAGTTTGATTTATTGTTGTCCCATATATCGAGATACAGTGAGAAGTATTGTTTGGCATACTATACAGCAGATCATTCCATACAAAGTGCATCATGGTAGCTGCACAGAGTGTAGAATACAGTGCTAGAGCCACAGAAAAGATGCAGAGAGAGACATCAACATTAATATTAAAGAGGTATGATCAAAACTCTGATAACGCATGGGAAGAAGCTGCTCTTGAATCTGTTCTTAAGTGTATTCAAACTTTTATATCTTCTGCTGATGGAAGAAGGTGGAAGAGAGTATAACCAGGATGGGATAGGCCTTTGATTATGTTGGTTGTTTTCCCAAGGCAATAGGAAGTACAGAGAGATGTTTTGAATTGGAGCTGCAAGAAAATAAATAGAAACAGAAATGCTGGAAATATTCAGCAGGTCAGGCGGCGTCTGAAGAGAGAGACTTAGCAATTTAGATCTGTGACATTTCATCAGAATTGGGGAAGGTTAAAAATGTTTTGTTCTGAAAGGGGAAAAGTGAGATAGAAGAATAATATGGAAGGTCTCTGGTAGGGTGGAGGATAAGAGAGGTCAAATGACAAATTTTTATTGTTTAAAAAAAACAAAGGGAATGGTAATGGACAAAATAAGGAAACAAAAGGTATCAGATTAGAGAACCGATTGCATAGCTCTAAGATTGATATTGGAGAAGTGAGTTCTGGTTTGTGGGGCACTGGGAAAATGACATCCGTATTGATATGACACTCTCCGTCTGAACTTTGCAGGACCCGATATCAATGTCAACCACATAACTGGGGAAGTAGAGTGGATTTGAACCTGAATTGTGGGGACAAATAATCAAATTTGGAAGGATGAAGTAACTTAATGAATAGAGTCAAGGCTGAAGATAAAGTTATTAATAAGGGGAATGATAAAAGGACTGTGAGAGGAAGGGATAGAAAGTCCAAATCTGAGTGAATGAACAGATCAGGCGAGAGTTTACAAAAAAAAATGGATAAAATGAAAGGCTGTGTTTCTGAATGCACATAGTATTTGAAACAAAACAGATGGACAGAGATCATATAAATAAATAAATTAGTACGACCTGGTAGTTTTTACAGAGACATGGCTGTAGGATGACATGAACTGGGACCGAGATCTTGATGAACAGGACATTTGGAAAGGATAAGAAGCAAGGGAAAAGGATGGAGGGGTGGCTCTGTTAGTTAATTATGGTATTAGCACAATAGAAAGATATGACCTGAGTTCAGGATAGTGGGATGTGATAACAATTGGGGTAAGGGTGAGAAATAAGAGGTCACGTATGGGAGTGGTGTACAGGCTTCATAACAATAGCCACATAACAGGATGGATTATAAAGGAAGAAGTAATGAGATCTTGTCAGAAAGGCACAGTGATGATTATGGGAGATTTTAATCTTCACATGAATTGGAAATCTGATGGGCAAAGGTAGCCTTGATGAGAAGTTCATAGAGTGGTTCAGGATAGTTGCTGAGGACAGCATGTTTGGAGCTGACAAGAGAGCAAGCTACACTAGACCTGGTTTTGTTCAACAAGATAGGATTGATTAATCATTGCATAGTCAAGATGCCTCTAGGTAGCAGTGAATATAATATGATTGAATTTTACAACTAGTTTGAGGGAGAGAGGAGTGGGTCTGAGACTATTTAAAAAAATTTAAACACGGGCAATTATCATGGCATGAAAGCAGAGCTAGCTAAAGCGCAATGGAAAATTAGGGTGGGAGAGAGGTCAACAGAGATGTAGTGACAGACATATAAGGGAATTGTTCAGAAAACACAGAACAGTTACATTCCAAAGAGCAAGGAAAATTCTAAGGGAAGGGCAGACCTTGGAAACCTATAAATGTTAAAGATGTTAAACTGAAAAAAGTCATATAATTGTGTGAAGACACATGGCAGGTTAGAATCATAGAATCATAGAATCCCTACAGTGCAGAGAGAGGCCGTTCAGTCCATTGAGTCTGACCCTTCTAAGAGCATCCCACCCAGACTCAGACACCCCACCCTATCCCCTTAACCCCTCATTTCCCATGGCTAATCCACCTAGCCTACACATACCAGGACACTATGGGGCAATTTAGCATGGCCAATCCACCTAACCCGCACATCTCTGGATTGGATAGATTGGATACCTTGCCCCTGTCATCTGGCAATCAGAAGATTGGATAGATTATAAAAAAAAGTAAAGAATGACCAAACATTTCATGAGGGGAAAAATTGGCATACAAGACTTTTAGTTATTTCATTTCTCCTGTCCTTCGTCCTATCACAGGCTTTTCCTTTTGTTCTTTTATCACCAACCCACACTCCACACTTTTGCACAAAATCCATTACATTTCTTATTTTCCTCACCTCTTATTATAGCTAATAGACTTGAAACATTGGGGCTGGGTTTAATGCTTCTAGCCCATGGGTTTCAAATGAGGGACAGACGTTAAATTTGGCCTGCTGAGGGGTGGTGGGGGCCACTGCCCCACCACAATTACTCCAGCAATGGGGTGGCATTGGGTGACCCAAGTGTTAGTGGGCCAATATTGTCCACTTAATTGCCTCATCCAGGGGCCACTAGGCATTTAACTGCCCGCTAGAGAGTTTCACGCTGGCAGATTTTCCTTTGGTTTGTGTTTTTAGAATTACAGCCTTTAATGTCCCAAATCATTGGCTGAAGCTGGACCCCAAGATGCTAGACTATGGACAAAATCTCCAGTTGATTTTACCAGTGCAGTTTGCTCTCACTCACTGAATTGTTCCCACCACATGCCAATTGAGAGTGAGCAAACTGCCCTCTGGAGGCACAGTGCAAGAGATACAGAATTCTTGGTGAGGGTACAGTGATGTTTCTGATTTGCACACATTAGCCAGTTACCCCCTCCCCAACATATTCTGTGAAACTGGCATTTATCGTTTGATGATTCTGACTGCTCTATGTTTTGTACATTTACATCAAGAACTGCACAGCTGTGCAGAAACCAATATGATGATATTGATTGTGAGCCATGATATTGTTGAATTCAACTGTTATCTCTAAATTTCCATACATGCAAGCAAGAAAATAGACCGAGTTAAGTCTTTGAGCCAGATAATAGCTTAATCCATCATATTAGTTGTAGCGCTGCAGTGTGCTACAGTGCATTTTGTTTGCATTTTCTGACAGAGGACATTAGCATTGTATTGATTATGAAATTCCCACTGTCCTTCAGCAATACAGAAACACAGGATGGAGAGGGATGTGTTTGAGTCAATCCGTATAAGGCAGAGGCAGCATCCCAAAGAATTGATCACTGCCTTTTTCTCCTCCAGTGGAGCTGCAAAGCAATGGGGACAAGACATTCCAGGCCAAGTACTTTCAGAAGGGAAAGTTAAAGTTTTTGAGGAATTGGTCTCCCAACATCAAAGTTAGGGAGGCAGTGATCTCTAGTTATTTGCTTAGGTTTGCATATGAGTCACCATGCAATGTACATACCAGTTTAAAAATGTGATTATTCCAGATTATGAATTCATGCTGTGGAATTTTTTGTTAGGTGAGACAGCTTAACTGCTGTGTTGTTATGGAAAGGTATTGAATGGACACTAACTGTTGTGTACATACTAAGTATCAAAATCAGAAGGTTGGGCAGTGCTTCTGATTGCTTCTGTTTATCTCCTGGTGACGTATACTGCTGTTGAAGTATGGGTTCAGCCCTCAGTTTGTCCCCTTGCTGAAAGTATGAACTACAATGGAATTACAGATTGGGTTTAGGAGTTAAAATGTCTCAGACCTTGATTGCTGCATGGGGTTGAATCTTCTGGCCACGTGGCTATGCAAATGGAGCTGAACCCATTCAAAAAGAAATAACCAACTTTTTGATAACTCACTTCAAAATTGAGCAAAGAACAGATTTGAGATTCTGGGTACCAATTGATTAACTCAAGCCAGCGTATGCAAATTTCAGCAAATATCTCAATTCTTTGTTCTTCTCATTATTTGTCTCAATATTGGAGGTTCAGACGCAGATCATCAATGTTGTAAGTGAATGATGGAGAAAATTCAAGGGACTGAATGGCTGTCTTGTGATCCTGTGCCAATATAAAGCGTGCGAGAGCAGCAATCTTCCTAAACTCCCTTGACAGCCTAGTGTTCCTTCTCTTCAATCTGATGCCTCCTGTAGATTGTCTGGAAAGCAGCAGGAACTCACCATGTGGGAAGTTTAGCTTTGGAACTGGCAGTCTGCTCTCCTTGGCAAGCAAGGCCAAAGAGAAATTAAAATGATTTTTGGATTGACTACATTGACATTTTTTTTCCCTTTCGTCTTTCATTCTATTTTACTTTACTCTTACGTCAAAACTGTTCAATCCACAAATATGTTTACCGAAAGCACTAGAAATATAAGAAAATAATATTTTAATATGACCATAGCTTTTGATGATAAAATAATATTGTCACATCAATGGTTGGCCTAAGGTAAGTGCATTAAATGTCAATTTAGCTGAGCTGGGCTCATTACTCTGGTTCCACGCCACTAACTCTCAGTGACACGTGAAGCATTATTGCGGTTTACGTCCACATGTGCACTTTAGTGCTTCAGGATGAGGAACAACTTATATTTATATAGCATTTTTAACATACCATAAAATGCAGCAGATGACGTCTCAATGTTTCTAGCCCCAGAAATAAGACTTTTGCATATACTTCGCAAATAAGTTGACCTTCCCCGCCAAACCCTACCCCATATCAGCCACAACATACTCTACTCTTTAATGGGTACAGTGTATTTTAACTTAACTCCATAATAACAGATTCAAGTCAGCTCCTAGTCCCTCCTATATCTGATGAGTAATCAGTCGCAATCTTTCTCCCACTAATACATGCTTTATTTACTGGTATCTAGTAACTGCGCTTACAGGATCATGCAAGTGATTTGGACTAAAATTGTGAAGATGGACAGGGATTTAAGGCCTTGCGCACTCTTTGCACCCACATCAGTTGACATTTTAACATGGCGACTAACCATACCTGTGCTTGGTGTTCACTTTTATCCATTTTTTAGTGGGAGGCTTTTCGAGGCTTCAGATTAAATTAGCTCGGCAGAGGTGTGGGAACCAAAGCAAAGGTGAATTAACTGAAAGGGAACTGGAGAATAGAGCCAGTAAGACTCAGAGGAAGAGCAGGCAGGGTGTGGTTGCGAAACAAAGCGGATCTGGTGGACTGGAGTGCATCAGTTTCAATGCGAGAAGTGTAACAGGTAAGGCAGATGAACTTAGAGCTTGGATTAGTACTTGGAACCATGACATTGTTGCTATTACAGAGACTTAGTTAAGGGAGGGACAGGATTGGCAGCTTAATGTTCCAGGATACAAATGTTTCAGGCGAGATAGAGGGAGATATAAAAGGGGTGGTGGAGTTGCACGACTTGTTAAGGAGGTTGTCACAGCTATACTGCAGGAGGACACCGCGGATGGCTCATACGGTGAGATAAATGGGTAGAGCTCAGGAACAGGAAGGGTACAATCACAATGTTTGGGATTTACTACAGGCCTCCCAACAGCCAGTGGGAGACAGAAGAACAGATATGTTGGCAGATTTTGGCAAGATGTAAAAGTAACAGGGTTGTTGTCGTGGGTGATTTTAACTTTCCATATATTGACTGGGACTCACTTCGTGCTTAGGGCTCAGACGGGGCAGAGTTTATAAGGAGCATCCAGGATGGCTTCTTCAAACAGTATGTGGATAGTCCAATTAGGAAAGGGGCCATACTGGACCTAGTATTGGGGAATGAGCCTGACCAGGTGGTCGATGTCTCAGTTGGGTAGCAGCTCGGGAACAGTGATCACAATTCAGTAAGCTTTAAGGGACTGATGGATAAAGATAAATGTAGTTGTCAGGTGAAGGGGCTAAATTGGGGGAAGGCTAATTACAACAATATTGGGATGGAACTGAAGAATGTAGATTGGAGGCAGATGTTTGAGGGGAAATCAACATATGGTATGTAGGAGACTTTTAAGTGTAAGTTGCTAGGAGCTCAGGGCCGATACGTTCCTGTAAGGATGAAGGATAAGTATGGCAACTTTAGGGAACCTTGGATAACAAGAGGTATTGTGAGCCTAATCAAAAAAGAGAAAGGAAGCACTTATCAAGGCTAGGAGGCTGGAAACACATGAAGCAAGAGTGGAATACAAGGAAAGGGGTCAGGAGGGCTGAAAGGGGTCATGAAAAGTCATTGGCCAACAGGATTAAGGAAAATCCCAAGGCTTTTTATACATATATAAATAGCAAGAGGGTATCCAGGCAGAAGGTTGGCCCACTCAAGGACAGGGAAGGGAATTTGTGTGGAGCCAGAGGAGATGGGCGAGATATTAAATGAGTACTTTGCGTCAGTATTCACCTTAGAGAAGGACTTGGTAGATGATGAATCTGGGGAAGTGTGTGTAGATAGTTTGGTTCATGTTGGGATCAAAAGGGAGGAGGTATTGGGGGTCTTGCAAAACATTAAGATAGAAAAGTCCCCAGGGCCTGATGGGATATACCCCAGAATACTGATAGAGGCAAAGGAGGAAATTGCTGGGGCCTTGAGGGAAATCTTTGTATCCTCACTGGCTACAGGGGAGGTCCAGAGGCTTGGACAATAGCCAATGTTGTTCCTTTGACTAAGAAAGGTGGCAAGGATAATCTAGCTAATTACAGGCCTATGAGACCTATGTCAGTGGTAGGGAAATTATTGGGGCAGATTCTTCGATACAGGATTTACTCCTGCTTGGAAATCAGTGGGCGTATTAGTGAGAGGCAACATGGTTTGGTGAAGAGGAGGTCGTGTCTCACTAACTTGGTTGAGTTTTCTAAGGAAGTGATGAAGATGATCGACGAGGGTAGGGCAGTGGATGGTGTCTACATGGACTTCAGTAAGGCCTTTGACAAGGTCCCTCATGGCAGGCTGATCAGAAGGTAAAGTCTCACGAGGTCAGAGGTGAGCTTGCAAGATGGGTAAAAAACAGTCCCGGTCATAGAAGGCAGAAGGTAGCAGTGGAAAGGTGCATTTCTGAATGGAGGGCTGTGACTAGTGGTGTTCCTCAGGGATCAGTGCTGGAACCTTTGCTATTTATAATATATATAAATGATTTGGAGGAGAATGGAACTGGTTTGATTAGTAAGTTTGCCAATGACACAAAGGTTGGTGCAATTGCTGATAGCAATGTGGAACGTCAAAGGATACAGCTGGATATAGGTCGGTTAGTGACTTGGGCAGAGAGGTGGCAGGTGGAGTTTAATCTGGAAAATGTGAGGTAATGCATTTTGGAAGGTCTAATCCAGCTGGAAAATATACAGTAAATGGCAGAACCCTTAAGAGTACTGATAGGCAGAGGGATCTGGGTATACAGGTACACAGGTCAATGAAAGTGGCAACTCAGATGGAAAAGGTAGTCAACAAGGCATATGGCATGCTTGCCTTCAGTGGCTGGGGCACTGAGTTTAAAAATTGGCAGTTAATGTTGCAGCTTTATAGAACCTTAGTTAGGCCGCATTTGGAATATAGTGTTCGATTTTGGTCACCACACAACCAGAAGGATGTGGTGGCTTTGGAGAGGGTACAGAAAAGATTTACCAAGATGTTAGGTAACAAGGTGTAGAGCTGGATGAACACAGCAGGCCAAGCAGCATCAGAGGAGCAGGAAAGCTAAAGTACCAGGATGTTGCCTGGTTTGGTGGGCATTAGCTATGAGGAGAGGTTGGAGAAACTTGAGTTGTTCTCAGTGGAACGACGGAGGGTGAGCGGGGACCTGATAGAGGCCTACAAGATTATGAAGGGCACGGACAGCCTGGGCAGTCAGAAGCTTTTTCCCAGGGTGGAAGAGTCAGTTACCAGGGGCCATGGGTTTAAGGTGCGAAGGGCAATGTTTAAAGGTGATGTATGAAGCAAGTTTTTTACACAGAGGGTGGTGGGTGCCTGGAACTCACTGCCGGGGGAGGTAGTGGAAGCCCATACAATAGTGACTTTTAAAGGCCGTCTTGACAAATGTATGAATAGGATGGGAATAGAGGGATACGGTCCCCGGAAGGGTGAGGGATTTTAGTTGTGACGGGCAGCATGTTGGTGCAGGCTTGGAGGGCCGAAGGGCCTGTTCCTGCGCTGTAATTTTCTTTGATCTTCGTTCTGTTAAAATCCGTACATCAACATCCAACGTAATAAAACAAAGGGGCATTATAAAATAAATGATAACACTGTAGCACTTGAGAAGGTATTGGGTGAATATTCATGTGTTGGGAAGCTGGCTTCCAGATGGATTCCCAGTTGCAATCCCTGAACTACATCAGTCACTTTTATGCTGCTATTTCTTTAAGTAAATGGGCTAATTGGGCAAGAGGCTAGCTTGGCACCCAATTGGAGGTTTTTTTAATTCACTCGTGGGTTGTGGGCATCAATAGCTGGTCAGCATTTATTGCCCATCCCTAGTAAACCTTGAGAAGGTGGTGGTGAGCTGCCCTCATGAACTGCTGCAGGCCATGTGCAGTAGGTTGACCCACAATGCCCTTATGGAAGGAATTCCAAGATTTTGACCCAGCGACAGTGAAGGAACGGCAATATATTTCCAGGTCAGGATGGTCAGGGACTTGGAGGGTAACTTGCAGGTGATGGTGTTCCTATATTTCTGCTGCCCTTGTCATTCTAGATGTAAATGATCACGGGTTTGGAAGGTGCTGTCTGAGGATTATTGGTGAATTTCTGCAGTGTATCTTGTATATGGTACACATTGCTGCTACTGAGCATTGGTGGTGGAGGAAATGGGTGTTTGTGGATCTGGTGCCAATCAAGTGTCCTGAGCGGTGTCAAGCTTCTTGAGTATCATTGGAGCTGCACCCATCCAGGCAGGTGGGGAGTATTCCATTACTTTCCTAACTTGTGCCTTGTTGATGGTGGACAGGCTTTTGGGAGTCAGGAGGTGAGGTGCCAAGTATCTCCAGCAGGTGAGAGCTGCCTGTCAGGTGCAGGCAGCAGCCATGTTGGGGGATTTTGGAGGGGAAGAAGGAGCTGGTGAAAAGGCCTGGAGGATATGCGAAGTGGCCTTGGATGCCAAGTTGAGGTACAGTGCTCAGCCTGCACTGGTTTCACCCTCAAGTTTCAACAAACACAGATGGAAACAAAACTCCCTTTTGAACTGTGGCAACTCCAACAATTGTGCACCGGATTGGTTTCATTTGGGAAAAAAAATTGAAAATCCCATTCTGTTCTGGCTAGATCTTCATAAAAGTTACCTAAGGAAGCTAATGGTCTGGTAATTGGCCAGGATACATTTCCTGAGCCATCTCCTGGCAGGTCCTTTGAAAATTGACAACTGTCCCAGGAATAGCAGCAACTCGTGTTGCCATGCAGGATTGAAGTTTCAAATTCTAGCCCATTCAGTCAGGTGACCAAAAGCTTGGTCAGATGTTGGCTTTAAGGAGTGTCTTGGAGGAGGAAAGCATCTTAGAGAAGTGGAGAGACAATGAAGGAGTTTCCAGAGGTTGAGGTCTAGAGGGGAGGCAATGGCCTAGTGGCATTTTCGCTGGCCTGTTAATCCAGAGACCCAAATAATGTTCTGGGGACCCAGGTTCCAATCTTGCCATTGCAGATGGTGGAATTTGATTTCAATAAATATCTAGAATTAAGAATCTACTGATAATTGGGAATCCATTATTAATTGATGGAAAAACCCATCTGGTTCACTAATGTCCTTTAGGGAAGGAAACTGCATCCTTACCTGGTCAGGCCTACATGTGACTCCAGACCCACAGCAATCTGGTTGACTCTTAGCTGCCCTCTGGGCAATTAGGGATGGGCAATAAATGCTGCCTCGCCAGTGACGCAGTCAACCCGTGAATGAATAAAAAAAGGCAGCTGAAAACATGGCTGCCGAAAATGGAGTGATTAAAATGGTCAAGAGGTCAGAATTAGATGGGTACAAATATATCAGAGGTTTGTGGGCCTGAAAGAAATTGTAGAGATAGGGAGCAGTCAAAGGCCGTGAAGGGTGAGTGTGGATAGTTTGTTTGATTTGAGCAAGGAGCGTGTCCTTGTTAGACAGAATGCCTTCGTTGGGTTGATTACTTCCAGAGCATGTTGAGCCACTGCTTCACATTGAACTTGGAAGACTTTACACTCTGAAAGCATTCTCTGCTTTCTTCACAAAACCACTGCTCTTGATAGCATGCAACAATCTGCATTTGTATCCCTCACCTGTAAGTTACATCCAGATGGTATCTCTTTAACCGGACTAACATGCTTTGCAGGCACTTTGGAACTGAAAGAAATGGCTTGGAGAAAATGCTTTGACATGGCTTGTGACTGGAGTTGACTGTCACTTTATCTCTTCCAATTGTTATTGACTAACAACCTGTTCACAAGTAAAGTCAGCGAGCAGGGGTACTTCTGTGTGATCTGAACGTAGCATTGTGTCTGGTTATCCCTGCTGCATTATGATTGTTCCAAGTCTCGTTTTGATGCAGGATGACTTCATCATTTGCTTCATAACATTTCAGAATAGGCATTGCTATCACTTGTTCCTCGATTTTAGGGGAAGCTTCTTTGTATTCCTTGCTTCATTACTACTATAGGCCTCTGGCAGTGAGTTGGTGTAATCTTGGAATTCCTACAGTGTGGAAGCAGATCATTTGGCCCATTGAGTCCATGGCAATCCTCCAAAGGGTGTCCCACCCAGACTCACGTCCCCACTCTATTCCTGTAATCCTCAAGGCTAATCCACCCAGGGTGGAATTGAACCCAGGACCCTGGTGCTGTGAGGCAACAGTGCTGACCACTGAGCGACCATGCCAGTTGAATTGTTGTATGATTCAATGCATAGTTGAAACAGATTTTGAAATTGAGTATGAGAGCAGGGATGTCTTGCTGCAATTGTACAAAGCTTTGGTGAGACCCCACCTCGAGCATTCTGTGCAGTTTTGGTCTCTTTATCTATAGAAGGACATACTGGCTGTGGAGGGAATGTAATGAAGATTCACCAGACTGATTCTTGGGATAGCAGGACTGACATATGAAGTGAGGCTAGATTGGTTAGGACTATATTTATTGGGATATGGCAGAATGAGAGGTGATCTCATAGAAACCTATAAAATTCTAACAGGACTCGACAAGGTAAATACAGGAAGGGTATTTACTTTCATCCGGAGACTGGTGAACCTGTGGAATTCTCTACTACAGAAAGTGGTTGGGGTCAACACATTGAATGTTTTCAAGAAGGAGATAGATATAGTTTTTGGGCTAAAGGGATCGAAGCATATGGGGCGAAAGTAAAAATAAGGTACTGAGTTGAATGATCAGCCATGATCATATTGAATGTTGGAACAGGCTAGAAAGGCCAAATGGCCCACTCCCACTCTTATTTTTGTATGTTTCAATGTTTGTATCCATCTCCAGCATTGATCAGCATGTAACTATTTGCAGCTTCTGTCTTTAGAAGTAATTAGAATCCCTAGAATCTTGTTAGTTAAATCTGTCAGAATTTTAAAGTTTTGTCATTGTGCATAGAAAAGTGACCAGTTCCTTTTCGTCTCGTCTTTACTTCAACTGGGGCAGAAGAGGAAATGTTGCAGTTAGCATTGGGTGGCGCAGTGGCTCAGTGGTTAGCACTGCTGCCTCACAGCACCAGGGACCCGGGTTTGATTCCACCCTGAGGCGACTGTCTGTGTGGAGTTTGTATGTTCTCCCCATGTCTGCATGGGTTTCCTTTGGGTGCTCCAGTTTCCTCCCATAGTCCAAAAATGTGCAGCTTAGGTGGATTGGCCATGCTAAATTGCCCCAGTGTTCAGGGATGGGTCTGGGTACAATGTTCTGAGTGTTGGTGTGGACTTGGTGGGCCGAAGGTACTGTTTCCACACTGTAGGGATTCTATGATGATGATTTCAGCTGTGGCATGCTTCTGAGTTCCTTTTTGGTGGCTTTTCCCGTGATCAGCAGCTCTGAACATTCCTGTGTCCCTGTTTTAGTAACTGTGCTTCTTTATAGCTCTACAACACTCAACTTCAGGTCCACTTCAACACGTGTTGCAAGCTCACTGCACATACGAGCTTGGCTTCTATTCTGCCTTTATTGAACTGGCTGTAAGATGAATGCTTTCAGGAAGTGCCTCACAATAGAGGACACATGACTATCGCAAGACAGGAGTCAGATCAGTAGTGTATTATATTTCCAATCCAAACAGACTGCATGAGTTAGAATATTCCAGATCATCATCCCCAACTTCTGGATAACAAGAGTGAACCTGAAATGACCATTCTTTTCTGTCCAGGCCCATTCCTTAATCTATTGTACAGGAGGTGAGAGGTCAGCGATGCTCCCAGTCACATTATTTGCATCAACATGTTATGTTTCTGTCCCATGTCTATCCCCCAGGAAAGCTCTGAAATTGTCAATGGGCCCTGAAGGAATCATCTTTCACTCTTTTGTCACCTTGTTAAATGTGGCCTGGAAATGTTATGGGGCTAAAATGAACCCCTGGTGGAATGATATGGGGAATGGATTCCTTCTGTCAATACCAAGAGAAGGCTGTAGGCACCCCAGACCCGAGACAGTTCTTGTAAGAGGCTCAAATCTGCAGTGTATTCCCACAAAGGAAGGATCTTGGAGGACATCACTAACCTCCTTTGTTCTTTCCTACAATGTGGACATCGCTGGCAAGCCCAGCATTTGTTGCCCATTATGAATTGGCCTTGAATGATGTGGCTTGCTTGGCATTGCTGAGGGTCTGGAGTCCCATGTGGGCCGGACCAGGTAAGATCTACCTAACGAGCGATAGTGAATCTAATGGGACTTTTTGCATCAATCAACGATAGTTTCATGGTCAACATTACTGAATTCAGCTTTCAATTCCAGATTTATTAATTGCAAATAATCAACCTCTGTGGTGAATACAAGCATATATTCCCAGCAAATTAACCTGGGGTTGCTAGCCCACTGGCATTTGCTGATAGTTTTATCAGGCAGGATGGGGCTAGCTCCTTACCTACAAGCTGATTTGAGTTACTTAAGACCTGACTTTGCATTTGATAACGAGGGTCCTGGTAGATACTTCCAACAAAACCGGAAACATTGTAATGGGGAGCTAATGGGAAGGGAACAGGAACTTGGACCACATCTCTCACCAGTCTTGGAGGGCTAAGGATCCCCCTTATCGACGTGGGAAGAAATTTGAGTGTTTCTGCAGTGCTGCATTCAACCAC
This sequence comes from Ginglymostoma cirratum, assembly GCA_024137785.1. Lineage (NCBI taxonomy): Eukaryota > Metazoa > Chordata > Chondrichthyes > Orectolobiformes > Ginglymostomatidae > Ginglymostoma > Ginglymostoma cirratum. The sequence goes on along the minus strand of JAHRHZ010000040.1, from coordinate 12,144,252 downwards.
CAGGTGTCACACAATACCAGTGCACACATTTGATGAAGCTAGTGCAATGTCGAAGATGGAAAGGAATCTTCAATTGCCTTGCTGGTGTCTTTTGTTAAAATTGTGTCTGCTAAATGTATCATGTTTCATATCTCACACGGCCAGTACAGAAAGAGACAGATTCAATTCAATGCACAGATTAGCTAATGTCAGCAGGGGATGGCAGTAGGATTGGGTTAGCTAATTTTTCTGGATTCACAACCAATTCCCAATGTTTGTGTGCTTAAAGGGGTACACTGCAGATATTGGTTCCAGATGGCATGGAATTCTGTTCAGACCACATGTTGTCTTCTACTTTTTGGGCTTACATTTGGAGAATGGCCACTGGTCAAACAGAAATGAAAGAACTTGCATTTATATAGCACCTTTTCTGTCCTCAGGCCACCTGAACATGTCTAACAGCTAATGAAGTACTTTCACATTGTCGTCACTGATGTAATGTATAAAATGTTACAGTCAGTTAGGACGCAGGAACCTTCTACTGCGATGCAACAACGAACAGATACAGGCAGTCCTTGATTTCTGAATGTCTGACTTACGCTCACACTTACAACTGCGATCCCGTATTAATATTAATTTTAAGCATGCAAACATTCGGTCATACTTATGAATGGCCATTTTATAATGTACTGTGTTGTGTTCCCCATCTGTTTACAAATTCTTGTGCGAGTGTACTCAGGATGGAACCTGTTCTTAACCTGGGGACTGCCTGTAATCTGTTTTAGTCATGCTAATTGCTCTTTTCAGGAGAATAATGTACAAGGGGCTTGAAGAAAGGGGCAACACCAATTAAGCTGCCATAAACCCCAAGCAATGGGGATTGTGGCAATAGTTGTCCACACAAGTTAATGGTCTCAGCTGTGTGGTCATGTGGAGTTGCAGTCAGCTTGCTATGAACAAATGAGGAAGGAATAACTAATTAAGGTGGAGGAGGTGTGCTCCTCACCTCTCTCACTTACTCTCGAGCACATAAAGGAGCACTGGCAGCTCCAAATTTTATCCCTGTCATCCAGGAACAAGGCGGGTGCGGGGGACAGTCAAAAAAAGTCTGAGTGAAAACATACAACTTGACGTTATTTGAAGCTCTTTCCAGTTCTACTGTACCAATTACATTTTCCTTTCATAGGATAGCCTAATGTTTGGACTAGTCTCTTCTGTCTAATGTTTGTGAATTGCCTTTGGTTGGATAAATTTCAGTAATCTGCATTTTCGGTATGGAATCTGTTTCTCTCTTCATTTTGACATCCAAAAGTCCTTTTCTAAAATAAACAAAAGGTCCAAATTATATAGATCATTACACTAATTAAATTATACTAATGAAAAAGAGAGAAAGATATTTTGAGCATAATTGCAATGGTCATCTTAAGGAACTATCCAACTGATGTGTAGTAATATCTCCAGCAGAAAACTGCCCACTGATGGCAGCCAGTAGTTACATGAATTGGAATGCAAGCACTTGCAGATGGGTATAAGATCACTGTCATAACTAGAAGAAGCTGCTTATATTGTTCATTCGGATCAACCACAGCTTATGTAAAAATGTCCAGCAGTATGTACAAATGGATCATCAATTTTAGAAGTTTTTCTGTCCTTAAACACTAACTGCCTCTGTTCATCATTAGGGTGGCTCAGTGGTTAGCACTGCTACCTCACAGCACCAGGGACCTGGGTTCAATTCCAGCCTCGAATGTCTGTCTGTCTGTATGGAGTTTGCACATTCTCCCTGCGTCTGTGTGGGTTTCCTCTCACAATCCATAGATGTGCAGGTTAGGTGGATTGGCCATGCTAAATTGCCTGTAGTGTTTAGGGAGGTGTGGGTTGTTGGGTCTGGGTGGGATGCTCTGAGGTTCAGTGTGGACTTGTTGGGCCAAAGGGCCTGTTTCCACACTGTAGGGATTCTATGAAAAGGCTGGCTGATACTTGGCCTTGAATCTCTGCAGTTGGAGCCTTGAGCAATGTTTAAGTCATGAGATTCAAATGGTCATTGATTTTTACAAGCAGACAGTGAACAGGGATGAGGTCTAATCAGAACACTTCATACAGCCTATCTTTTAGAGGGAATAATAGACAGCAAGCTGTGTGTGCTTAGGTTTTATCATTACTAGAGAAATCTAGGTATTAAAATATCAATTGGCACGGTAAAACCCCTGATATATGTGCATCATTGGTTTGATTATTAGCAGCAGATCAGTAGAAAAAAGGCAAAGCTCATGCTGATCACACTCACTGTGCAAAACCATTAATGAATGTACACATCTGGTCACAGACTGATAGGAGGACGGTAACAGGTAAATACAATTCTCTGAGGTTATCATTACTCTTACGACAGGCACCAACTAACCAGTCAGAATGACAGCAATGGTCCAGGTTATTGACCTATTACCGTATGTTCCACAATTAAAATAATTATTTATTTTCTAGTGCAAATGATTTTATGCAAGGTTACGGGCAGAATGTCCCATCTATCATCTATTATCGATCCTGCTTGTTGTCTTCTGAAAGAATTCTAATAAAATTTGTCCAGCATGATTTCTGCTTCGTGAAGCCATACTGACTCTGTTTGGTTGTTAAAACGTGTATTTTTCAATGCTGTATAGTACATCCTTTACTAAGGACTTATAATATTTTTCCAATGGCAGATGTTAGGCTAACTGTCCTATAGTTACCTGTTTTGTGTCTCCCTCCCTTTTTGAATAAGGGTGTGGCAGGTTTTCAGTGCTCTGGGATTTGTCCAGAATCTAAGAATTCCTGCAAGGTTACCACCACTGTACCCATTATCTCTGTAGCTACTTCGGTTGAGATCCTATAGTGTAGGCCCACTTTACTTTGGAGCTCAGGAACATCTAATGAATTACAAGCCTCTGCCAGATCACGTCGTGTGCAGGGACACATATGCATCTGCACAGGATGCATCATATAATGTTACCTTGTTTTCTTAGCAGCCAATCACTCACTTCAGCAAAGACTAATGGCTGGCAGCCTCTTGTGTGGTTCACGCTGCATTTTCAGAGCACAGGGTCTTCAGTGCTCAAACCAGCCTCTTTGGGCTGCATTGCTTTTTAGTGCAGACAGAGAGGCAGACTGCTTGTGACGGTGGTAAGCATTGAACAGTAAACCTTTCAGTCCTCTAGGGGGTGGACATGTCCATATGTAGCACTGTGCATATTAGACCTGCATCCAGCAGTTTACTTGGCAAATACACCATCTGTGCTTCAAGCAAACAACCATGTGTGAAAGTCCTTAGTGGTGCGTAAGTCAGTCACAGAGTACTGCCACACTTAGTCAAAGGGCTCATCCACGTCCAGTCAAACGGCTGGACCACAATTAGCCAGGTCCTTGTTCCTACGAAACCTTTTTTTAATTGTCTTGTGGGATGCCAGCTGTGCCAGCGTTTCTTGCCCATCTCTAGTTGGCCTTGAGAAGGTGGTGGTGAGCTGCCTCCTGGAGCTGCTGCTGTCCATGTGCTGTAGGTTGACCCACAAAGCCCTCAGGGAGGGATTTTGACCCAAGGAATGGCAATATATTTCCCAAGTCAGGGCGGTGACTGACTTGGAAAGTCTGAGGATGCAGTCCAAAGATTGTCCACAGTCAGCCCTGCAGATCAAGTGCAACCAGTCCAGGGATTACAACTAGGTCGATCGGGATGTTGTAGAGATATTAGTCTGGGAGGCAGCCATGACCAATTATGGGCTGTCCTATCATATTAGTCTGGGGGGTGCCATGGTAACTCCTGGGGGTTTGCTCAATAATAGTAATGGGGTGAATCATGGGTTAGTCCATGGAGCGCTGGAGAAAATGGGCAGTTTAAGTCTGGCTATAGACTTCATTGTTAAGGGTTGCTGAGAGAATAATGACAGTGCTTGGGCGTGGAGCCCTATTTTCAAGAGGAGCAGGCTGGGAGCTTTGGAAAGGGCTGTTTAGACAGGTCATGGTAGCTCTGGCCTCTATCTGAGGAGTTTGTAATGCTGACAAGGTATTGGGAATTTCCAAAGTCATGGTCTCTGGGTGTAAAGTAAGGACATTTACAGTTGTGGAAGACATTTATTATCATGCAAAGGGACTCGATGGAAATAGGACGAGGCTAAAAGGTTATAAGGAGAACATCACAAAAGAGACCATGAAGAATGTGGAGACTTGTGCCTCTCAAATGGAGCTTGTAACATGGTTAGAACCTCACTATGTCGGATCAAAAGCAGTAACTACACAAAATGACTGCTTTTGCAAAGTGGGCAGGGTAAGTTACTGCTTTTGTTTTCTTCCAGGCAGACTAAATTTTTGCTAGGAGTAATCGCAGTAATTGTACCTCCACTGATTTAGTCATGACACCCATCTGTGTTCAATTTGCACTTGATCAGTAACTCATTCGTGGACCAAGAATTCTCGATTAAAACGATGGCCTCAAGCGATCATGGGGATTACATTGTGTTCATTAATTGCCTCCTTGTCATTTCAGCTAAACAAATGTAATCAGACAAAAATACATTAAAAAAAATCTGAGCCTGAAGCTTCCAAAGCAAGCTCGGGAAGCCAATGTCTCACAGCTGTCAGATTCCACACGCTGAACTGTATGTCTGTAAGGAAATGGTGTGTGTCCTGGAAGGAAGACCATTTTTGTAGGGCAGGGATATTATGGTGGCTAATGGCGGAATTCTACCCACAACGTGGCATGAAAACATTGGTTGTCGAACATACAACTGAACAAGGTGACAAGATTTCATTGATTTTTGTGGAATGGCAATGACCTCAATGTGAGGACACAAAGATAAGGCTTCATTGAAGGGACCAGGAGTTCCTTCAATAATACTGCATTTTCTTTCTAAACATTTGCCACACAACATCTGCTCACATATGCATAATGTTATCAGTGGAGTCATTGTGGCCTTGATGCTATTCTGAAGGCAAAATAGAAGCAGACAGAGATTACACCTTCACTAGGAAGCGCAGCAAAAGCAGTGACCTGCACTGACTGTTGCACAGTGTCCAGAGTGGAAAGTAATAGGGTGAAGGCCCACCAAAGAGTAGGAGCAAAATGATGAGACGTCCCAAACTACAAATATCACTCTCCTTTATTTCGACTGGCTGAGAGACCGAGCAGGGATCAATGAGGAATGTTCTGGACTATCGTCACTGAGCCTGCATCATCTGCTGGACCAGGACTTGCTCTACAAAGGACTGGGTGTCCATCCTGTTCTGGTGGCTTCTAAATTATTATGTCAGCTGCTCCTTTCAAGGAACAACAGGGGACCAATATAGCGCCTCTCAATGACGAGGAGCCACATGGCCTGGGCACTGGGATTCTCCACCATTGCTGGCAACTCCCTGGTGCATGCCACTATCAGCTGCACCCACGTTGCACTGAGAGCACCCCATCTCCAACCTGTGGAGTTTGTCACCTGTAAAGACTCTCACTCCATCAATGTCAAATTCGGGAGGTCTGCCCCATGTGTCCTGAGAGATGCCATGCCTCTCATATACTGAAGAGCTCATAGGTTCCTGCCTCCTTCTGAGGTCCTCATGCCATTGAGAAATGGCTGGGGGGGCACATGGTTGATGACACCTTCACAAACCCCTTAGACTGATGCAGAATGAAGATAAAACACTGCTCATTTTTCAACCAGGGTCATAGGAGAACAGAACATTACCCTCCTGAAGATGAAGTTTTGAAACCAGGTCTGCTCCAATGGAGCCTTGCTGTAGAGCCTAGAAAAGATGTCTCACATCATGTGTCCAGTGCAACATGACAGAGTAATGCATCATCAAGCCTGAGAAGCCAGAGAGCACCTCATTGAATGTTCATTTGGCAACGTGACCAGCAGAACGCACTTAGTGCAAAGGCATTGGGTACCTTGTTACTTTTGCAATGCTTGACCTTTTGACCTGTTGTTGCTGAATAAAGGTCTCTTCTTCCATATGATTGTACGCGTGACACTTTTGGGTGATCCCACTTGAAACTTTCTATCCATTACTTGTCCTACTGACCTCGAGGGGAAAAGCAGCACCTAGTGATACAGGGCACAAACTTCACATTGTGATGAGAATAGGTAACCCATAACGCTCTGTCAGGATGTAATATCTGTGTGTTGTGCAGTGAAGCCTGTCACGATAAGCAGCAGGTTGAGAGGAATCCTGAGGAATTTCCTTTTTAACCCTTTCATCACCAGTAACCTTTCAATGTTACAGAGTGTGTGTAGAAATGCCCGAGGCCAGTACTGAAACTGCAAGAGGCAGCACTTTGTGCACTCGCTCAGCTCTGAGGGAGAGTGAATGTGGGAACTGACCATTACACATTCCCCAGCTTCAAATGGCAATGCACTCCCTTGCAAACCTGATATAGACAATGAACCTCACCCTCCGGACATGTGTGGGATTATCACTGATTCCACATTCTCAATCCAAAACTGGATGTGAGTGTGGAATGATAGGACAAGCCCTACCATGTGTCCCTGCATGTTGTATTTAACTGCAGGGTTGTCCTCCTTAAGGTACAGTGCCTTGGCTGCAAGTCACCAACATCATGGTTCAAGGATCCCCTGACGTTTGATGCGTTGGCTGCTTGTGCGGGATGAGCAATGTTTGGCCATTGCAACTTCTTTCTTCTGAAGATGCCATTCCTCTCTCAAACGAGCAACTGAATTAGCCATTCAGCCCCTCATGCTTGCTCCACCATTCAATGAGATCATGGCTGGTCTGATTTTAAACTCAAATCCTTGATCCCACTTTCCAGATAATCTTCCGCGGCTCTCTTAACAAGAGTCAATCTTGCTTTGCCTTAAAAATATTCAAAGACTCTGCTCCCACCACTTTATCAGAGACAAAGTTCCGAAGACTCAGGACTCTTGAGAGAAAAAGGTTTGTCTCATCGTTAATAAAAACCAAAAGAACTGTGGATGCTGTAAATCAGGAACAAAAACAAAGTTGCTGGAAAAGCTCAGCAGGTCTGGCAGCATCTGTGAAGGAAAAAATCAGAGTTAACGTTTCAAGTCCGGTGAACCTCCCTCAGAACCCAAAACGTTAACTCTGATTTTTTTTTCACAGATGCTGCCAGACCTACTGAGCCGTTCCAGCCACTTCTGCGTTTTTTTGTTTGCCTCATCTTTGTTTTAAATGGGCGACTCCTGTTTTTTTTAACAAACATGGAGAATGCTGGCAGCTTCTGTGGATAGAGAGAAACAGAGTTGGCCTTTCAAATCTGATATGATCCTCTTCAGACTGAAAGGAGTTTAAAAATAAGTCTTTAAGCAATGACCCCTAGTTCTAGATTCCCATAAGAGGAAAGGTCTTCTCCACATCTTCCCTGTAAAGTGTCCTCAGAATTTTGTATGCTTCATCACCCAATTAGGAACCCCATATCCATCATCCCGCACTGAGGAACCCCATATCCATCATCCCGCACTGAGGAACCCCATATCCATCATCCTGCACTGAGGACCCCCATATCAGTCAGACCCCGTTGAAACTGTGGAGCTTGATATTTGCCACCTCACACTGGGTAATGGTCAGATTCCCTAAAGAAAGAGCCCTGCCAATGATTAGTAATGTAAGGAGTGGAAATTTGTAGGAGAAAAGTCATTCTGACTCTAGCAGACTGGTCACCAAGGATCACACTGCACGAAACCGTTGAACTGCAAATGGGAAAATGCTATCCTGTGTTTATCGTACACTTTTTGAGGTAGAAGATAATACTTCAATGATGGATTGCCCTACTTGAGCTTTTCAAAAGACTCTTCAATGCCACATTTAATTTATATATATATGCAGTTCCCAGATAAAAAGAAGTCAAATAAAACAAAAAAAACTACAGATGCCGAAACAAAAATATAAATTGATGGAGAAATTCAGCAGCTCTGGCAGCATCCATGAGGAGAGAAAGTAAAGTTAATGTTTTGATTTCAGTGACCTTACTTCAGTACGGTGTTCAGGACTTCAGCCTTCAGAACTTGAAACATTAATTCTACTTTCTCTCCACAGATACTGCCAGTCTAGCTGAGTTTCTCCAGCAATTTTCTGTCCTTATTGAAAAGTAGTCAAGGCAGTTAGCCAAAAAGTAAGTTTCTTGTTGGGACAGCATGATCCTGCAACTCTGTAGAGACGACGAACTTATATGTTTATCAAGAGAAATTTTTCAACAGGGTCAGAGAATCAAAGGGTGTATTGGAGGTTTAAAAAAGCATAATTGGGAACATCTCAAAGCATCCTGCGTTGTCGTAGGAATGAGTTGTATGTAGTTAAGAGGTCTTTCTGTTTAACCCATTTCGTATTTATTCACAAAATGTGGTTGTAGATTTGGTGTTTTGTGCACATTGCAGCTCATTTAGTGTTCACAAGTGAAAAAGAAAACGAGAAGAATTACCAGGAGCTTGGACCTGGAGGACAAAAATCTATAGTGATCTTCACAGTGGGAACAAGATGTTAGCTTGGTGAATTCAATCAAGATTAAGTTTGGGTCGAGATAGCCACAGTGATAAGGTTTTGAAAGAAAACTCGGATGATTGCTTAGTTGAAAGCTAATGGCGCGAGCCCACAATTACATAATCATAAGAGTGTTATGGCGCAAAAGGAGACCACTCAGCTCATTATGCTTTCCCCTCAAAATTTCATACCTTGGAGAATCACTGGAATGCTGAAAGAAAATCAAGTGAATTTTGGAGGTCTGCAGCGTCCCTGGTCCCAGGAAAAGTGAATGAATCTTGAAGAATCTTTAAAGTAGAGGAATACTTGCGGAGGTGTTGGAGGGAGCAAGTAAAAATGAAACTGGATTCACAGCACATGTATGTTTAAAATGCCGTGCTAATTTAGTAGTGCCTGCTCACTTTATTAGCACAGAATAAAACTTATTTTTATTTTAAAATGTGAAATCTTGAGGTGTAATTTCTTTGAGTTAATCACTGGGAGCTAGAATTTCTCTTTGAAAGTTTACAGGCCCTACTAGGATTGTAATACTGGTGAGATCAATGAAGGCAATGCATATTAATCTCCCTTGTTCCTCAGTATTTATCTAGCAGGACTGAGAATATCTTGTTTAATTGCAACTCTTTACACTCTAAAAACAACACTGAGATCCAGGATAGGTGTGGTCATATACTGGGGAGGCGATGGCCTAGTGATATTATCACTGGACTGTTAATCCAGAAGCCCAGATAATGTTCTGGGGACCTGGGTTCTAATCCCACCATGGCAGATGGTAGAATTTGACTTCAGTAAATATCTGGAATTAAAAGTCTAATGATGATCATAAATCTGTTGTCAATTGTTGGGGAAAAATCCACCTGGTTCACTAATGTTCTTTATGGAAGGAAACCGTTATCCCTACCTGACCTGGTCTGGCCTACATATGACTCCAGACCCACAGCAATGTGGTTGACTCCCAACTGCCCTCTGGGCAACTAGGGATGGGCAATAAATGCTGATTGGCTAGCAATGCCCACATCCCATGAACAAATAAAGGAGATAGGATCTGCATTCTGATGAGACCAACACAGGCAAATACTTTTTCCATAATGCTCAGCAGGGAAGATGCCTCAATAGTTACTGTTGCTTTCCTTTGATCTTATATGTAATATTTGCATCACATGTATCTTGGGACACTGCCTCTTCTCTTCATCAGAGACAGACGCTGCAGGTGGACTAGTTTGTTATGCTGAATGAGTTTATGTGGTATAGCCATCAGCACTTGGAGCTTTGCTCACGATAAGGGAGTCCATAGCTCCTCTAATATAGATTCAATACATGTATAGAGCTCCCTCACTGACAGTGTTCTCTCTAAATTACAGCTCAAAGTAATGCTCTACTCATCACTTCAACTGTTTATTGCAGTCTCTGGTGACATCACTAACTTTCTTTTCAATGGAACTGTTTTCTTTGATAATGGATTTTATTTTACCTTTTGATTCCTTGTCATGTGCCGTAGCGTTCCTCGTGCTGAAGAGCGACTGAATATTCTGGCAGAGTTATGTCCTGTAGTTGGTTGCACATTGTCTAGCACTCTATTGGACTTTACTGGAAGCAGCTCTTCACTCATTTAGCTTCTTCTTTTTCGGATTCCTCTTCTATTTAATGAGTGTGGACTGCTTGCTTTTAACGATGGAGACTGCTACAATGATGTTAGTCTTAAACTAGTCAGCATTTTTCTGCTGTTCCTTCCCATATGTTGAGAGTGTGGCATTATAACTAGTGTTTCAAGTTATGTTCCTTTTCAATTCTGCACTCTGTGGGGCATGCCAAAGGGTGCCTGTTCAATGAGCCAAGGAACAATTGGTTTTTAATAAGATAGGCGATACGGTTGACATTAACATAAGGACTGCTTTTTTTTTGCTTTGAATGTAAAAATTTCAAGTGTTTCTTCCTGTCCCTAGTGCACACCAAGGAGCAATCTGGATCACAGTCAGCACTGTGGTAGTTGTGTTGAGAATGCTGTTCAGAGTTAAGTCTGATGATCCAACTGGTACCAATGCCCTGATCTTGGATGTCTCCAGAACACCTTTTGACATGGGTTGTTTTGAAAGAAAGTGGTAGGTACACAACCTTCGTGGTAGCAGCAAACTAATCCTGGCTTTCATCTTTCCCAGTCCATGATGTCTGAGGCTGGAGGGTTGTGCTGGAGTTTCTCCAGCATTTTCTGCTTTCATTTCAGAATTCCAGCATCGGCAGCATTTTGCTTTAAAGATGACTTGTATCCCACTTGAAACATTAATCCTGTTTGTCTCTACATGGATCTTGCCAGACCTGCAAAATGTCTCCAGCATTTTTTGCTTTTATTTCAGGATTATGCCTCATTTTCTGTGTCTGCTCTGAAGTTGCAATTTACAGAGGTGAAGATATTCTGATTTAAGGATTCTGCTGATACCAGAATCCAGCTCCTCATGGAACTGGTCTTTTACTGTCTTGGAGCACAGCATTTGAACATGGATACTCATGAGGTTAACTGGCCTTGTTTGAGTTGAGAGATGGATGTAGAAGGCATGTTGGGAGACAGAGACACACACACACACACACACACACACACACACACACACACATGAAAAAAAGCTAAGAGGTTGCAATTAAAATGAACTTAAAAATGAAATATATGAACACATTATTTTTGTCTGAGTTCAGAAAGTTAGTGTTCAGGGAAAGTGTTCAGATTCAGTGGGGGCAGTCAGCTGGTCTTAGAATTTTCATTGTGAAGTTGACAAAGATGATGTTGGTGTATAGATTGGGTCTATTTTGCAGGTGAATATATGACTATTTCCAGAAACAAGGTTTTGAAGGCATTTAGACTAGAGGAATCTGGTTTTCTAGACAGTGTATCGAAACTAGACTTGGTGTTAACAAGTAGATTGGATGTTGCAGGAAACTAGATTCTTACCAGACGAGTGCAATGGTTTCTAAGGGTTACAGTTAACCTCTCTAGAGGTAAGATGGTTTTTGATCAAGTAATATTCCTGGATGAATCGGTTTCCAATTTAACAATGAGTTTCTAATCCCCTGGTCAAAGATCATTCTTTGTTGCATGGGGTAAATAATGAGCCATTAACGTCACTTTATGCATGATGAAATTCAATTGCTCCTCTTTATTATCAGTCCCTACTGGTGACACATACCATTTACCTGTATGTTGTGCTGGTTGATTGCAAGGTACGAATACTGCAATTATGTTAAATTCCAGAAGTTGGTGTAAGCACTGTCCAGGTTGGTACTTTCCAAAATTATCATAAACTTATATCACGTGATCAGCAGATGTCCTTTTCTAGGCCCAGCAAAGTCTATTTTAACAACTAAACGTGCAGCTTTTAAAACAAAAGACTTATTTCTTTGCAAATCTTATGGACACAATATTGTTCTATCATCGAGTATGACAAGACCAATATTGTACAATGTATACCTTGATAATGCATTTCCACTGGACTCTTCCCTGGCAGATGAACATGCAATGTTTATTGTTCAGTGACATGCTCCCAGCAAGCCTGGTCCTTCGAGTACAGCTATGTCTATGTTTAGCCTACCAGATTCACTGTCGTTCAGAGCTATCTTCCATGTACTGTTAACCAGCTGTAAGTTGTCTGTCGATCCTGTGCGCATGGAAATCTCAGGCTGCCCAAATGTCAGAGTCCGTCCCAGTCCAAAGGAATGCAAAACACTTTGAATAGCATGCTAACTTTTATCACCTATACTCTATAGATGCATCACAATAAATTACTGGACACGCTTTGAAGTGTAGTTCCTGTTGTAACATAGAAAACGTGATGGTTGATTTGTGTCTTCTGTTTTTTTAAATGTTTATTTAGGGATAAAATAGTGGAACACACTGGAGATAACTCCCCAACTCTTTTTCATAATAGCATTATAGGATCTCTTCCATGCATCAGAACCCGCAGATAATGCCATGATTTTATGTCTGAAAGACAGCACATCATACAGTGCAGTGTACACTCAGTACGGTAATGACAATTTTTCTTTTCTTCAGTGTGAAAATGACATCGAGCGCAAGACACAGTGAAGCATTGACCGGTTCTGTGCTGTGCAGTATTTTCAACATTAGGTGTTTATCTGGAATCAATGAAATAGTTTCGTTTAATTGGACAGTAAACCTAAATTTCTCTGAAGGGTGCACTACTTAAAGGGCCAAGGCTGAGTTTTCCCAACGAGTTGTGCAGAAACGTGAAGCTAGTGAAGGTTGTAGAGGTAGAAGTGGGATGAAGCCATTTGAAGTTGAAACTGAGGAATTGAGTTCAATGCATTGAACAGAGCGCACATGTGCGTGAGAGAGAGACAGAGTTAACCCAGACAAGAAAGGACTTATGAATATGTCCTAGTGGTTGACAGGATATATGTGCGATACTTTGGACATGCCACTCTGGATGGAGGGTGAGAATGGGAGTGCAGAGGCACCCAAAGCATAGGGAAATTTTGCAATGTTGTCACAAAGCTATCTTCATACACTGATAAACGAGTCACAAACATCAACAATGATGGGCTTCATGCCAGAATTCACCTTCCACAATCCAGGAGAAGTATGCTGGACTATGATTGGAGTGATGCCAGGAGGCTGCTAGCTGCCACTTCTGCTCCAAGAACTCTGGGACAGCTGCAGCTGCCATAATCCAAAAAAAATGCCAGTGTGGAAAATCAGTGGGAGAGCGAGGACTTCAACAAAGCATCTCCTGTCTGCACTGAGATACAACCAATACTGTTACCTGCAACTTTGTCTCTTGTATGCAGCCATTCAAATACTACATCGTTAATTGGTGGATTGAGCTGCTAGAAGATAAATTGAGTTGTGGGTAACCTATGGCTTGCTCATTAGCACCCCATGGCAATTATTCATTGTCTTCCTGTGCTTTCAACACCACAGCCGGGGGTCGTATTCAAAAGGCATTTGCTGTCATTACCGTCGCTGTTGGCTGGACCTTGTTATGCCACCTGCCACATAGGGAAAGTGCAAACTATTTCATTAATCAGTAATAACAAATATATTCCAGTGTTAAGGAAGATCTGATAATGAATGGGAGGTGTTTAGAAATGAGTTATTAATGCCCTTCTTGTACACTGAATTAATTCTGTGCTCCACTTTGCCCATTGAAAATTCCATTCATGCATAATACATTAAAAAAAGTTCTTGCTTTCTGAATTAATAAGGATTGTTACAAATGCGGAGGAGATTTTAACACTCCTTAGTATGTCATAAGAATGGTATCTGTCTTGATCTTCTCTGCTATTTTGCCTCTTGGAAATTTCCTCCCTGAGAATACATTCACACCTCTGTTTGGTTGTAAATTAGAATGTATTGAGGTACTGAGATGTTCTTTCCAGTTGCTATGGCTGATCGACTGTCAGCTGACGACGGAAACAAGGGCTGGGAATTGACAGAAAAACTTGGCTGAGGTTCATTTGGCTTGTCATTTTAACGCTGTGTATAATCTTCTGCCTTGCCTTTTATATCGGAGGCTCCACTGAAAATGAGCCATAGCTAATTTAAATATTACAATACAATTAGGTTGAAGTCAGGATTTTTTTTCCTGTCTGGTCAATGTTTGAGTTTTCTCTTCGTCCATCTGGGGTGAGCTTAAGGAAAGCTTAATTTTCCACATTACGATATTAACTTCTCTCATAAAGGATATTTCCTAGTTTTACATCAAAAAAAGATTGATTTCCTCTTCCAAACAAAATATTTAAGTGGAATCAGACACTGGCCAAACATTGCCTTCTTATCCACCACAAAGCTGACTAACATACAAAGAGCACACGTTGTCAAAGCCAGCATGCCCGTCAATGTGTTTTATTTTCACTTTTCCCTCCCCCACCCCCTACACACCAGCAGCATCATTTCACTCCAGGCTAATGTGGGAATCATTTACTGTGTCAGGACTCTGACCACACAGAAATCAAACAGGAGATTGGCAAAGCAACCTATTGTTATGGCACTGCCACATTTCCCAAAAGTAAATAGTCATTGATGGCTGCAACTTGTGGTCGGGAGGGAGACTGTGTAGCAAAGATATTGTGTGTCTAGCCTTCTGAATATGTGAATATGCCAAGTTGTCTCTTCTGGACAATGAACATACACGTTAACCAATGGATAGGCTATAAGGTTCGCTCAGGACTTTCTATTAATTTAAAGTATTTAGCAGATTGATAGGCAATAATTTGTGCGCTGCATACTTGGGTCACCTACATGGTAGAGGGTGGTTTGGGTAATATCTTCTTTTAAGTCATTCGGTGGGGCATACAATTGTGAGTCTGGCTTCCACCTCCTGTCAGGCAATCTTCACTGTGATCCTGTGGAGAGGAATGACAAATAGTATAATCATTCATAAAGCATTTGGCAACCATCAAATATAAGCTTCTGAGTGTGTCAATGTGTCATAGTTCGCTCATAAACTTTGTTCAGTGCCTTCATGCTTTCCTTTGAGTTATGCCAGGCACTTTTTATATCCTACTTTGCCTTTGGAAAGAATGAAAAGCACATTTCAATGTGTCCAATGAGCAAGTGGTCAATCAATGGAACAGGGTCCCTTTGGGAGCAGTCTAAGCAGATAATATTGATTCAATCAAGGGCAAGTTAGAGATATATCTCTCAGGAAATAACATTTTGGTATCGAGTATCTTGGTAATTTGAGACATATCATTGGTAAGTGAAGCATGCTGAGTGGAGCAGGTGACTTTGGATCTACATTTCCCAAAGCTCACTATCCCTTGGGGTTTCCTCGCTTCATGCCTGTGCCTGCTGCAGTCTAATTGATTGGGATTGTAATGCATCAGCTCCCAATGGGCTGTATAGCTCTGTAACCCAGACATGGCTGACCACCTCATTCACACCAACATCTTTGCACAGAGAGGCCGGGGGAGGAAAAAATGGTGTTTTAAAACAAAGGGTAATGAACTCTTGGCCCTAAATGCACCTTGTTCATCTCACTTCCATGTGTTGCAGTGGACTCTCAACACAGTCAATGACCTGTGGTACATCCTGTGTGGACAGGAAGTTAGACGTCATAGTGTCACTGTTACATCTGGGGGCTAAATAGAGACGCAAACAATTGGAATGTAGTAAAAGGTTCATTCAAGTTTATACAAATGTGATAATTTATACACAATGGATTTTCATCTGTGCCACCAAAATGCTCTCCCAAAAAATGTTTTTTTCCCTCCCCCTGCATTTAGTGTAGTCCCAGGCCCCAGGTTCTGGAACTGGGGTTGAAGGAGCCTGCTTGGTTTTGAAACCCTTTGGCCATGAATGCTTGGTCAGGTGACCCTGGGTGGGATATTTGTTTCTGAATGGCCCAGACATGCTGAGGGTCATCTTGCTAGAAGCAGGTGGACCATCCTTGGCTTGAACTTTCAAGAGTCAGAGGGTGGCAGGCAGCATGGAGGTGGAGGTCCCAGCCACCATTGGAGTCTCTGAACAGGAGACGTCTGAGGGACTTTTGTGTAGTTGCTTTTCCAGCAGCGTGTCTGCTGGCACTGTTCTGTGTCCTTGCAAGGAAGGGTCACATGGATTGCTCACCAGATTCCCCACCTCCCTGTTGACTGAAGCACTGAAGACCAGTGGCTGGGGCAATGGAGTACAGGTCACTGCACCTCTCCGGCAGACCCTGAAGGTGCTGGACCTGGCTCTTAGAGCAGCCACGAACTTGTCCATGAAAGTAGTCAGGTGATCACATGCTTGGGGCAGCTGGGTCCCCTTAGCGTAGCAATAATTCCGCAGCCTCCAGGCCATGAAGCCTGTTGCCTCCCACATGCAGGTCAGCCTCTTCCCCATCCTCCCTGTGGGTGTGGATGAAGTCCCTGACTACTGACACCATTGGGTCCTCTCCTGGCTGAGAGAGGAGAAGGGGAGGCTGAGCCAGTGCTTGGTCTCTGGGAGTCCTCCATGTGACGGTGACCTCGCCTGTTTCTTCCTCAGCCAGCTGCAGAGCTGTCACAGTGATGTTCTCACTAGATTGTGCTGCCAAGCTTTCTAAGGTTAATATTCCTTCCATCTGGGATAGTGGGGTGTGCAAGAAGCAGCCTTACCATTACCCATCATGCTCTTCCTTGACGGTCAAGGTAGCAGCTTCTGGTGGAGACACCATTTCTCCACTGAGATCATGGACGTGCAACTGGTACCTGCAAGATACGAGGAATAAGGCAGACTAGCCAATTGTTAGGAGGGTGTGCAATGAATGACACTGACAGTGGGATTGCAGTGGAATGAAGACTAGCACTTCCTCATTTGATGGGGCATAGGTATCTCAGTATCCTTACAGGAATGTCCCTGGTCTTCCCCTACAAGGGAGAGGAACCTCTCCCCATGGTAGATGAGACATTTGACAGAGGGTAATTCTGCTCCCATCTTTCAGCCTTGTTGTGGGCTGATCTCTTCTGGAATGAGAGAGAGGGAATACCGAGAGAGGTGAAAGTGGGCAGTGACAGAAAGATAATGAGATGTTCTGAGGGAGTGAGTAAGCGGTACAGGTTTAGAGGTTTAGAAGGCTGATGGTGGTGGTTGAACGTGAGTGTTTGAAGATGTTGCCAATAAAGATAAGAATGGCAGAGCATGCGAGATAACAAGGTGTGGGGCTGGATGAACACAGCAGGCCAAGCAGCATCATAGGAGCAGGAAAGCTTGACGTTTTGGGCCTAAACCCTTCATCAGAAACCTTTCTGATGAAGGGTCTAGGCCTGAAACGTCAAGCTTTCCTGCTCCTATGATGCTGCTTGGCCTGCTGTGTTCATCCAGCCCCACACCTTGTTATCTTGGATTCTCCAGCATCTGCAGTACCTTTTATCTCTGGCAGAGCATGAGCCTTGTTGGGAGGAGTGCGCAGTCATAGAGACAGTATGAGGCAGCAGAGACATGAATGTGGCACTTATCTGACAGAGCACTTCTGCCCATTCCTCAGCATCGTGGAGATGGTACTGACTTGGGTCATAACCTCAAGCATGGGGCTAAGGCCTCTTCTGCCAGTCCTCTGGGAAGAGAACACCCCTCTTCTGGACTCTCCCATCCACCAGGACTTTTAAGTCCCTGTCAGAGAATTGTGGCACAAACTTCCTCTTCTCTGACGTCTCAGAATGTACATCAGTCATTGAACAGGGCAGCTTCACAATACCAGGGATCATCCAGAAGTACTGCAGCCTCTTACAAATGGCATGGGCACCAGTGATGCCAAGGTTCTAGCTAATATCTGCTGAATGCTGAGTTGTTTCAGGAACGGCATATATTGGGAACTGGATAAAATCAGACAAGTGGCATGCTACAGGGTGGGAAGGTAGTGAATGAGGTGAGTTTGGTGAGATGCAGCTGAGAAATCTCATTACATCTTGCAGTGAGTAACCCTCTGAATACTTTGTCACAATTGACACTTAGCCAAAAGACGTAAGATTCAGCCCATGATTACTATGTGGAAATGAAATTTATTGCAGCCACAGTTTTATATATGTCTTACCTCCAGATATAAAAGCTATTTTCTACTCTTATTGATTTACACCAAGTCACAGAGCTAAAAAATATTCCCAATCCATGACTCATTGAGGCAGTATATCGTTCTCTGGGGAGAAATCTAGTTAAAAAAAATGGTCTTCACAATTATTAAGAAGATTTAACATTTGGGGCAGTTAAAGATACTTGTACTCCAATTTTAACTTAGAATGCAGATTGGCCAGGCAGATAGGGCTAATGTTGTTGGGTCAAAAAAATGAGCTCAATATTTGACCAGTTTTACAAGTGACTTATCTCCAAATGTAAAAGGTTTTTTTTTAATGTTGTGATGGGTTATTTCAATGGCAGTACTTTTCTCTTATGTCAGGTAGTTATGAGATTAAACACAACTTCAGGACTTCAGCACATCTAGCCTATCACTTCAGCATAGGGGAGTTCTCACTGTATCTTGGATGACATTTGTCCCTCAATTAATACAACCAAAAAAAATTCACAATCATTTATCTCATTGAGGTTTTGCTATTTTGTGGCACCTTGCTGAATACAAATTGGCTGTCATGTTTGCCTTCTTAACAATGGTGAGTACATTTCAAAAGTAATTCATTGTCCATGAGGCAATTTGGGTTCTCCACAGGATACAGGCAGCTCTTAATAAAGGCAAAGCCTTTCTTTCTTTGTTTCAAATTAGACTTCATGCGGCTTGCAAGTCAAGTGTTTTCAAAGTTCATGTGTCAAACCTCAAAGTGGATTTCTAGTTTGAAAAGGAATTCCTCAGGTTGGTCTTTCCCCTTCCCTGTAACACTAACAGTCAATCAGGTCAGAACTGTAAGGGTTCCACTAGTGTCATCATGAAGCTGGTAAGCAAGAGATTTCTTTTCCTTCTTTCTAGAGATAGAAACATCAATAGCATTTATCCCTGATTGCCCTTCAGGTGGTGATAGTGTGTCATTTTCTTAACAACTGCATTCAATCCGGTGTAAATCCATCCTGTTAGGAAGTGAGTTCCAAGAATTTGACGCTACCTTTTATCTCTGAAAGAATTGTCTTGTAGTTTTAGACTAGGCTGGTGTGTGATCAGGAGGAGAATGTACATAGTGGTGTTCTCATATTTCTGCTACCAGTGTCCTCCTATAAGGTTCATGTCATGAGTTTCGAAGTTGCTTTTGAAGGGCCCTTACTACTGTGCATGCGACATACCGTTGCTACCATGCCACTTTGGTGGACAGGATGAATATTTAAGGTATTGGATACAGTGCCAGTCACTGGGCCCACTTTGACCTGGGTGGGCCTGATCTTGTTGAGTGTTGTGGCAGCAGCACCCATTTATTACCCTCCTGGTTTATGCCTTTAGGTGGTGGTCAGGTTTTGGGAAGTCAAGGAGGTGAGTTACTCACCCAGAATTCCTAGCTTCTGATTCGCCCTCGTAGCCTCAGTACTTATGTAGTTGGTTCACTTCAGTTTCTGATCAATGGTGATCCCCCGCATGTTAGTGTTTTACAGCAACTAGTTAAGAGTGAGGTTTCTTTGCAGTAACATCTTGTCTTTAATAACAGCTCTTGCTAATAGTCTGAAATTTATAAGATTGCTAATTTTGGAACAATGTTTCTAATTTAGTGTAAAATGGAAGAATGAAAGAAGTCATCTGACCTGTTCTGTATTCTACCCCCAACGCTCTTGGGTGGCTTGATTATTAAAAGTTAAAGGAGGCTGAGGTCGTTTTATTGAGAGGAAAGTGCAGGCTGTCCACATCTGTGGATAATGGTTGTGCATTGTTCATGACTGTGGGTAAACTGTTTGTATCCAAGTGTCAAAATAAGGTAAAACGTTGTGGAGCTGGATGAACACAGCAGGCCAAGCAGCATCAGAGGAGCAGGAAAGTTGACGTTTCGGGTCGAGACCCTTCTTCAGAAATGGGGGAGGGGAAGGGGATTCTGAAATAAATAGGGAGAGAGGGGGAGGCAGATTGAAGATGGATAAAGGAGAAGATAGGTTGAGAGGAGACAGACAGGTCAAAGAGGCGGGGATGGAGCCAGTGAAGGTGAATGTAGGTGGGGATTTAGGTGGGGGATAGGTCAGTCCAGGGAGGATGGACAGGTCAAGGGGGCGGGATGAGGTTAGTAGATAGGAGATGGGGG
>JAHRHZ010000040.1:12084652-12119179 GCA_024137785.1 Ginglymostoma cirratum | reverse complement strand
ATCATCCACTTAGCTGAACTCGTCCTCAAAGTCAACAACTTCTCTTTCAATTCCTCCCACTTCCTACAGACGAAGGGGGTGGCCATGGGTACCCGCATAGGCCCAAGCTATGCCTGCCTCTTTGTAGGATACGTGGAACAATCCCTCTTCCAAAACTACACTGATCCTATCCCCCATCTCTTCCTCCGTTACATTGATGACTGTTTCGGTGCTGCCTCGTGCTCCCACGAGGAGCTCGAACAGTTCATCCACTTCACCAACACCTTCCACCCCAACCTTAAGTTTACCTGGACCATCTCTAATACCTCTCTCTCCTTCCTGGACCTCTCTGTCTCCATCTCTGGCCTCCACCTGGACACCGATATCCATTTTAAGTCTACTTACTCCCACAACTACCTAGAATACACCTCCTCCCACCCACCTTCCTGTAAAAAGGCCATCCCCTATTCCCAATTCCTTTGCCTCCGCTGCATCTGCTCCCGAGATGAGGCATTCCACTCCCGAACATCCCAGGTGTCCTCATTTTTCAAGGACCGCAACTTCCCCTCCACAGTGATCGAAAATGCCCTCGGCGGTGTCTCCCGCGTATCCCGCAACTCATCCCCCCACCCCCTACCCGCTATAATAACCAAAACAGGATCCCTCTCGTCCTCACATACCACCCCACCAACCTTCGAATCCAATGTATTAGTCTCCGACATTTCCGCCTTCTGCAATCTGACCCCACTACTGAAGACATTTTTCCCTCCCTACCCTTATCTGCTTTCTGGAGGGACCACTCTCTCCGTGACTCCATTGTCCGCTCCACACTCCCCTTCAGCTCTACCACCCCGGCACTTTTCCCTGCAACCGAAGCAAATGCTACACCTGCCCCTACACCTCCCCCCTTACCCCCATCCCAGGCCCCACGAAGACCTTCCACATCAAACAGATGTTCACCTGCACATCTGCCAATGTGGTATACTGCATCCGCTGTACCCATTGTGGCCTCCTCTACATCGGGGAAACCAAGTGGAGGCTTGGGGACTGCTTTGCGGAACACCTACGCTCAATTTGCAACAAACTACTACACCTCCCAGTCGCGAACCATTTCAACTCGCTCCCCCCCCACACTCCTTGGATGACATGTCCATCCTGGGCATCCTGCATTGCCACAATGATGCCACCTGAAAGTTTCAGGAACAGCATCTCATATTTCGCTTGGGAACCCTGCAACCCAAGGGTATCAATGTGGACTTCACAAGCTTCAAAATCTCCCCTCCCCTGACGACATCCCAAAACCAGCCCAGCTCGTCCCCACATCCCTAACCATTCCTCCTACCTCAAGCCTCACCCCCATCTCCTACACACTAACCTCATCCCGCCCCCTTGACCTGTCCATCCTCCCTGGATTGACCTATCCCCCACCTAAATCCCCACCTACATTCACCTTCACTGGCTCTAACCCCGCCTCTTTGACCTGTATGTCTCCTCTCAACCTATCTTCTCCTTTATCCATCTTCAATCCGCCTCCCCCTCTCTCCCTATTTATTTCAGAATCCCCTTCCCCTCCCCCATTTCTGAAGAAGCGTCTCGACCCGAAACGTCAACTTTCCTGCTCCTCTGATGCTGCTTGGCCTGCTGTGTTCATCCAGCTCCACAACGTTTTATCTCAGATTCTCCAGCATCGGCAGTTCCTACTATCTCTGTCAAAATAAGGTGTTAGGAATGTTAAATTTTATAAATGCTTACACTTTAGACTATCTTTTAAATTCAAGATAGAATTGAGGTTGAAGTCTAGAGATAGCAAATTAGCATTTCTATCTGGATACAAGGCCTATGTGATTCACATTGTATGGAGATGGGCTTTGAGAGTGGTGAATCTATTGAAGACATTCTGATATTGATTTATGTAAGGATATAAGGTTTTTCTAGATATCACTGAACTTATTGGAAATAGACTCTTGCAGAATGATTCTAACAGAGATACAGAGAGAGAAAGAGACGGCAGTGAGTTTGAGGTAGGAAGTCTCTATTGTACATCACATAGCACGCTGATGGGGTTTCATTTTTGAGTTGAAGAGATTTAAATGAGCTTTGGTTAGAAGGAGAAATCTTCGCTGTTAAATTCGATTTGGAGATTGGAAATTATTTATTCAGAAAAGGAAAAAGCAAACCAGCCACTGGGACCTGAGGAAAGCTTTGGACTGTTTTTTGAAGAATGAAATGTTCAGTTAAAGGACACAGTGAAGTATAACCAGGGATGGTGAGGGGCATATGTGGTCATTGTCGCAGTTAATTGGGAATCTTTTCTGTGCTTACAGATTACTGATAATATTTTGTCAATTTTGCTTTAGATTTGATTAATATAATAAAAGTCTTAAAATATAAAATGTTGACACGTGATTCACTGGCAATTCAAAGTCTGTTTAAAAGTTATCACTTTCTAAAGGAATTGTAAAATTCTGAGTTCAAGAGTGTGATGGAGTCATTGCATAAGCTTATGTGTTTCTTCACTGCGCCTCAGGGTCCTTGTACTCTGCTCATCAGCATTGATTTTAATATTCAGGGTAAATACTTACAATTCATAACACTTACATACACAGCTACACTGGCTATGTTTGCCTGTAGGTTCCCCATGTAGACAGCCCTATGGCAATGACTTTAAATACCCATAATCTGATGTCACCTCCGCACATACAAGCAAGAAAATGCAAACACGTAATTGGTAATACAGAAGGCTACTTAATTCTCAAATGCATTTAAGAGGAAATTTGATAACCTCTGGAGGCAGGAATAAAAGGATATGCCAATAGTAAGTTGGGAGGACGTTTATGTGGTGAGTATATACCGGCATAAAGCAATGTGGCTCACTGGTCTATTTCTCTACTGTGCATTCCATATAGTCACTTGTAATTCTAAGTAAAAATAGTTGACAAAATGATAAAATAGGGTAATGCCAAAGTAAATGACTTTGAGGAACTTAAGAGGTCTTGAAACATCAGTGCTATTTCAGTATGTGTGCAATCTGTTGACTCAGAAACAAGCTGTCTGTGCTTTAGCTGCAGGGTAGTCTTGTACAGTAGCTGAGTTGTGGAGCAGTACTTGCAGTTCTTCAGAGCTGAATTGCACCTCCTTTTTCCACCCCAGCCACAACTCAGTCAACTCTGTCACTAACTCACTGCTCAAACAAAAATCAACACTTTATTCCTTGCAAATTACTCTACCATCTCCAAATTCCCCTTCTTCCTTAAAGCTTTCCAAAACATTGTTGCTTCTCAAATCTGTCCACATTATTTGCAGAACTCAACGTCTGAATCCTTCCAATCAGGTTTTTGCTCAACACAGTACAAAACAGCCATGTCCAAGTCTTAAATAACATCCTAAGTGACTGAGACAGAAGTAAATCTTACCTCCTTATGCTCCTTGACCAGTCTGCAACCTTTGACATGGTTGATTATACTACCTCCATAACGTCTGCATTGTTATTTAGCAGAGTTGGGCTGGACCCACCTGCTTCCATTTGTATCTATCAAATTGTGGCCAGAGGATGACTTACATTGGGTTCTCTTCCTTCCTTTTTCTTTTACTTCTTGTATCCCAACAAGAATCTTTTCTTCATCTCTCTCGTCTCCATGCTGTATCTCAGCAATATCTTTTGAAAACAGGTCACACATAGGCTGACGAAACCCAATCCTAACTCGCACAGCCACCTTCCACAACCTCTTCACTGGTTCTGAAATATCAGGCTGCTTTATCCATCTTTTGATACTGGATGAGCAGAAATTTTCTCCAACTAGACATTGAAAAAAATGAAGTAATCGTCTCCTGTCCCTATTCTAAACTCTGTTCCCTGGCTACTGACACCATCCTGATCCCTGGAAACCCTCTGATATAGCTGTGGTCTTCCAATTATGATGCGTGCCTGATTTTAATACTGCATTGGTCATCCTACCTTCAGAAGCTAAGGAACTCCTCGCTTCCTTTCCTTCTTTAAGACACTTTGCATAATTTACCTTGTTTACCAAGCTGCCAACTATGATTTCCTTGTGTAACTTGTTGTAAAATTCTGTTTGAAAATGCTGCTGTGAAATGTCATTTAAAGGACTTTAAAGGCAGTATATAATTGAAAGCTGCTGTTTCTCTTGACTGTGGGAGGGTGAGTGGGGAGTCGAGAAGATGAATACTGAGATCAGAGTCCACTGCAGACCCTGATTTCCAGGAAATATGAATTCTCAATCATCTGTTTTCCTTCTTTCAGTTGGTACAAGTTACTTCATTTTCATTTAGTATTAAAGGAAGCATACTGCTGTCACCTTCCAACATTGGGTGTTTTCAACTGCCAGTGTTAAATGTGGTCTGGGCTTTAAATGAAATTATTTTTAAATCTACCTCTCCTCTGTCTCCCATATTTTTTGACTTGCCCTTGAGAAGATGATGGTGAGCTGCCTTCTTAAAGCACTGCAGTCAAAGTGGTGTAGGTACATGCACAGTGTGGTTAGGGAGGATGTTCCAAGAGTTTCACCCACTGCAATGGTTCAAGAAGGCGGCTTGTCACCAGCTTCTCCAGGGAAATTAGAACTACATGCTAAATGCTGACCAAGTCAGTGAACCCAAGGTCCCCCAGGGTGCTAGGATGCCCACAGCCCTGTCAGGAAGGAACATATAAGATTCTGATTCATGGAAGTGAAAGATTAGTGATATATTTCTAAGTGAGGATGGTTTGTGAGTTGGACAAGAACTCACTGATGGTGGTGCTCCCATGGATCTGATGTGCTTGTCCTACAAGATGATAGAGGTGGCTTGTTTGTAAAATCCTGCCAGAGGACACTTGACGATTTATTACAGTGTATCCTGTAAATAGAATCATAGAGCTGTGCAGCTTAGAAACAGACCCTTCAGTCCAACTTGTCCATGTCAACCAGATATCCTAAATTAATCTAGTCCCATTTTCCTGTGTTTGGCCCATATCCCTCTCAACCCTTCCTATTCATGTACCCATCCAGATGCCTTTTAAATGTTCTAATCTTACCAGCTTGCACCACTTCCTCTGGTAGCTCATTCCACACATTGCACCACACTCTGCATGAAAAATTGCCCCTCAGGTCCCTTTTAATTCTTTCCCCTCTCGCCTTAAACTTATGCCCTCTAGTTTTGGACTCCCCCACCCCAGGGAAAAGACCTTGGCTATTCACCATGCCCCTCATGATTTTATAAACTTCTATAAGGTCACCCCTCAGCTGCCGAAGCTTCAGGGAAAATAGTCCCAGCCTCTTTAGCCATGCCCTTTAGCTCAAACCATTGAATCCTGGCAACATGCTTGTCAATCTTTTGTGAATTCTTTCAAGTTTCACAACATCCTTCTGACAGTAGGAAGGCCGGAATTGCACGCAGTATTCCAATAGTGGCCAATATCCCGTACAGCCACAACATGACCTTCCAACTCCTACACTCACTGCACTGACCAATAAAGGCAAGCACACCAAACACCTTCTTTGCTACCCTGTTAACCTGTGGCTCTATTTTCAAGGAACTGTGAACCTGCACTCCAACGTATCTTTGTTCAGCAACACTCCCAAGGACATTACCATTAAGTGCATAAGTCCTGCCCTGATTTGTCTTCCCAAAATGCAGCACCTCACATTTATCTAAATTAAACCCCATCTGCCACTCCTCTGCCCATCAGCCCATCTGATCGAGATCCCATTGTACTCTGAAGTAACGTTCTTGGCTGTCCACTACACCACCAATTTTGATGTCATCTACAAACTTACTAACTATACCTCCTATGTTCACATCCAAATCATTCATATAAATTACAAGAAGCAATGGACCCAGCACCGATCCTTGTGGCACACTGCAGGTCACAGGCCTCGCCTGGAAAGCAACCCTCCACCACCACCCTCTGTCTTCTACCTTTTGAGCCAGTTCTGTATCCAGATGGCTATTTCTCCCTGGATTCCATGCGATCTAACTTTGCTAACCAGTCTGCCATGCAGAACCTTGTCGACCGCCTTACTGAAGTCCATGTAGATCACGTCTGCTGCTCTGTCCTCATTAATCTTCTTTGTTACTTCTTCAAAAACTCAATTAAGTTAGTGAGACATGATTTCCCATGCACAAAGCCATGATACACAACGTTGTTAATTTCCGTTGCTCGTAAAGTGAGTCATTGCTGAAGACGGTGAATGTTGTACGAAACTCTTGGGGTCCTTTGTGCTTGATGATGACAGGTTTCTTGATTATTGGGCATCAACTCATCCAGGCAAGAGGGGAGTATTCCATTACTCTTCTGACCAAAGTTCCCTGTAAGCTGCATAGGTATCCATGCATGGACTTGAAGGTCTGCATATTGGAAAAATAATTAGAAGGAATTTTAGTCCTGACCTGCGCTTTGTAACAGATGGTAACAAGACTGGGAGACAGGAGGTGAGTTACACACGACAGAATTTCTTGTTTCTGGTCACAAAGCTCCTGCAGTGGCCTAACCACTATGTTACACAGTTCCAGTATTACATCCCTGCTTTTGAATTCAATACTTTGCCCAATGAAGAAAAACGTCTTGTGGAACACCTTACCTATCTGTATTACCATCTTCAGGGATTTGGGGATAAACATATCAAGGTCTCTCACTTCCTTTACCTCCCATTTCTTGTGTACTTTCACGCTATATTTACCCTCACAAAATGCATAACCTTCTACTCCTCTGGAATAAATTCCATTTCTGCCCACTCAACCAAAACATTTATATCAACCTCTGTGTCCTCTGCACTCTTAACTACTCAGTCAAGTTTTCTGACATCTGCTAATTTCCTAATCATACCACTCACATTTACATCTAAATCATTAATATATACCACAAACAGCAAGGGACCCAATACTGAGCCCTGCAGAACATTGCTGGAAATCATGTTCCATTCTCAAAAATTTCCATCAACCATATCCTTTGCTTCGTGTCATTCAGCCAAGTTTAGATCCGACTTGTCACGTTCCTCTCTTACCACTGGTCTTTAACTTGTCTGACCAGTCTGCCATGTGGAACCTTATCAAATGCCTTACTAAAACCATGCAGATAACATCTACTCCACAGCCCTCTTCAATTCTCCTTGTTGCTTCCTCAAAAATCAACTGTTAGTAAGACGTAACCTTCCCTTAACAAAACCATACTGACTATTCCTGATTAAATTGTGCCTCTCTTTGTGATCAACATTGAAGCCTCCCACCCAGACTTCATCCTGTATCATTATCACCCTCAGTACGTTTTTCAAGAGATGTTCAATAATGAATAGAACTGATTCATTTGCTAAGGGGTGATGGTGGGGAGGGTGGGGAGGTGGAGATTGTAAACCGTAGTAAGTTTCTTTGCCCATGTTCGACTTGATGCCACGAGATTTCATGGGTTCAGAGTCAATATTGAGGACTCCCAAGGCAACACTTTCCTAACTGTGCTGTCAACTCTCGTTGTTCTATAGTGCCAGTGGAACTGAATATACCAAGGGACGGTGATGGTGGTGGTGCCTGGGACAATGTCTGTGAAGTATGATTTCATGAATATGTCGTTCAGGCCATTGTTTGACTAATCTGTGTGACAACTCTTCCAATTTTGGCACAATCTCCCAGATGTTTGGAAGGAGGACTTTTCATTGTCGACAGGCTAGTGCTGGCTGTTGTTGTTTCTGGTGGCTAGGTGGTCTTTTGTCTTTCAGTCTTTTGTTTAGTCTTCATTACAGTCTTTTTGAGTAGCCTGCTAGCTGACTTCAGAGGGTAGTTAAAAGTCAACCACAATGCTATGGATCTGGATTCACATTTGAATTGAATTGAATCATTTATTGTCATGTATATTCAATGTAAAAATACAGTGAAAAATGTGCACCTTTGCCGTACATACATGGCACCATTCACGTTAACTTCCTTAAGTTATCTTTTTTCTCTTATCTTAATCTAAGTCCAGCTTTCCTTTCCACTGCAAAATGTAAGCCAGACCAGGTAAAGAAGGTTGATTTCCTTCAGTAAAAGGCATTCATGACGATCAAAAATGGAAAATTTCCAAAACAATTTTCACGGTTGTCATTAAGCCAGCATTTAATTTCAGTTTTCATTGAATTCAAATTTCACTGTCTGCTACCATGGGATTCAAACCTACATCACCAGAATATTAACCTGGCATTCAGGATTACTGGTCTAGTAACATTAAAGCTGCACCATCACCTCCCTCTTACATGTTACCCATGTAAGGCAGTATTTCTCTCAATGCGTGACCAACACTTGAATTGGACTTTTGCATAAAACAATAGCAGTGCAAACCCCAAAGGCAGTCAGTCACTTTAGTAGGGATGCTTTTCCTTACACCCATCGGGATGACATTTGAATTTGAATTATAATCTTGCGTGCAGAAATGGATCTGAAATAAGATTTACTGAGAGCAACAATGATACCAAGACTGTTGTATCATTTGCAATCTAACTTGTTTTGGCAATCGCTCATTTTTAGTTGGAAAGCGTATTAGATTAATGCGACCATATGGTAATAGTAAATTTTACAATATGTCTTCTGCTCAAGTAGGGGACAGAAAACTAATTAAAGAGTAAAACACTGACAAATAATATAATCATTGCACCCCCCCCCCCACTTCCAACATAAAACAGACTAGTGTATTCATCAATTACTTTTTAGATCAGTTTATTTAGAAAAGCAAGCTTTTGAAACAATATTAATGTTTACCACATTGGCCAATCAAGTAATTATTTTTCCCTCATCTGTCTACCAATTAAATTTGCAGTCTGCACCATTTTGTAATTAAGCTGCAAATTGCAAGCTTATAGATGCAAGGTAGAAATTTATATTCGAGTGCTATCCTGGTTGAGCAGATTGCCCTATTATAGCAAGATCTGCCTGATATTCTCCTCATTGATTAAGGGTAGCATCTAGAATGGCTGGGCAATGCACACTGCAAGAATACTGACCAGCTGGTGAAGTTAGAAATGATCCTCCAATGGTCACCTGAAGTCAAAGCTTCAACATTTAATTTTGAAGATGAGGAAGAAATCTTCTACCGCACTGGTGTGTTTTGTTGACCTGTAAACCCAGCCAACCAACTCAAAAACCCAGTTAGAAAACAAAACTGAGCACAGTGCATCAGAAGTGTGACTTGATGTCTGTGGATCACTGTAGTATTCAGGCAAATGCGATTACATTTTTTCTGACTGGTCCCTGGTTGAGGGCCTGTGATTCATCATGGTTCACTATGACAGGACACCTCCAGATTATTGTACTGCCAAGTCAGGAGGGAGGAACTGGTTCTCCTTCTTCGTTCAAATGTCCTTAACTCATTTAGTGGCAACATGTTTAACTTCACACAAGGGATTCCTTCCCTTCTTGATATCTTTGCAGGTTCAATGAATCTATGTCTTAAAAAGAGTCAATTTAACCAGGCTTTCTTGAGTTAAGGAAAGATCAAAGTTATCAATTACTGAAATGTGAGGAAAAACAATAAAGTGCAAGAGACATACAGGCAGGTTGGAAATGTGAGAAAACACGTCATAGTTAGAAAACCAATGTAAAATTCAGTCTTCGGCCTGCCCATGTGAAGTTGTTGGTGTAACATTAAATTGTAAGGTTCTGAGAGCACTGATCTTGGCAGTTGAATAGTTGATCTGGAGGTTCTTGGGTTAGCTGTAGGATATGTCCCATTTCCTTTTTTATGGGGGCTTTGCTGACTTGGGATTTACTTTCAGCAACCAACAAGAGACAGAGAGAGACTTATTTCTTTTATCTGTATGCACAGGATACCTAGCAAAGGATTTTCATCTGTGGTCTCTGCAGCAGACACCAGCCCCGTAGAACTCAAACACCAGACTAGCTCACTGAGGCCCGAGTTACAGTTGGGGGTTTTAACCCCTTCTCAGTATACTCATGGAAGAGGAAAACTGTAACTGCACATTCTGTCCACAATCTGGGATTTATGTCATAGGAGATAGTTTCTGCTCTTGTGGCAATTGACCTCCATTATCTCTGCAATTGGAGATCACAATTCTGGTTTTGCATTGTGTCAGTTTTATGAAGTCTCTCTGTCTTTAGTTTCTTGACACCTTCCAGGTATGACATTCTGTGATTTCTCTCAGGTCTGAGCATAAAATTTACAGGAGTTTTCCAGACAGTCACTGAATTCCATTATCTACATTTACATTCTTAGTTACCTTTGGCTTCAACGTCTTCTGTTTTATTGTTTAATTATATTTTCACAAAAAAGCTGTCTTACTTAAAACTTCAGTGTTTCCATAGTAGTTTGGAGCCATTATCCGTTGTCATTTCACTTCTCCCTCATAACAAATGAAATTGATTTATTCTTTTCTCAAAAGGAGGAAAATAACAAATTCAACATATACAAACACCCACTCAAGAGCCTTGGTAAATATTAACCTTTCAGTTCTAACCATTTCTCTGTACATTTTGGACGTATGTCCACAACTATAATTAATTTCCTAGCAATGAGGGTAAATTTTATGTGGTACATTTGGAGGTATGAACTTCGATGGAATAACCTGGTATTCTTTGTCATAAACTTTCCAGAATTTAGCAGGTTGTAGTTTCTCTGCTGTCATTTTGCGAAAAGATCACTAAGGATTTGAGAGCCAGTAATAAACAGGGGGTTTCCAATTTGACTGTGGACTACATGATGCTTGCTGTTTTTTACCAGAAGTAAATGGTTGGTCTCTGTCTTGCATTCATCTTTCTCAATAACAGCAGCTCCTACTCCAATATCACTTCCATTGAAGGCCAATTTAAATGCTTGTTAAAGTTTGGAGCCGAAAGTGCAGGCTTGATAATTGAAGTGACCTTCAGCTTTTCAAAAGTTGCTTCACATTTCTTAGTCCATACTATGTTTGTTTTCTTGTCTGCCGCTGCGGTAGCTACTGTATTTAATTTTCAGATAAATTGATGGTAGAACCCACATTCCCAAGAAAGTAATGATTTCCTGTTTGTTGTGGGGATGGGGATCTGTGCCACTGTATTTGTGCCACTGCTCGACTATTTACAGCTTTGCGCCATGGCATGCTAGTTCAGCTGACTGTACTTTCTGAAAGATGACTTCCAGTTATTCCAGGCACATTTCCCAAGGGTTCACTATCCAATTAGATAAGGCCTCTGCTACCTGATTCATCAGCCTTTGGAAGGAGGCTGGGACAATTCAGATTCCAAATGACATGATATGACACTGACATAACTCAACTGGCATTAGGAAGATGGACATTGCCTTCACATGGGTGTCAAAAGAATCTACCTGTATCGCTTGAGTGAATCTATCTTTCTTATGAAGGCTGCTTTACCTACTCTATCAATGCAGTCTTCCAGACTGGGTAATGGTTAGTATTCAACACTGCTCATTGCAATAATATTTCATTAGTCAATACAAATCATTATGGATCAGTCCACCCTGGGGAAAAAAGCAAAACAGGGAACCTCCAGCTAATATTGCCAGGCTGTATTAGTTGGTCTGACAGCAAGGAGCCAGATTTTTTTGGGCATAGCCAAAAGGAATATTGTTTTGTGGAAGGGGTCTTTCCCATAGACTAATCATATAGAACTAGAGTGAGGCAGCCTGGCTTGTTTCTGCATTAGCTCTTGAATGAAGTAAGTAGCTTCTTCAGGTCCACTTGCTGTTCTGCACCTAGGTCTGTGAATATAGTGAATGTTTGTTAGTATCTCTGTATTAATTAGTTGGGTAGTTGTAGGGAGTTTCAATGAAGGCCGCACCGACATTTCCCTCCAATTATTTCCCACTGCTACTCTCATTCTCTAGGTCAGTGGCAACTGGAAAGACATTCAACTCTTTATACCACTCTCAGGAGCAACATTACTTTATCATAGATAACAAGCATGGGGCTGGATGAACACAGCAGGTCAAGCAGCATATCATGTTGAAATAACACAGCCTTTGCTTTGTCCTCTCAATCAGGGCTTTCAGTTAGGTTGGTTACCTCCATAAGACCTAGATAGGAGCAGATGTAGACCATTTGGCTCATCGAACCTGCTCTCATTCTATGAGATCATGAGTGATCTGATAATCCTCAAATCCACTTTCCTGCCTTTTCCGCATGAGTTTCGATTCCCTCACTGATTAAAAATCTGTCTATCTCAGCCTTGAATAACCCAACCTTACCAGCTCTTTGCATAGATTCACAAACCTCTGAAAGGAGAAATTCCTCTTCATTCCTGTCTTAAATGGATGAACTCTGACTCTAAGATTACCCCCTCTGGTCTTCTCACCAGGGGAAACAAACTCTCAGCATCTACCTTGTCAAGTCCCCTAAGAATCTTATATGTTTCAATAAAGTTGCCCCTCATTCTCCTAGACACCAATGAGTTCAGAGCTGACATACTCGACATCTCTTCATAAGAAAATCCCTCCAATAGTTGTAACCAACTTACTGAATCGTCTCTGGACTGCCTCCAATGCCATTTTATCTTTACATAAAGGGATCAAAATTGTTCAGTGTTCTAGGTATGGTCTTACTAGTGCCTTGTATTGTTTTAGCAAGACCTCCCTATGTTTTCATGCACATTCCCTTTGTAATAAAGGCAAAAAAATCCATTTGCCTTCCGTATTTGTTGAATAGTTTTTTTTTGTGAATTATGTGCAAGGGCCCTCAAATCCCTCTGAACTGCAGCTTTGTGCAATTTGCTTAATTTAAATAACATTTAGCTTCTTCATTCTTCCTGCCAAATTGCATTACCTTACACTTTCCTATGTTATGTTTCATCTGCCATGTTTTTGCCCATTCACTGTACCTGTTCTATACCCCTCTGCCGGATCTTTGTGTTATCTTTACCACTTGCTTTCCCACTTATTTCTGTGCCATCCAGAAGCTTGCCAATAACACATTCACTTCCTCACTGGAACGGAGCTAACCTACAGGATGAGCAAGAAACTGTTCAAACTTTGGTGCCTCCAGGCCAGAACCAAGACCAACACAAATTGTGTCATTGAGTTGCAGTACACAGTTGACACCTGTGCGTGCACACACTTGCGACCAAGCAACAAACCATCATCAAATCATTCATCAAAGCATATGACAAAACATCCAGAAAACAAAGGTTCTCTACTAATCTGCTCCTGCCACACAACACTGACCTCCCGAACTGTCACAATCCATGGTGGGCCCCTGGACGACAAGGATAATTTCCCATCTTCAGGAAACTCCTCTCAGGGTGAGCACACATTGACGATGAAATCCAACATCAACTCCAATGTGTCAGTGCAGCTTTCGGACATCTGAGAATCAGCGTGTTCAGGGTCTGAGACCTCAAACCCAGCACTGAGCTCATGGCCTACAGAACAGTCATGGTCCCCACCCTCTGCGCATCCATCAGAAACATGGACCATTTGCAACAGATACCTCAGATACCTGGAGACTTACCACCAGTGTTGCCTTTCAAAATCCTGCAAATCCACTGGCAGGATAGGCATCCATTGTGATTCAACTCCTCTTCCAATTTGTGCTTCCCACCATTACATCCCTAGTGTCTTTCTCTCAGGGGCATATGTTGATTTCAGCCTTTTTTTTATATATTTAAAGAAGCTCTGACTGTCTGGTTTTGATTTCACTCGCTTGTTTACCCTCATTGTTTATTTTCTCTTCGTTATTTTCATATCATTTTGTTAGTTTTTAAAGCTTTTCTAATCCTCAGGTTTACCATTAATCTTTGCTACCTTGTATATCTTTTCTTTAATCTAATACAATCCTTAACATCCTTGGTTTAGTCTCTGTATGTGCGACTGAACCGGACTTCCAAGGGATCGCCTGGTGTTGATAGGAACGGTAACACATATCCCCTGGCTGAAAGGTTCAGGCTTTGGCATGTTTGTCAGCCCTTTCTTTTTATCGCTATGGGGGAAGTTTTTGAGTGCTCTTGGGCTGCATCACAGGCTCATATGAGTTGCCCCCAAAACATTGCTGCATAGCCTAACAGAGTGACGACTTTCTTCCAAATATTTTTTAATCAGCCTATTCAGAGATGTTATAGCACACCTCTGGAATAGGTGGGACTTGAACCCAGGATTCCTGCTTCAGAGGTAGGGTCATTATCACAGTGCCACAAGAGCCCCCTTCTTCATTTAAAAAAAAATTCTCCTTGATTAGTTTCAGAGACCCCCAAACTTGGTGCCCATGAACTAATTCAATCAGAGTGAAGCTAACAGACTGATTGAACAAGTCCCCAGTGGCAAACCAAGGGAAATCTAATCTTTATCCCAGTCCTGGAAGCCAATGTAGCAGTATGCCCTCATTATTGTTTTCAGTGTCTGGTGGTACCACTTTACTGCCTGCTTCAACTGTGGGTGATACACTGAAAACTTCTGTGGGCAAGGCCAGGTTATCCATGATTTTCTGGAAAATGTTAGGCACAGAATTTGAGTCCTGGACATCAATAGGCTGACCGTACCTGTCTGAAGAATTCGGTCAATTTCCTCACCATTGACTGGTAGATACGCTTCTCAGGGTACCAGCCGTGATGGTGACAATATACTGGCAGCCCTGTTTTGATTTGGGCAGGGGGTCCACATAGTCCATCAACAACTGCTGAAGGAATCCCCAAAACCTGGCGCAGGAATCATAGGTTCTGAGGAAGGGTAACTGGACCCGAAACGTTACCTCGGATTTTTCTTCACAGATGCTGCCAGACCTGCTGAGCTTTTCCAGCAACTACTGTTTTTGTCGCAGGAATCATAGGTGCGGGTCTTATTGCAGCTTGGGTTTTCCTACAATCTGGCACATTCTGCAAAGCCTCACTCCATTGCTGAGGAGGTGTGACCAGTAAAAATGTTGGCAGATGTGATAGCTATACTGACATGCTTAGACTTTGGAATTTAATGAGGTAGCCTCAGTATTTCTACACATGGCTTTAGAAATTAGAATTTTATTTTATTCACAAGAGGGGATAAAGCTGCTTCCTTAATCTTCCTCTAATTCCCCAATGAAATAACAGTAAAGGTGACCTATCAATGCTTTTTCAATGACACAGTCACCTAATTTTTGTACAGCTGAAACTGTGTAGGCTAAACAAGGTTGGGGTGATAGATTCCCTTTCCTGAAAGATATTAATGGATCAGTTGTTTCATAACTGCCTGTCAGTTGTCACAATGTTACATTTTTTGCCAATCCTCAAATGGCCACATTTATTGAATTCAATTCACAACTTGCTTTGGTGAGATTGGAACTTATAACCTCTGGTTTATTAGTCCAGGACCACAATCATTACCTAAGAATTGTACCTAAGAATATAAGAGTACATATTTGTAGTGCTGCAGTCCTGTCCTATGGGGTTAAGGGCTAAGGTCAGATCAATACGGTGCTTCTTTTGCTCAGAGTCTGTGCACATCTTGTGCAATAGGCTCGTTATGGCTCACAAAATTCAAATTAGAATTGGAGCTTATAAAATGCCTGGAATTATCAAATAAGATTCGAGAAGCTCAATGTCGTTATATCTAGATAAATGGTTTATTCGTGCATTTGATATTTGCTGGACTTTGCTGTGTGAAAATCTGCTGCCACTTTTGCCTATACGACAAAAATGATTTAATCTAAATAATTCTGAAACACAATGCAGCATCCCAATGACCAAGTACTAAATGCTCTTCTTGAGATGAATATTTGTTATTTATTTCCCAACTACTTAGTTCTGTGGCTCTTTGATATTTTGCTGTTTAGCTGCCTTGTTTTAAAGGAAATTTCAATTAAAACTTCTTAAAGCTGCTTTCTGCTTGGTTTACCTCTTTACAGCAATATTTCATATTGTGCCTCATTAGTGTCTATTCCTCTGGGCATTTTCTTTACTTGCAGGCTTTGGCAGAGGTAGATGAGGAGGATGATCAAGGGAAACATGTCAATTGTGCACACTTTGTCATTCAAGTATGGTCCTCATCCTATCATTTGTGTGCACAAGACAAGGTAATTAGAGTGAAACATGTCCAAATATCCCCACTTAAGCCATGATTTCCCAAGGAGGCCATCACAGATTTGTGTTCATTCCAGCAGCCAGGCCAATAGTGAACTGTTCTGGTGCAGGGATAGCAATCAGCAGTTGTCAAGGTGACTGCGGCTTTGAACATTTATACCACTGGGTCATTCCAATTGACAGCAGGGCATATCTGCCAAATTTCCCAGTCTACAGAGGCACAGCTGCCTAATGTGTATTACAGATACCTGCGATACTCAGTTGATTTATTATCCCATGATAAAAATAGCACCAATGGAACCCAGCACATTTTCGGTCTGGTTGGAATCACTAACGTGTGTTATTGATCATCCATATGTCACCTGACCCCAACTCCTCTTGCCATTATGAGTTGTGATTAAATTCATGCCATGAATGTACAGCTGGTGTATGATCTAAGGTACAGAATCATGCAAACACTCGAGAAACTCAATACCATCGAGGACTAAGGTGTCTGTTTGATGAGTATCCCATTCACTGCTGACAACATTTACTCTGTCTGTGGTAGAAGTGGATCAATAAGAGGGAGACTGTGAAATGTTGGTTCTGAGGAGGCCTTAGAAATTGAAGAATTGGAGTTTGTAGAGAATAAATCAAGCAAGACAATGAAACTAGAATTTAGGTAGGTGATGTGGGTTTTGGTGGTTCGCATTATCTTCATAACAAGAACAGAAACAACAAGGTGGTAAGGACCATTAGTAGAGGGCAGTTCTTGGATTAAGGCTAATAAATTGTGGGATACTTGACCACACTTTACGGTTCAAATAGATGTTAAAAATGAAGTTAAAAAGAAAGAGACTAAATATTTGAAAAGGAGGAACGTACAATGATTTGATAGGAATGGGGTTAGGGAAAAGGGCACTCAGACAGGGTCTAAATGACCTTTTTCTGTGCTGTAACTTCTTAAATGTAAGAAAACCTACCTTTATTGTGTCCAAGCTCAGGAGTTATTTAGAAAAATTAGCTTGGAGCTGAGGTTAAGTGCTAAGGGATCAGTCCCAAACATAATCCCCTGCCCTATGTGCAGTATCTATTGATTGGTTTTGAAACGTGTGATCCAGGTCTGGAGAATGTCTGACTGAGGGCCTCAATTCAGTGTTTGTACATTCATCTGAAGCTGAAGACAAAACTAGCTCTAAGGAGAGTGTGCAAGCAATAAGACGTAAAAACCAGTTGGACGCCTGGTTCTTCAAACCTCTCTTAATAATTGCTGGTGCAAAATCACTTGCAAAGAAACAACCACAGGACTTGACTTTTGAACAATAAATGCAGTAACATTCATGTAAGTCATGTGATCAGTCATCATATAGTCAAATATCACATGGTTAAATGACACGAGGTCAGACTTCCTATGATCCAACCTACAGGGGTGTTAATCAGAGTTGGGAACTTCAATGGGAATTGTCAAATTCTGAGCT
Source organism: Ginglymostoma cirratum (assembly GCA_024137785.1). Classification (NCBI taxonomy): domain Eukaryota; kingdom Metazoa; phylum Chordata; class Chondrichthyes; order Orectolobiformes; family Ginglymostomatidae; genus Ginglymostoma; species Ginglymostoma cirratum. Next base: position 12,101,789 of record JAHRHZ010000040.1, on the reverse strand, counting down.
CAAGATCACTGCTGCCATCTCAGCGTTATTCAAAACATAACATACTCAGAAAACTGATGAGTTAGAGTTTCCTGAGTAATCAGTCATCAGTGAAATTGGAGGTGGCCAGATTTCTTCAGTGCACTGTGCTTGTCTGTGACTCTCACTGAATAATGTTGAAAGTGCAGACTTATGGTCCTCTACCTGAGTGTTTCATGGAGGTGAAGCAACTGTGGCAAAGTGTGCATTATGTTTCATGACAGCTATGCAAAAATCACGCAAAGATTACTGATTGTGAATGGATAACGTTAGTTTGCACGTTACCTAAAGCCTTTGGCAGGTTTATAAAGTAGTTACATACGCAAAATTGATGTGAAGGGTAAAATTCCAATTTGTGCCTCAAGTTAATTATTTTTGACTGAATACTTTGATCTCAGATATTCCAGGATACTGATGGTTGAGCTGCTACATAAAGAGCATTGTTTCCTTTTTAATTTGCTAGGTTTAAAACAGATAGTCATGTAACATATTCTCAAGTGTTAAGATGGATTAGCATCTGAGACTTAAGGAGCATCTTAAAAAGTAAAGAGAAAACTCTTCAGCTCAATTAATTAATTTAATATTGGATGCTCTGTCCAATCTGGCCTGAAGAAGCTGTGAACATTTGGCTTCCACTTTGAACTTCTTTTTCCTCTTACCTGCCCACTTCACCAATTTGTCTATGTTCTTTGGAGTTCTATGCTGTTCCTCTCATGGTTTATAATGCTTGTAAATTTTGTAGCACATCCACACCTTGAAATTGTTCCCTGCACACCAAGGCCTAGATAATTAACGTATAACCAAGAAAAGCAAAGGCACCAATGATCCCCTTTGGGGAACTTAGCTACAAATCTTTAGACTGAAATATATTAATTGACCATTACATTCTGTTTCCTATCACTCACCCAATTTTATAACCACATTGCTAGTATCCTTTTTATTCCGTGAGTTATAAACTTTCTCAGAAGGCCATTGTGTGGATCTTCAGTAAATTCCTTTTGAAAGTCCATGTACACCACGTCAAGAGCATTTCCCTCATTGACACTTTCTCTTAACTCCAGCAAGTTAGTTAAATCAGGATTTCCTCTTTAGCTATCCATGCAGGGTCTTCCTAATCAACCCACCTTTTTACAAGCACCTAGTAATTTTATCCTGAGTAATCGTTTTTAGAAGCTTCCCATCACTGAGATTAAACTGACTGGAGTAAAATTGGTGGACTTATCATTTCAGTCTTTTCTGAATAACACCATACTGGTTGCAATTCTCCATTCTTCCGGCATCTCCTCTAAGTCTAGAGAAGATTGGTTAGTGGCTCTGTAACTTCCACTCTCACTTCCTTCAATATCACATTGGTAGCAAAGTATACTAACTACAACTTGAACTGCAGTAACTCATCAAGGCACCTTAAACAATACCTCAAAACGTGTAATCTCTACTGGCCAGAAGGAGAAAAACAGCAAATGCATGGGAACACCACCAGCTGCAATCTCCTCTCCACCATTACTCACAATCCCAATTTAGAATGATATTACTATTTCTTCTGCGCTACAGGCTCAAAGCCCTAGATTTCCCTTCTGAGCAGCACTATGGGTGTTCCTAGATCTCAAGGACTTCAGTAGTTTAAGACAGTAACTCCACACCACTTTCTAAAGGGTGATTATGAATGTATAATCCATGAAAGAATCACAAAACAATGCCACTGCCCTTGGAGTGGCCTTGATACATCCTTTCTGCCACTTTACTGGGCCTCTATAATCGAACATCACATTTCCCATAACTGTACCATACACTAATAACCCACGTTTTTGTGGACCCAAGCCGAGAGTTTGTGGGCAATGGTGAAGGAATGACAGCACCACAGAACATGAAGTCAGCTGTCCATAAAATGATCTCTTTGGTGTAAGATTCCCATTTCCTGACTAACCCAGTGACTGTTTAATTCAAGATGATCTCCAGCAGCAGTGATGTTTATAAGCAGGGTCCAGAAGCCAATCTTATTAAGTCAGATGTACTTGGTTGCACAGACACACGTTGTCAATTTGATAATTATACAAACAGGTAAAACAGTGTTTACAAGACAAAGGCTTCAAATTTCAGTGTAATGCTTTGAAAGTTTAACAACTCACCTTGATTCGGTAATCAGCAACGGAGGCTGTCCTCCCTGCCTTTGTGCATGATTAGTCTAAGCTAGTGTCTGTTCCATCAAAATCTAACTTTATGATCAATGTTCACTTCATAAGATCTAGGTTGCTTGCATATTTTAGAAACCTTTCTTTTCATTTAAGTGTTTGTATTTGTATTTCTAACTCACATTCTCTGCCCAGTGCACAGGTTTAGTAATTCTCTACGTGTTCACTCATCGTGTATCTTCTTCATTCTCTCTGTCTTTGAAGAAGTGTCCTGTGTCTTGAAATGATTAGACAATTAGTTGTTGGATAAGATTTTGTTAATTTGGTGACTTTAACAATAGTATTGGCTGTGCTGTTAGCATCAAGTTTTTGCTAGCCTGCATCTATGGCTTCACACTTGCATACATCTTTAAGCAGTGTGTTGCAGGTATGGTCCTGTTTCTTGCCCAGAAGATCCTTTTTAAAGGGCTTAGTTGGGGTGGGGACAATGCCTCACTCAATCAGCCTCTCTGATAGTTCCTCTTGGAAAGATCACACTCATGTGCTTTGCTGTAGCACCTTCCAACAAACTGGTCAATACCCTCTTGGGATTGCACTCTGTGGAGCTCGACTCTATTAATCCTGAAGTTAATTTTATCTCGAACTGGTCTTCAAGAACTTTTGAGATCTTTTCCGGATCTTCTGGAAAATCTGGGTGTGTTCATTTTATGAAGTCCCCACTTTGGTCGTGGCAAGCAAGACTTTTTGAGCTCTTTTCTCAGTTTCCTGTATCACTAGATGGCTTGCAATTCATTGAAAGTACCTCTGGGAGCCCATTCCACCTGCGGTCCAAGATTCAGCCTTAAACACTTTGGACTGTACCTTTAAGCCTTATGTCCCTGATTTTGTGTCAGGGTAAGTCAAATATGTTCCTTCCTTATAGCAGAAAACCTTGCAGCTTTAGTTCTGAGAGAAGTTGTTACTTTGGTATCATTGCTAGGTTTCCATATCTTCCTGTCTCAGCCCAAAATGGACTGCAGATTTTTTTAAAAATTGAATCGATCTTAGAAGCGTCTTTCTCACATTCCAGTCAGAGAAAACTAAACTTTGCTTTCATAATGGTCATTGCTGTATCTACTATCTGCACAGCTGTCTGTATGCACTGAAACTGATGCTGCTGCAATCAATTTTCAATATCTTGGAATTCTTGTTTAGATGATCAGCGCTGCTAACGATAATGTGATTTTGCCTCCAGTATTTTACTCAACGTGGCAATGTTATGAATGTGTAATCTTAATGGCATAAGAGACTGGTTATGAATATTAGAAACATAGAAAATAGGAGCAGGGTTAGACCATTCAGCCCTTCTGGCCCGTTCCACCATTTAATGTGATCATGGGTGATCATCTAATTCAGTTCCCTGTTCTGGCTTTCTCCCAATATCCTATGATCCCTTTAGCCTTAAGAACCTTACCTAAATCCTTGAAAACATTTAATGTTTTGGCTTCAACTGTGTTCTGTGGCAATGAATTCTACAGGTATACAAAAGTGCATGGATTTCTGCTTACATCCTAGAATAATTTAAGAAGTGATGAGATGCTGTGACACAAACAACTATATTATGCTACACAATCCTGCCTGACGTCTCTGCAACACCATAAAGTTTTTTTTTTATCACTATGTATTCGCAGCTTCCTTCTTATGGAAGAATCTGACCAGGCAGTGCTTGTCAAGTGGCAGATGAACCAGAGAAATGGGTTGATATCAGGCCAGATTGTCCTAGATTTTGAGAAGTGAGTAGAAATTCTAAGCCTACAGAACTCTCCGGGGAAGGACAAAATCCAGTTCCCTTTCAAATGGATGGCCCTGATGGACCAAACTGATTGCCCTACTGTGTCTTTCACGATGGTGGAGCATTTCTGTGCAACAAGATGAGACTGAAATTTACACAATTGTTCTTTTATAGAGGGGAGTGGTCAAATATCTGCTCATATATAAGCATTTGTTAAATAGGCCCAAGTCTTTTCCTCTTGAGAATAACTGGGGGTTAGGCCACTTCCAGATGACACTCCATAGCAGTGTGCCTTTCAGAGTGACCTTTTTTTTTAAAACTCATTCAAAGGATGTGAGCATGACTGGCTGGACCAGCATTTGTTGTCTATCCCTAATTTCCCCAAGGGCAGTTAGGGAATTCAGCTTGTCAACAAAGACTCTTACCAATTTTTATCGATGCACGAAAGCATCTTATCTGGATGCATCACAGCATGGTATGGCAACTGCTCTTCCCAAGACCGCAAGAAACTACAGAGAGTCATGAACACAGCCCAGTTGATCAGGCAAACAAGCCTCCCATCATTGACTCCTTCTCTACTACCCACTGTGTTGGGAAAGCAACCAACATAATCAAAGATCCCCCCCTTCCATCCCGGTTACACTCTCTTCCATTGTCTTCATTATAAAAGTTTAACTACATGTGCCAGCAGATTCAAGAGCTGTTTCTTCCCCGCAGTTATCATACTTTTGAACATACCTCTCAAATGTTAGTTCTGATTTCTCCCTCTCTCTGAAACTTCTCTGCGGCTATAACACTGTATTCTGCATCTGTTCTGCAACTCTGATGCATTTCGTATGGTAAAGTCCGGCTGTATAACATGCAAAACAACACTTTTCACTGCACCTCAGTACATATCACAACAGTAAATCAATTAATTAAGAGTCAACCACATTGCTGTGGTTCTGGTGTCACGTGTAGGCCAGACCAGATGAGGATGGCAGATTTCCTCCCCTAAAGGACATTAGTGAAGCAGAGATAAAAGGTACTGCAGATGCTGGAGAATCCGAGATAACAAGGTGTGGGGCTGGATGACCACAGTAGGCCAAGCAGCATCATAGGAGCAGGAAAGCTTGACGTTTCGGGCCTAGACCCTTCATCAGAAATGTGTTCCTGGACCAAGGGGGTGAAAATGAAGTCTAGGTAGGCAGAGATGAGTTCGGTGGGGCAGTAGCAGGCGGAGACAATGGGTCGACCAGGGCATTCAGGTTTGTGGATTTTGGGAAGGAGATAGAAGCAGGCGGTGCGGGGTTGGGGAACGATGAGGTTGGAGGTGGTGGGTGGGAGGTCACCTTAGGTGATGAGGTTGTGGATGGTTTGGGAGATGGTGGTTTGGTGCTCGGGGCTGGGGCAATGAAGGGTCTAGGCCCGAAACGTCAAGCTTTCCTGCTCCTATGATGCTGCTTGGCCTGCTGTGTTCATCTAGCCCCACACCTTGTTATCTTAGTGAATCAGATTGGTTTTTCATCTGCCAATCACAATGGTTTCATGGTCATCATTAGACTTTTATTTCCAGGTTATTGATGAATTTAAATTCCACTATCTGTCATGATGTGATTCAAACCCAGGTCTCCAAAACAGTAGCTGGGTTTTTGGATTAACAGTCTAGTGATAATACCACTAATCTATTGCTTACACTGTAGTAGACTTCTAGTGGACATCTTCCTATTTGGCTGGCATTGCCTTCCACCATCCAATTAAGGATGTAGGCAAATGCCTAAGGCTACTGGTCCAATCTGTTTTTTTGAATAGTCTCTGTTCTGGAAGGACAGTAGTAGCCCCTGGAAGAGGTATTCAAAACTATAGTTGGTCATGGCTTCCAGCTAAGATACCCAGGACTGTATATGGCTGCAGTTGTGGTGCATTGGTCCTTGTAGCTCTGGTAAGGAGTATGTAGTAGACCTCCCAGCCCTCCAACCATACTACACCCCTATCCCCCCACCGCCCGGCACCTGTCAGGCCTTGGCCTTAGCAGGGGATCTATCTACCAATGAGAAGAACCTGGATGCACCTACATTCTGCCCACAACTGGGCATGTTAATTTAAGTTGACCACCTGCCGCTGTTGGACAGATAGATGCCACCTTTGATGATCCACCTCCAAAAGGAAGGCCTCTGGAGACAAGAGTTCATTGTGATTCTGACCCAATGGCCTCATATATAAATTTTGCTGTCCCACCTTCAAAACTAATTCTGTGGGACTGGGAAGATTTCTCCCGTAGAATCTAAAAGGAAGAAATATTTTGGAAGGGGAAAATAAAGTCTGTGGCATCTAGACCTGTATAGAATTTTTCTCAATCCTCCTCTGATTCTTTCTGACATTAGGACGTTATGGCAAAATTCTGCATGTTTTTCATTACATAATAATAAGGGATCTGATGGTATAGAGATAGAAGTTAAGTGAAGTTATGGTAGCAGATCAGTCAAGATCTTAATGATTAGCAGAGCAGGCTCAAGCGAAGTTCCTTCAATTTCTCATGTCCTCCAGATAATGATTTTCAATTATTGAAGAGAGGAGCTGATATTATCTTTAAAATAGAGTAGTTCAATTAATGTTTTATTATCCTGGAGCATGCTTATATGATTGATTGCAATCTGTGGAAAAAAAAGGAAAGCCACAATTCATTACATCAGATACAACTATTTAAAGAAACCTGCTAATGTTTCAATTAGGAATAATTTTGGCATTTTTAGACTTCATTTATTCACTTAATGCATATTTTATTCCCAAAAATGTTGTACTCAATTGTAGATATTTTAAAGATACTCTCCTTAGAGTAGTCAAATATAAAATAAAAACGTTAATTGTTTTGAACTAATTGGTTTTATTAGTATTAAAATGCAACAAATTAACAGATGACGCTAGAATAACCTTTAAGCTAGTGTTACAATTTGAAACTGAGAATGGCCACTCTTGCTTTGGGAAAGCAAGGTTAATGTTTCATCCAATTCCTACTCTTTTCTTGATCTGTTAATGTCTTATGGTCAAATAGTTATTTAATCATAGAGTCATACGTTGCCGAAACAGACTCTTCGGTCCAACTTTTCCATGCTGACCAGGTTTCCTAAACTGGACTAGTTCCATTTGACTGTAACAGAGACAGAAATTGCTTGAAAATCTCAGCAGGTCTGGCAACATCTGTGAAAAAAATCTGAGTTAACGTTTCAGGTCAGGTCAGAACAGTTCTGATGAAGGTCACTGGACCCGAAATGTTAACTCTGACTTTACTCCACAGATGCTGCTAGACCTGCTGTGATTTTCCAGCAATTTTGGTATTTGTTTCAGATTTCCAGCATCTGCATTTCTTTTTGCCATTTGCCTACATTTGGCCCATATCTGTCTAAACCTTTCCTATCCATTTACTGTCCAAATATCTTTTAAATATTGTAATTGTACCCGTCTCTACCACATCCTCTGGGGGCAGGGGGCAATGGCCAAGTGGTGCAATCTCTGGAGTGTTAATCCAGAGACCCAGGTAATGTTCTGGGGACCAAGCTTCAAATCTCGCCATGGCAGATGGTGGAATTTGAATTCAATAAATATCTGGAATTAACAATCTACTGATGACCGTGAATCCATTGTCAATTGTTGGAAAAACCCAACTGGTTCACTAATGTCCTTAAGGGAAGGAAACTGCCATCCGTACCTGGTCTGGCCTACACGTGACTCCAGACCCACAGCAATGTGGTTGACTCTCAGCTGCCCTCTGGGCAATTTGGGATAGGCAATAAATGCTGCCTAGCCAGCGATGCCCACATCCCATGAATGAATAAAAATAAGAATAAAAAAATTTTAATTGGGTTAAAAGAACTGTTAAAAATCCAACTGACAAAGGAAGAATACTGGGAGAGTTGACCAAATGGGAAAAATGTTTTCCAGACTGGCTGGGAGGCTACAGACAGGGAGGTCATGAGAGACTGTGAGAATACATCATAACCACCAGTATGGCAGCATTTATCAATTGAGTGGGGAAAAGCATATACGGAAAGGCTTGCTTGCATCCGTAAGAATGAATCTAGGGTAATGGTCGATCAGTTACTTAAATCTGAAATTCAAAAGTCCAAATGTTCTTTGCCACAAAAAATGAAGTAATGAATGTTAAGTAAATCATTTAAAAGATGTTTGCAGTGAGGCGGGGGTTGGGGTTGATTGCAAATAACTTAATTTTGCTTTTGGGAACAAAGGTTGTATTTTAATTTTCTATCAAAAACGGCTGATGAAAATTGTGTCAGAAATAATGACTTTGATATAAATCAGTCTGACTCCTGAGCAGATTAACTGTTGAGCTGGTGGGTGGGAGTAGGGTATTAGACACAACAGACCCATAGAGACTGTCCCTCTAAGTTAAAGTGGAGTGTGAGTAATGGGGGATGGGGGTTCCATTGAGATTGATGCAGGGAGAAGCTGAGACTAGGGAAACCCAAGGGACTTTTCAGTTGATTTGTCAGGGATAGTACACCTGCTATGATTCGCCCACAAGGAGTTTCAAAAGGAGCATATTGATAATCCTTGGGCCTGTCATCGCCTCTTATCTTGATCTGTTGCTGAGCAACAAGAGTTTGGGACAACTGCCAACCTTCAGCTAATTCCACACCATGGTGCCAATGATGTCACTGGGCCATAACTTTTGAATGTTAACTAGGCCCTTGCCAGCCTTTTGCAATGGCCTGATAAGAGCCTAAAAAATAGAAGTTGGCTATTCAGCATTATTGAGTCTGCTCCACTATTCAATATAATCATTGCTGATCTGATTATGACTTTAGCAATATTTTCCTGCCTGCTCCTCATTGCCCTTGACTCCCTTAAATGTAGGTTGAAAATCTGACAAACTCAGCTGCAAACACATTCAATGATCCAGCCTACCGCACTCACTGAATCCCGAAGACCAACAACTCTGAGACAATAAATTTTTTGTCAATTCTCTCTTAAATGGGAGACCCCTTATTTTAGATCTGTGTTCCCACATCCCCTTGTAGACTCCCCAAAAGAGGAAACATTCTCTTAGCGTCTACCATATTAAGCCCCTTCTGAATCTTGTAACTTTCATTAATGCCTCTCATTCTTCTAAATTCCAGTGGGTTTAAGAAACTCTGGGTTTACAAAATGTTAAATGGGAGGGAAGGTGGTAGGCTGGAGCAGAGGGTTTGATTTTTTAAAAAGCTTGTACTGATTGCATTCACTATTAAAGGATGATTGGGGAATAAGAGTTCCAACGAGGGCCTGAGCAATCATTACAAAATGCATATAAAACGTATTATCAGAGCTGGCATCATTGTATTCGAAGAATAGACATCAATAAAACATTGAATAAAGACAGAAAAAAACAGCTCAAGGGAAGGACGCTGGCCACCATTAAGCTGTGCAACTGTTTGATTGAGTGCCAGCTAACAGGAGGGTGAATCAAGGAGGGGGAAGGGATACTGTTAGGGCTGTGAATGTTCCGAGACAATTGTCGAGAACATCAATACTAAATATATCATCGTGCATCTGAGCAATAATGACTAAAATGAAATATCTGACTCTTTCTCCACATAGGGGGCAAACCTGTTTACATTTCTGATGATGTGGTAGAGCTTCAGTGCATTTTCACTAATCCGTCAAAAAAGTATGACTTTGTCTGGAAGTTGGTAGCTACAGACCAGGTGAGTTCATAAGGTTAACACAGCTCTTTAACAAATGCAAACTTCTGACTAGCTTTTGTGCAGTTTTTTTTAAACAAAAGAATTGCTTGGAGCCTGCTGTCACTTGTGAGGTATTGTGCTCATCTTATCTGATAACTGGAAAGCCCAGTTGAATCTTAAGCCCTCTTTTGATTGCTTTCTTAGTTGCTATGCAGCGTTGCCCTGCCAACCACTACTGTTCAAATTTGTGGGTCTTCTATCTAGAAAATAAACTTTTAAAGATCCCTAGGGTGGGGGTTATAGCTGCATATGGAGTACAACTGAAAATTGAAAGGGAAAATAAAATCGCAAATGCACAATTAAAAGTTAAATATTGAACTTAGACACAAATGCTGCAAATTGAATCCATAACTTTTTTTTCATCAAGAGCTTCATTAATCAAGATCTTAATTAAGCAGGCTTAGGCAAAATTCAGAGCACACAGCCCTCTGTACTGAGTACTATATTGAAAATCTTCACACTGAAGCAAATTATGGGATTCAGAATGAGTATCAATGAAAATCTAACTTTTCTCATGATGACCAATGATTTATTTTGGAAAATATGTTTTAAATTACATTTGCATTTTCGCAGTCGTGAGTAAATTCTATCTTGTTTGTATGGATTGACAAAGTTGCTGTAACTGATTTCAGAAGCCACATTTACTGACCTCATGGGCAGTTGGCTGTGGGAGGACCCCATGACAAATTTTCATTTTCTTTGGGCGGTAAATTGGTGGAGCTTGTCCTTGTAGTGACTCCTGCCAGGAGACCTGTTGTCCTGATTTGCCATGCTTCAGCCACCCTCACATCCACAATAGCTTGTTGCAAGCAAGCTGTGACACCCATCATACAACTACTAAACAGTTTCTGCTTTCTGCTGCCCTCCACTTTGCCCTCTGGAAGAGATCTCCGTTGCTTTTCAGCTCTGATCAAATGTCTAAATTACTGACATTTTCTTTTCTGGATTTCAGTATCTTGTTTGTAATTTCAAGCATCTCTTCATTTGTTTTATGATCCGTATATGGAATTTTTAGCATTCATCTTTGAATCCATATTAGCAAAGAACCCTATTTTCTTTCATAAGCCTTCACCCATTGTCTGGATTTCAGAGGCATGCAGGAAAGTGGATAGAATATAGTACGAGTTTTTTTCATTGTTACAACCTTGAATCTTCCTGTCATCATCCAAAATTACTTCTGGTTATCTCTATTCTTCTTTTGTGGATTACTCCCCAGTTGTAAATTCCATTCAAATTGAAAAGCCATTTAGTACTGCCCATGGCATTCTGCACTTTGTATTCCCAGCTTGCATCTTGCAAATTTTCTTCATTTAACACCGTATGCATTAAGCACAGGCTAATTCTCCTTTTCAATATAACTGCCTGACATATGTCATTTAATGCCGACGACTATGGCTACATGCTGAAATCTGGACATGCCTTCATGGCATTATGGTATCCAGAGCCTCTTATCATTGTTCTCTGGTTTCAGGAAAAGGGAGCCCATAACAAAAGAGTGAGAACAAGAATTGGAAGAGGAAACTCTACAATAGGAAGAATGTCGGACTTCAACATTGTAGTTATGATGGGGGATGGGGGTGGGGGCGTGATAAATTTTGCTGAGGTTGTTGAGAACCTTCACCTTATCAATATTCTGACCCTGTTTATTTATAGGAATTAAAGCCTGCACTGAACCACTTTACGAAGTCTCTACCAAGACACAGCCCAAGGCTACTTTCAAGGATTACTTAGTAACTATTCTGGTACTTTCAGACCTCTACCCGGAGGAGAATCATTGCCTAGGGCATCCACCCATGCCATGTCTCTTAAGCCCCAAATACAACCATCTTCAGAGATATGGAGCAGAGTTTAATGAACCTATTGTTTCAAAGGTCACTTTGCAGCATGCCTTAGCACTTGACCCCAGGGCTGTAGACCTCACAGTGTCTGTTTTACAAAGTATAGCTTGTGAACATCTACTTCTGAGTCTCTAAAGATGGTGGTAGCCTACATATGTTGATAAATATGTGGTTCAGTGTGCAATGGATTCTCTCCTCCAGCTTCATTAGACTTAAGGCTTGCCTGAAAAGATAGGTCTTTAATGATTTCATTGTCGTCACTGGTCTGCTGTCACTCTGCTCAGTGGTCATGATGAGGCAGTGTTCAGCACCACTGAGCGTGGATAATGTTTCTGGCTCTCAGGCCACATGCCAACATTCTCATAGCAGTCCCATCCCAAGTCTGCACATGTGCCAGGGACCATGCCTGGCCAGGCTGGCTCTTTAATTATGAAAGTGGTGTGGACTATAGTGGGGTCATTTTGTGCCCCAGCCAGTGATGGGTGCAAATTAACCCTTGGACTCTTGCCTCTAGTGCACAGGGAATTAGAAATTCTCATTTCTGCCAACTAGACTTTTCACTTCCCTCCTGAAATAATAAAGTACTAGATTACCTGGAAGAAGATCTACCAACTTCAATTGGAAACTTTGGAAAAGAAACACAAGCAAAATTATGTGTGGGATTATATACAGAAAAGAAAATTGGTTGCATTGCAGTTGGTCTTTGTGCAGAAAGCGGTCCTCCTAAGGTTTCAAATTGATTGGGTGGCACGGTGGCTTGGTGGTCAGCACTATTGCCTCACAGCGCCAGGGACCTGGGTTCAATCCCACCTTCAGGCAACTGTCTGTGTGGAGTTTGCACACCCTCCCTTTGTCTGCATGAGTTTCCTCCGGGTGCTCTGGTTTCCTCTCACAGTCCAAAGATATGCAGGCTAGGTGGATTGACCATGCTAAATTGCCCACAGTGCTCAGGGATGTGTAGATTAGGAGAGTTATAGGGGGATGAGTCTGGGTGGGATGCTCTGAGGGTTGGTGTGGACTTCTTGGGCTGAAGGGCATGTTTCCACACTGTAGGAATTCTAAGAATGTCACAGTTAGCTGCTGGGAATGAGAGTTGAGTAAGGGTGTTAAATGCCAAAGTGTTGTCTATTATATCATTGTATAACGGCTGTTTAATGCTGCAGATCTCAAATTCTGCTACTGTACCACGTCCTCATCTCAAGGGGTGATTGTGGCATGATGTTAATATTTCTGGACTAGTAATCCAAAGTCCCAGGCTTAGTCTCTGGGGACACAGGTTCAATACCCACTCTGCCTGACAGAATTTGAATTCACTTAATAAATCTGGAATTGAATACTAGTCTCAGTAATGATGACAACGAAACTATCATTATTTGTTGTAAAAACCCATCTGTTTCACTAATGTCCTTTAGAGAAGGAAACCTGCTGTCCCGACCTGATCAGGCTTCCAAGTGACTCCAGAACCACAGTTATACTGTTGACTCTTAGCCACCCTCAGAAATAGCCTGCCAAGCCATTCAGTTCATGAACAATTAGGGATGGGCAGCAAATGAAGGCTTTGCTAGTGACACTCCCATGTCATAAAAGAATAATGAAAAATATTTAAAATTACATTTAAATGTACTTGTAATCACTTGACTTTGAAGTCATATATTGGAGGGAAGGTAGCTATCTTAAAACGAAGTCACAACACTGCCTGGGATATAAACTCTGACTTGCACAATTTGACGTTGGTAGTTGGAATTAGTTGGATTAACCTATGCTGCCAATAAACTGCTGCTTTGACAAATGGAGATGAGTAGGCCTCTGTCTTCAGACAAGGCTGTGAGAGGACTGGTGAATAGGCAGAGACCTGGTTACATGTTCTATATCATGTGGAATCAGTGATAATTTCCTGTAACCAGTGTGGGAGCACTTGTAGACACATCTTTTCTCAGGTAGGTCTTTGGAAATGTCTGTGGAATCTCTCAGGATTTGATATGGATCTTTTCTCACACAAAGCGGCGCATCATAAAACCATTGATGGATGGCCAATGGTATTTTTACTCATTGATTCAATGACAAAGTGGAATTTATTTTGTTGGCCAGTGAGGCTGAATTGAACGGTAGTCTCCTGAAAATGGCATTGGGTCACTCATTGTTTCAGAGATAGCAGGAACTGCAGATGCTGGAGAATCTGAGATAACAAGGTGTAGAGCTGGATGAACACAGCAGGCCAAGCAGCATCAGAGGAGCAGGAGGGCTGACGTTTCGGGCCTAGACCCTTCTTCAGAAAAATTTTGTTCCTGTTGTGTTCATCCAGCTCTACACTTTGTTATCTCTTGGGTCACTCATTGCCTGGTTTACCCTGTCTTTATGATACAGGTCATTAAGTGGGCAGGCGAGATGTTTTGAGCAGTTTTTAAGAGCCAAACTCAGTGTTACCAATTGCAATTTAAAGATACATACGTACACAGTGTGGTCCCAATGGTACTGGCATTGCACAGTTGTATTTATAAATAAACCATCAGTTGTCGAGAAAATACTTAAACGAAGAGCTAAGATCCATTTTCATCTGTTTTTGTGGTCGCAGAAGGAATGGTAATTCTTCTCTGGGCCAGATCCTTGCAAATGAGACTCTGATCTTAAAATGTCTCAGGTCTCACAGCAGCAATGAAAGCCACTTAAAAGGGGCAGTCAATCCACTAACCATCCATTTTAGACCAAGTGTTAAAGTCAAGCTCAATGCAGGTAAGCAGCTACCATTAACAGGGCTTTGGGAAATTTCACCCAATATGTGCTCCCTGAGTGTGAAAGTTTTAAGACCAGGTGAGGAGAGGTGAACTGGATCCCTTCTGGTCAATCTCCACAGTTAGTTCGAATAAAGATTTGAGCTCTGTTTGCACAAGGCCAAACTCCATCCAGTTAAAAATGTAATTAATAATTTTTGCTGTGAACAATAAGGAGACAAGCAACAAGGTTATGTTGAGTGAAAGAATATGTAAAATCAGGGGTAAATGATAAAAATGTGACATCAAGCATACTCTTTTCATGAATCCATTGGACGCACACACAGTCACATATTCACTCAAACACACACCTAGACTCTCCCACAGAAACATGCGCACACATACACAGAAGTACATACACATATACGTTCTCAAAATCATACATAAGTAAATATACACACATGCAAACACAAAGTAAAACACATCCATGTGTGTAAAATATTGAAGGGGAAACGTGTAAAAGCTATATATGGTTTAGAGACCTTTGGTTGTCTTTGAAGTGCTCAGGTTAAAATCTTAAGTTAATGTTGATTAGCAGGTTTCTTGGAAGCAGTCATAGCAAATGAGCTATTATTGAAAATTTTTGGTGATTTAATGACTTTTTTCTGTAGATGTTTCTGTAGGATTCGGGTGCCAATAAATAAAAAATGAGAAGAGCAGCTTCTTTTTGGTTCTCACTCAAAATACTCTCAGAATCTCCCTGAAACATTAGTTCCTCAGTATATTTTCAAGACTTTTGTTGTGTTGGTCTGTCTGAGGCAACCATTGAACCCATGTCCACAACTTTGGATTTGTTAATCTCTTCCTGATTTCTTGAAAGGTTTTGAAAGGTTAAAAACCTAGCTTTGACTTACAATGGGGACAACTCATTTTTACACATGTTACATGGTCCATTGTCAGAGTTCCCCTTGTTATAGAAACATTGAAACATAGAAAATAGTTGCAGGAGTAGGCCATTTGGCGCTTCAAGCCTGCACCATCATTCAATACGATCATGGCTGATCATGCAAACTCAGTATTCCATTCCAGCCCTCTTCCCATACCCCTTGATCCAGCTCCCTCTTGAATATATCTAATGAACTTGGCCCAATAGCTTCGTATGGGAGAAAATTCCAACTCTGAGCGAAGAAATTCTTCCTCATCTCAGTCCTGAATGGCTTACCCCTTGTTCTTAGGCTTTCATTGTCCTTTGATATATGTCAGGGAGGAGGTCCCTCAGGTCTTGCTCACTGCATAGTGAATTTCAGATTTAAGATTTTGTTCCAGCAATACCTGTAGTTGAAAAGACTTGACTCCACACAAGCTCAGGTTTCACTGTGAACTTTATATGCCAGATGATGAATTTTACTGTCCAGGTATTACTCTTTGCATAGCCTTTTCTGAGTGTAGTTATCAGTCCCAGATATCTGACATTCTTCTGCATATTTTCAGGTCTGGTGATTTTGACAGCTGTTTTAAGGTGGTCTAGCTCGTTTTTAATTGCTTCTCTCCAAACCCAAAGTTGAACATTAAGTTAGTTGATGAGATTTTAAGGATATATGACTTGTATTTTATCACCACAACAGTGGGAATTCATCTTCCATCACAAAATCATCTTCCATCTCATCTTCACCTCACATGAGGCAATCTAGAATGAGACTCATTGTTTCAGGAAAAGGTGCAGTAGATTTAAAGCAGAGATGAGGAAAAACTACTTCCCTCACAGCGTCATGAATCTATGGAGTTCTGTACCCGAGAATGTGGTGGATACGGAATAACTTTAAGGAGGAGATACTCGAATATTTAATGAGTAATGGGTTGAAGGGTTACGGAGAGCAGGCAGGAAAGTGAAGTTGAAGCTGAGATGAGATCAGCCATGTTTGTATTAAATGGTGGAGCAGGCTCAAGGGGCTGAATTGCCTACTCCTGCTCCTAGTTCTTATAACCCAGGCATGAAAAAGACTATTTAAAAAAGAAAGAAAACACCTTAGGCTGAGCATTATAACAAAAATAGCACATTTTTATATTATCAAGTACTTAAAGATAAAATAAGAAAACCAGACTTTATTGTTGTTACCCTAAGAGACAAAACTGTCTCAACATTTGTGATATATTGTTTAATGTAACTTCCCCACCTTTTAGATTTCTGATATGCCAAGGTGAAAATGAACTAGAGATCCATTGTAATAAGGTAGTTAATATTTATTAGGAACATTGTGATCTGCTGCGTTTAACTACACAGATAAAGTAGATAACAGTCCAACATTGTGCATTAACCTTGAATCCAGTGTATGTCTCAGATCTGATAGAACAAATCCACTGGGAATTAGAATATATGCTAACATTTACTTGAGTAGCTGCGCTCCAAAGTTTACACAGATGTATAGAAGTGGAGACTGTACATAGGCTATCATTTAAACAAACGTGCTTGTTGAGTGTTCCATATTTCTAGGTGATCAAAGCTAGTCTAATCATCACCAATTGTTTTTATACCTTCTGACATTGATTCTTCACCGGAATTAAGAATCTATCATGACAGAATCTGAGTTTAGTTTCAAAAAACAAAATATCAAGGAGGTTTTGATTATCAGCTTACAATAAATTGCTTGTCTTGTCACAAGAACCATTCTCATGTGTGGTTGCCTTAAAAGGATAAACCAAATGATTCTTGACTACTCTCATGCTCTTGGCTAGTTGTTTGATGGTATAACTGAATAATGTGTTGGTGTTGACTAATACCTACTTGATGAGTTAAAGAATGTGAGATTTGATTTTATTTTTGTTCTGTTCTTCCACTTACTGCTGGTAAAATCAAACAACATAACGATTCGTGATAACAAGGTGCGGAGCTGGATGAACACAGCAGGCCAAGCAGCATCATAGGAGCAGGAAAGCATGACGTTTCGGGCCTAGA
>JAHRHZ010000040.1:11999483-12084252 GCA_024137785.1 Ginglymostoma cirratum | reverse complement strand
CATAGGAGCAGGAAAGCATGACGTTTCGGGCCTAGAGCCTTTTCTGATGAAGGGTCTAGGCCCGAAACGTCAAGCTTTCCTGCTCCTTTGATGCTGCTTGGCCTGCTGTGTTCATCCAGCTCCACACCTTGTTATCTCGGATTCTCCAGCATCTGCAGTACCTATTATCTCTAACATAACGATTCGTATCTGGCTTTGTATAACTAAGTGATTCAAACTGCTTTTGCAAAGATTGGAGGTCAGCACACAGGACAAATGTGAATAATGAGATTGTCTGTTTGGATCACTTGAGAGTTCTTTGGCTACATCTTTGAGAATGCTATCATGTCATTAAATATTGAGAAATATGTGTTCTCCTAGACGTTGGACTGCTTGTGGAAATGGCTAGCACTATTGTACCTGAGAGAAACAAGACTTTGTTTCCATCCCTTCGTTAACAATGCATAAGTCCATCTGCAGCAAATTGGGGTGTGTGCAAATACACTGCATAAATGTGTCCACATCACCTGCAATTATGCCTCATTTCAAAAATTACAGACCTCTTCCCATCTTCATATTTTTTCATGTTTATGCATCAGGTATCAAAGCTTTAGACAAAGAGTCCTGTACTTCAAAGAAAACATACCCAGTCGAGTTGTTCACTTTTACTTTTGACACCGTAATAGGATTGTATCTATCTCTCAGGATTACTCAGGGTAATCCAAGCACTTATCTTTTGGCATTCTTCCAATACAAAGCAGCCTGTGTTTTTTTTTAAGTCTTCCTGGGAGTTAGGAAGTATGAAGGTGTAAATAAATAATCCAAATTTTTAGAAATGTTGCATTGATGGATTCTGGCAGGCTAATCTGACTGATTTTACGTGCTGATAAAGTTGTATTTTTCTATTTAAACAGTTTAGAGGGATAAGTAATAAAATGTTGTCCGCATTCAAGACTTTAAATTACATTTAAGCATATTAATGATCCTGACTGTTACGTCAAACATTTCCTGGCTTTTGCCTTTTAAGTATTCTCGGCAGATGTGTAGTGCAGTCACAGAGTAAGATTTCTCGAAAACGGTATCGTCAGCGTTGCACATTAGCTCCTGATAAAAGAAGTCCAGACCTATTGCACCACAGTGACATTTCTATTTCTTGCAGCACTCAATGTTATGGTGAATTCAGGTGAATTGCAGAAATGGGCATAAACCAATTTGCCCCATTCTGTGTTATAGGAATTGAATTAAAAGTGGCACATTATCTTATTAAACCTGGAATCGCATATCATGCTTTCCATACTAACTAACAAGGTTATTGTTAGGAAAGTAACTGTGAACTTCACAGCTGTAGATTCATGATCTGCAAGCCATTGCTTGGTAACATCGGCTAAAATTTTCCGATTGTGTAGCTGTGTGTTGGATTTCACCTGATTCTGTAAAACCAATAATGTAAATTGGGCATTCTCATTGCAGGTTGATGGTTGGTGTCTTGTTAAAATTAGCTGCCTTGGTTCATAAGCTGGCCTGCATCTAATTCCTGAGAGCTGTGGGTGGGGTGGGGGTAGCAGAAAGATGATGAACACCTGCTTATCCTGGTTCCATGTTAAAGGTAAGAAAAACTAAGAAGCTTTTCCTTTCCTTGGTGCCTTCTAGAAGTCCCTATAAGAGAGAAAAAGGAGAACTACAGACCTGTTAATTTGATGTCATTTTAGGGCAAATGTTAGAATCTACTATAAAGGATATGGTTGCGGGACACTTAAAAAAAATATGATTGAGCAGAGTCAATAAGGTTTTATGAAAGGGAAAGCCCATTTGGGAAAGCTATTGGAGTGTTTTGAAGATGTTACTTGTAACATTGATGAAGGAGAACAAGTCGATATGGTGTATTTAGATTTACGGAAGGCTTTTGATAAGGTTGTACGTAACAGGTTGGTTAACAAAATCAGAGCACATGGGGAAGATGAAAATATACTGCTATGGATTAAGAATTGGGTAACAGACAGAAAACAGGATCAGAATAAATGGATCACTCTTAGAATGGCAGGCTGTTATTAGTGGTGTAATGCAAGGATGAGTGCTTGGTGAGCTGTTCACAGCCGATATAAATGATTTGGCTGTAGTGACAGAATGTAATATTTCTAAATTTGTGGATGACAGAACTAAGTACCCTGCAGAAATATGGATATTCATGAGGGTATGCATTCAATGTACAATTAATCATTCTGGGTTACTCACATCTTCAAAAAACCATTGAATGTTGCAATTATGAACACACTGATTAACCCTCAGGCTGGGAACATATCTCTCACCACATATTTGGTCCTTCAAAGTATATTTCAAGAGTACTTTTCTACATTTACAGCAATATGTAACAAATACATAGTTTCTAACAATTTAGTTGTCATTTAAGGGTGTTTCACCCCTCACCCTCATCTTGCTTGCTGGGAGTGCCTTTCCAGAGGTGTTGTGCAGTTTGTACCCAAATGCCTGATATACACTTTTGGAAATAAAGCTCCGTATGAGCCGTAAAGATCGGAAACTTACTTTGACAAACCAAGGCTGAAGAACAGCTCAAAAATCACGCACTTTTGCTTCTCTGATCATGTTGTTATGACCAAATTAGGAGAACGGAACTTTGCTCGGCCCACTCCTCTAATGGAACAACAAAGTTTTAAATATTATTAATGAAATGTTTAAAATAAATCTAACTATACTTGTGGAAAACTCACTCTCCTTGGCCAAGTAACAGCTAAACTTAGAAGAGGTTCACAAATTGTCTCAGATGTTGATTTGCAGCTGCAGCCACTTGTCATGGAAATTTCTGGTGCTGAGGTTTCTTTCTGGATCAGTTATGACCAGTTGCATTTCATTTTCTGGAGTCAGTGGCGTTGATTCAGACTTCTTTAGAACTCTCCACTTGCGGCCATGTGATTTTTCAAATCCCCACTTTTGATGAGTGGGCTTTCAGAGAATGATAGAGGGCAATGGTTGTTTCTCCTGTGACTTTCTCCAACTGTATTGAAAACCAATATATATCCACAACTGGGTCTTGTGACCTCACTCAGGAACTGTTATGGATTTGGTTTATTTCAGTAAAGCCATTTTTTTTTATGCAACTGTAATTATCCTCTTGTGGTATCATTTTGTTTTGACAACTGTTCTAAAAATATTTAAAGAATATATATATAGCCAGTGATGATATTATAAAATTAATACTTCAAATAACAGCTTCGCAACAATGTAGAGAATAGAGGTACTAGTCATTTTGCAGTTATATGAGCTGCTGATTTCAAACAGTGACCCTTATTTTATTTTATTTATTCATTTTGTGAGATGTGGGCATTACAGACTGGGCCGGAATTTATTGCCCATTCCTAGCTGCTGTTCAGAAAGTGGTGGTGAGCTGCCTTCTTGAACCACTGCAGTCCACCTGCTGTGGGTTGACCCACAATGCTCTTAGGGAGGGAATTCCAGGATTTTGACCCAGCGACAATGAAGAAACAGCCATATATTTCCATATCAGATGGTGAGTGGCTTGGAGAGGAACTTGAAGGTGGTGGTCTTCCAATGTATCTGCTGCTCTTGTGCTTCTAGATGGAAGTGGTGGTGGGTTTGGAAAGTCTGAGGATCTTTGGTGAATTTCTACAGTGCATCTTATAGATAGTACACACTGAGCATCAGTGGTAGAGGAAGTGGATGCTTGTAGGTGTAGTGTCAATCAGGTGGGCTGTTTTCTCCTGAATGGTGTCAAGCTTCTTGAGTGTTGTTGGGGCTGCACTCATCCAGGCAAGTGGGGAGTATTCCATCACACTCCTGGCTTGTGCCTTGTAGATGGTGGACAGGCTCCGGGGAGTCAGGAGTTGAGTTATTCACAGCAGTATTCCTAGCCTCTGACCTGGTATTGTAGCCACTGTGTTTATGTGTTGAGCCCAGTTGAATTCTAGTCAATGATAACCCCCAGGATGTTGATAGTGAGGGATTCAGTGATGGTAATGCCATTGAAAGTCAAGGGGCAGTGGTTAGATTGTCTCTTATTGTTCATAGCCTGGCATTTGTGTGGCACAAATGTTACTTGCCAAAAACTAGATGCTACCAGAAGACAAAGTTTCCTCTTTATATCTACCCTGTCCAGGCCCCTCAGAATCTTATATAGAGTCATTGAGCCATACAGCATGGAAACAGACCCTTCAGTACAACTCATCCCGCTCTGACAGTTTTCCAAATTAAACTAATCCCACATTCCTCTAAACCTGTCCTATTCATGTACCTGTCCAAATGACTTTTAAATATTGTAACTGTACCTGCATCTAGCAGTTCCTCTGGCAGCTTATTCCACATATGAACCACCCTCTGTGTGAAAATGTTGTTCCTCAGGTCCCTTTTAAATCTTCTCCTCTCACCTGAGAAATACACCCCTAGTCTTGAAGTCCATCCCCCTTGGAAAAAGACCTTTGCTATTCACCTTATCTATGCCCCTCATGATTTTATAAACCTCTATAAGGTCACCCCTCAATCTCCTACACTCCAGCGAAAGAGTCTCAGCCCATCCAGCCTTTCCTTATAACCGGGCAACATCCTGGTAAATCTTTTCTGAAGCCTTTCCAATTTAATAATATCCTTCCCTATAGCAGGATGACCAGAACTGTATACAATACTCCAGGGGAGGCCTCACCAATGTCCTAAGTTCCAGCAAATACAGTCCTGATCCTGTGCAACGATTCCTCAGAAGATAACTTTCCTGTTCCAGGTATTAGTCTAGTAGCTTTTCTCTGAACTGCTTCCTATGCATTTACATCCTTTTTTAAACAAGGCCCAGTATTGTGGGCAGTACTCCAGAGTACTCTACCCTCTGAACCCTAACCTATTACTATTCCTTTTACCCATTGCCATAACCACACTAACAACACACAAATAGTATCTCCTAATGTAAAGCATTTTTCTTATAGAAAGCAAGCAAACTATAGTCTGTTAACATTTTCACCTTTTCTGCTATTGCAGACTTGGAAGGATGGCTTGTTAGATTGGTTTAGCATGAGGAAGTGCTACAAACGATCCGTTTTCACTCTTACAGATGTTTGCAAGCAATATTTCAGCAATACTCATGTCAGTGAATGCAAATAGTGAGCTTGTTAAGGTGACACTTGTTGAGGGTACAAGTGAAAAAGACGTTGCAATAGGGCAGTGGGGAAACAGATGTAAAAGCAGAGGACCACATTGGTCCTATCTACAATGCTCTTTACTTTCTGTATTCCTTTACCAATAACTTAGGACACCTGTTTTGTATCCTCTCAAGCTGGTGTCTCCTTTTCATGTAGGAAGTGAAAATGCTGTCCCACATGAAGACTTTGTGTGATGCACGCACAGACACCCAATTTATTGATTTGGTGAAAGTCATTAATAGATTCTTCATCAAGATAGATACTTTGGATTATCGATAGCATTCCCATCCCCAAGACAGAAGATGCAAAGATGAATCCTCACTCCGGACAGCCTTTGTATGTATAGACTGAAACTCCGACTCCGAATCGTACATTGCGTTTTATCAGGATAGCTGCAGCTGGTGGTGGTGGGGACAGGGGGCAGGTACAGTCTCACTATATGGACTATGTGTCCACTAAACATTCTTTTGATGGGTATGATTATGGCTATTGAAAGGAAATGAGAAGCACAGCACTTTGAGATGCTCTAGTGAATAATTGACTAGGACCTGCCTTTGGGCAAACAGATGATGAATAAGTGACTTGGAAGGATACAATGGCACAACACTTAGTGTGATAGTTTACAAAGGGGCGGAACTTCCCTTTGTGGTGTTGTCTGGTAAATTGAATAGCAATGTGACAGTTAACATAGTGAAGTGGAAATGCTGAACATTGAGCCCAAGAATCATAGGAGCAGAAGTAGGTCATTTAGCTCAGTGCGTCTGTCCTGCCATTCAGCAAGATCACGATGGATCTGATAATCCTCACCTCCACTTTCCCGTCTTTTCCCTACAACCCTTGAATTCTCTTACTATTCATTTCAGCCCCATTGAAACAATCAAGAATGATGATCCAGATGAGTACAAAGCAGGGCAAATTTACCATTTGTTGTCTCCAGCTGGAGTGATTTCTCTTCAAGTAAAGGAACACAATTACAAATTCCAAAGGAAATCCCATCCCCAGCATTTAGTTTGCTGCAGCTGATGCGTAAATCAAATTGCTTATGGGGAACAAGTGTTAAATCAAAGCTTCGTAATTTCTGGAGAAATGAGGAAGAAAAAGGAAGTATATGATGCATTCTGGAATAATAGCAATAGAAATCAGGAAGGGTATCTCAAATGTACGAGAGAGGCTCAGGCTGGAATAAGGAAGACTAAGAAGACTCATGAGGAAAAGATGGCAGACTGTGCTAAAACAAACAGTAAAATGTTCTTTAAACATATTAATAGTAAAAGATTAGTGAAGAATGGAGTGGGACCCATAAGGAGCAAGCTGAGTAAACTGCTCACTGAAGCAAAAGGTATGACAGAGGTACTAAATGAATACTTTGCTTCTGTCTTTACTGTATTAGAAAATGGTGACAATAGCCCAATTAAAAATATGGGTGTTGAGCAACTGAGCAGTGTAGTGATAGATAATGAGGAGTTGCTAAAAAGGCTGGCAGCACTTCAGGCAGAGAAGTCACCGGGCCTGGATGGGATGTATCCTAGATTGCTGAGAGAAGTAAGGGAGCAAATTGCGAAGACATTGACTGAAATTTTCTAGGGTCTCCGAGCACAGGATTAGTTCCAGAGGGCTGGAAGTTTGCAAATGTTGCAACATTGTTTAAAGAAAGGGGCGAAGGATAACCCAGGAGACTACAGACCTGTCGGCTTGACATCAATATTGGGAAAACTGATGGAGGCCATAATGTGGGGTAAGGTACAGTATACACTTAGAGAAAATAAGTTAATACTAGACAGTCAACATGGTTTTGTCAACGGCAGGCCATATCTCACAAATTTAATTGTGTTTTTTGACAAGGTGACAGTGCAGTAGTGTTGTATGTTTGGACTTTCAGAAAGCATTTCATATGGTGCCAAATGGCAGGTTGTCTAGCAAATTAGAAATGTTTGGGATTGATGAGTCCCAGGCAGCATGGATTAGAAGTTGGCTAAAAGTAAGGAAACAGAGTGTAGGCGTAGATTGGAGACAAGTTGAAAATGATTTCCACAGGGATCGCTGTTGGGACTCTCACCTTTTCTGACTTGTAAAAATGATTTGGAATGACACGATGGGTCAGCGGTTCGCACTGCTGCCTCACAGAACTAGGGACCTGGGATCAATTCTATTCTTGGGCGACTGCCCATGTGGAGTTTGCACATTCTCCCCATGGCTGTGTGGGTTTCTTCCGGGTGCTCTGGTTTCCTCCCATAGTCCAAAGATGTGCAGGCTAGGTGAATTGGCCGTGCTAAATTGCCCGTAGTGTTCAGGGATGAGTAGATTAGGTAGGTTATGGGGATGGGTCTGGGTAGGATGCTCCAAGGTTCGGTGTGCACTTGATGGCCGAAGAGCCTGTTTCCACACTGTAGGGATTCTATAATTTGCAGATAGATATTGAGGGCAAAATTTGCAGGTGCTAAGTTAGGGAGAACAGTGAATTCTCTGAAGTTGGCCGGGCAAGTTGGAACAGTCGTTATGAAGGCTTATAGGATTCTTGAGTTTATAAATAGAGGCATAGAGTACAAAAACAGGGAACTGATGCTACATCTCTACAAATCATTAGTCAGACCACATTTGGAGCATTGTATTCAGTTCTGGGCATCTTACTTAAAGATGTTAAAGTTCTGGAGACAGTGCAAAGGAGATTTGCTAGAACGATACCAGGAATGAGTAATTTTAGATACAAGGAAAGTTTAGAGAAATTGGGCTTATCCTACTAGAAGCAGAGAAGATTCAGAGTTGACCTTATTGAGGTGTTCAAAATTATTAACAATTTTGATGGATAAAAAAAATATTCTGTTTCCACTAGTTGGTGCGTCAGTAATGAGATGTCACAAGGTTGTCAGCCAGAGAGCTAAGAGTGAGATGATTAGAAACTTCTTTACTCTGAGAGTTGTTAGGATTTGCAATGTGCAGCTGGGGAGAATGGTGGAGGTGGATTCCATGGGAGGTTTCAAAATAGAACTGGATATAGACTTAAAAGTGATGAATTTAGAGGACTATGGAGATAGGGCTGGAGAAACAGATGAGCTGGGTTGCACTTTCTGAAAGCCGATATAAACTTGATGGGTCCTTCTGTACACTGTAAAATTCTATGATTCTATTAGTCAACTCTGTCCATTTCCAAATCCAATCTTCCTCTCTACAAAGAGACTCATTGCTATCCACCGTGCAGCTAGACAGACCTCAGCACACTGTCTACTAGCTCCTGGTTCAAGACCATGTCCCAGATGAGCTGGAGAAATGGGAATTCTAGATGTAGATACTTCTCCCACCCATTTCAAACATTAAAGTTGCCCCTGGACTACCCACTTGGTGTTATGGGTGTTGAAAGGTGGCATAGAAAATTCTGTAGTTATCCTTAACATTTTCCACTTTCTTTTGCCGTATTTCACCAAATCATTTTGGGAATCTAAAAGATTCTTGGTGGGTATTTAAATGCCTAATTAATACAGACAACGGAGAAAAACAGAATTCTATTTAGTCTGGGCTGCAACACTCAAAAAGGGACAAACCGCTATGCTATCCCACTGTTGCGCAGTGCGATTCTGTTGCAACAGTTCAAAATAATTTCGCACTTTTCTCCTCACTATACTTGGATGCATCTAAATAATGAATATTTGACCCTTAATCATTGTAATTTTCTTAGTTTATAAACGGTGTTAGGCAGGTTAAAAACCTTTTTGTATCTTGTGAGCAATTTTACAAATTCATTTCAGCAAATGAAATATGTCGACATTTAACTCATGATTATATTTAAAAGTTTTATATTTTGGTTGAGCAGTTGAAGTGGTATTCACTCTACTCTTGTGAAAAGCCAACCATGTGAATGTTTCTCTTGGGCTTGACAGGAAGTGGGTGGCGGAAAATCTGCCAACCATTTGTACACCATGACTGTTATTTCTTTCCAATAAAATTAGCCTGAGGTAGTTGGATTGTGTTGCAAATTGCGGATTTGCTACTTTCTTTTGTAATTTTGATGTTACACATCTTTTTCAGTCAGTAATCATTGCAGTGATAACTGGATGGATCAAGTCCTATTGCTTCAGTCTCCCACATTCATAGTTAGAATAACATCTTGGTACTTTCCACCTCATATTTGGATGACTTCTTCAACACGCAGGCAATTTCGTACAATATATTTTCAAAGAGACAGTGAACCCTTTATGGTCCAGTTTAAACTCGGTATGGTTCAAATTATAAGAAAGCATGTGAGACCAAGAATCTAGAATATTTAAATTGAAGATATGTCAATGCTAATTGTGAAATGAAACAGAATATAGGAGAAGGCAATTCAGCCCTTCAGGCCTACTCTGCAATCCAATATGATCAAGTCCAGATCATCCAACTCAATACCTGTTCCCATTTTCTCCGCATTCCCTTTCACCCTTTTAATTGTAAGAACTATATTTAACAATTTTTGGAAAACATCCAACATTTTGCCTTTAATTGCTTTCTGTAGCAGAGAATTTCACAGGCTCACCACTCTCTGGGTGAAAAAATTCTCCTCATCTCAGTCTTTTGGTCTACCCTCTATCCTTAGACTTTGACCCTGTGAAATTCAATAGATATAGCATCAGGGGAAAAATAACCATTTCACTATCAGATTGCTGTAAAATATAGTTATTGTTCTTCAAGAAAGTTGTCCAGCTATCTCTATCTCTCTCATTGTCTAAGCCTTGATTCTTACTGGGTTGCTGCATTAATACAATAGCCATGATGGGAATTAATGTGGCTTTATGTGTGATAGCTTGATTGCGCTGTTGCTGTGTGGTTGGGCTGAAACTTACCAGAAATCGGCAAAGGTGCACATTTTGGCGGATTTCAAGGAGAGCTTCATCAATGAGCACTCATTGTTTTCTCATGCTTTCTTCTCAAACTCACCTGATGAGCTATGCACCATGCACCTATGGTACTCCACTCATTATATTCTCACACACACCACAGGTGGAAGTACTCGCCAGTGGTAGAGAATTTCCTTGCTGCCATACTCACAATTCTCCCAATTTCTCACCAATACTAATGTCATTCAGTGATTGAGTGGAATCTTTTCAATCTTTATTTTGCTTTTATGAAAAGGCAACCACTGTGAATACTCCCTTTGTGCGGTGCCAATATTCCACTTAAGAGCATGCATTGGGCAGAATCTTTTTGGGGTCTGAGCAAAATGCGTGGGCTATAGCTGGATTTGTGGCAAAGTTGGATGAAAAATCCAACAAGGCCCACCTTGATGTCAGGAACATCTCTTTGCATCTTTACTGCTTTTCACAAACAGTGTGTAAAGATTCTCACGAAGAAGCACGAGTTGCCAATTAAAGGGGGATTATTGCTTGTTAAATACCTTGCTGATGGCCCAACATGCCTCATTAGTATGCAACTTTCTGCCTTACTAAAATCCCCATACAAGCTAGACTTCAGGAAGACACGACATGGAAATGAGGGCGGCTAACTGGCAATACTTGCCAGATCATTGGATATGACCTAAATTCCCTACCTCCATTGGTTATCATACTTTCTCATACCAAATCTGTATAACTCCTCCTGCATCATAGTGGGATGGTCCATGGAGGCAGGACCTCAACATTCCTGCTGCATCCTGCCCCTCCACTAGCCTCCATTGGTTATTCAATGTTCAGTTTCCAACCTAAAATCAAAAAGCATCCTGGCACCTAGATAAATTGATGCAAAAGAGGGGTGGAGGTACAGGAAAATGTAAGGTTCTAGGTCAGAAACAATCTAAATATTCCCTAAGGAATCTGGAAGAAAGTGAAATAAAGCTTTTAACATTTTCTGATCCTGCACTGTGTTCCAGTTTAATGGAAATGCCACCCCAATATCTCCACTGGGCCACAATTAAATAGCAGCAGCTTCCAATCATCTCAGCATTCCCACATCTACACATTTGAAGAGGGATCTGGTTGGTTTCCACTTGTCAGGTTGCTGCCAAGGAGCCAGGCTGATAATTCTCCTCTGAAGAGTCTGCCAAGATCTGGGGGAAATAAGGTGGAGAAGGCTGTGTGTTAGTGGAAAGGTGATTTTGGAAAGGAAAAGCTCAATTGCATGCAGGGACCTCGTGAAAGGCTCCCCAGATTTGACCAGATGAACATGAAGTTCTGTTGATGACTGTTGTAAAAGGGCAATATGGAGAGCTGCTGCTTGGAAGGGCACCAGTGCACATGCACAGTACTGGGAAGGGCACCAATGCAGGGGCACAGTACCGGGAAGGGCACCAATGCAGGGGCACAGTACCGGGAAGGGCACCAGTGCAGGGGCGCTGGTGCAAAGAGCAAGGAAGCTGTTCAGCTAGTGCTATCCAATCATGGAAACACAGCCAGCAGTAGATTTGCTTTGTGTGCCTTAGAAGTAATGGCTGGTTGAGTATGGTTTGTACTCTGCTAATCATGAACTGCTGAAGGAATATGCTGTTTGATTTGGTCAGCACAGTGCTAGGGCTTACAGCCTGCTTTACTGGCATCACTCTGGCTTTGAAATTCATACACAATTATGTGGCAGGCAGGACATGTTTATGGACTGATGGAAACTTTCTACTGGTGGAAATACTACCCATGAGCCAATGCATAATAGTAGCATGAGGAAGTTTGCTTAAAGTGTTGTTCAATATTTTCAGATCCTTTACCTTTCCAGGGCAATTCAAGATGGTGACCAGGCCCTTTTCAGTCTGAAAAGCAAGTTCCTTCAGCTGTTTAAAACAATCAATAAGCAGACTTTATTCCATAGGCCATGCTTGTGAAATGTAAAATAAAATGTCTACTGTTAGATGTTACTCAACATTGCCTTCTCAAGGGGCAGTTAGGAACAGGGAATAAATGATGCCCCAGCTAGTAGCACCTAAGACCCATGAATGAATTTAAAAAACGTAATAATCCTTGATGAGACCATCAAGTTTGTGTTATAGTCTGGCTATGGAGCTGTAATTATTTTGTTTAAAGTTGCCAAAGCTTGAGTCGCAAAAAGGATCCATAGGATTCCACAGTATTGAGCCAAAATAAAAATCTTCTTGTGTTGCTGAAGAAATCACATATTTTGTCAAAGCTTTTCATCTTCCACTCATCAGAACATTTCACAAGAATACCAATTCAAGGGGAAAAATCAATATTTAAATATTGCATGAGAAGAGAGTACTGAGTGCAGATATTTTAATCCTCCTCTTCAGATGTGTTATGACACCTCCAGAGCAGGTGGGCATTGAACCCAGGCTTCCTGATCTAGAGGTAGGGACACTACCACTGCACCACACATGCCCTTAGAATCTGAATGCAGGCAAGTGAAGACTAAATAGTACGACTGTTGTCATGGAGCATACACCCGTTAATGCTGATCCATAGCTCATCGGCAAGTTGCATTTAAATTTTTAACCAGATCAGGCTGATTCTGATTGGTAAGGGCATTGCTCTGAGAAATTAACCAATGAATGGGCTGTCAGCTATTTTGCTGAGTTGAAACAGCTTCGCTGTTGGAAAGAGCAGGGCCCTGTGGATGAATATATACAGTTTTCAGCACATGTGTGTATGCTACAGTGCAAGCCCAGTTAACAATCTTCTCCTAACCTTTACTTTCTAAAGTTAGAATAGCTAAACAAGTTAGAATACATATATATGCATGAGTTATACACTCATCCAGAATTAACATGACGTAAATATCAGCACTACACAAACTGTAGTCATCATCCCACACAGCACTGTGAATAGCAAGTATATTCAAAATTGCTTCAATGGATTTCTGGAAGAACGAGAGGTGACCTAATTAAAACATATAAAATTCTTAGCAAGCTTGACAGTGCAGACCCTAAGAGTCTTTTCCACTTGTGGGAGAGTCTTGGACTCGAGGACGTAATCTCAGAGTAAGGGGTTGTCCAGTTAGGACAGAGATCAGGAGAAATTTCTCCTCTGAGACAGTAGTGAGTCTGTGGAACTTTTTTATAGCAGGGGGCTGTAGAAGTTGGCGTGTTAAGAATACTCAAGGCTAAGAAAGACGATTTTTTAAATCAGGAAGGGAATATGGTTATGGATTGAGGCAAGAAAGAGGAGTCCACGTTTATCAAAAGGGTCACCTGACTTGAAACATTAACTCTGTTTTTTCCTTCACAGATCCTGCCTGACCTGCTGAGTTTTTCCAGCAACTTTGTTTTTGTTCCGGGTTTATCAGATTAGCCGTGATCTCATTCAATGGTTGGGCAGACTTAAAGAAATGAATGATCTAGATCTGCTCCTACATCTTATCGTCTAACCCAGCCAGATGGGTCACCAAAGATAATAGGTACTGCAGATGCTGGAGAATCTGAGATAACAAGGTGTGGAGCTGGATGAACACAGCAGGTCAAGCAGCATCATAGGAGCAGGAAAGCTTGACGTTTCAGGCCTAGACCCTTCATCAGAAATGGGGGAGGGGAAGAGGGCTCTGAAATAAATAGGGAGAGAGGGGGAGGCGGATAGAAGATGGATAGAGGAGAGGATAGGTGTAGAGGAGGCAGACAAGTCAAAGAGGCGGGGATGGAGCCAGTAATGGTGAGTGTAGGTAGGGAGGTAGGGGGGAGATAGGTCAGTCCAGGGAGGACGGACAGGTCAAGGGGGCGGGATGAGGTTAGTAGATAGGAGATGGGGGTGGGGCTTGAGGTGGGAGGAGGGGATAGGTGAGAGGAAGAACAGGTTAGGGAGGCGAGGACGAGCTGGGCTGGTTTTGGGATGCGGTTGGGGGAGGGGAGATTTTGAAGCTTGTGAAATCCACATTGATACCATTGGGCTGCAGGGTTCCCAGGCTGAATATGATTTGCTGTTCCTGCAGCCTTCGGGTGGCATCATTGTGGCATTGCAGGAGGCCCAGGATGGACATGTCGTCTGAGGAATGGGAGGAGGAGTTGAAATGGTTCGCAACTGGGAGGTGCAGTTGTTTGTTGCGAACTGAGCGCAGGTGTTCTGCAAAGCGGTCCCCAAGCCTCCGTTTGGTTTCCCCAATGTAGAGGAGGCCACAACGGGTACAGCGGATGCAGTATACCACATTGGCAGATGTACAGGTGAATTTATTTCAGAACCCTCTTCCCCTCCCCCATTTCTGATGGAGGGTCTAGGCCCGAAACGTCAAGCTTTCCTGCTCCTATGATGCTGCTTGGCCTGCTGTGTTCATCCAGCTCCACACTTCGTTATCTTAGCTGGGTCACCAAATCTCATTCAAACCTTGTTTCAATTTACAAAGAATCTCAATTCTTTATTTTGAAAGACCTAGTTTTAGAACTCCCCCAAAAGCCATTCTTTTGTGGACTGCTTGAATATCTGCTCACACCCTGAAATGCAATCATTTCTGCAGAGACTGTGGCCCATTTCTGAGACCATATTCTAGCATCTACCAGAAATAACTCAACAGATGCCGATATCCTGTCACCAAGTCACCACTTATTTACACATGGAACGCCCTTGACACTCTGTCAAAGCCAGCTGTCATGGTGAGCAGAACCTCTGGCACATCTGTTTATATCTGTCAGCCAGGGCTCCCTGATTGGACCAGATTAACAGCCCCAGGGAACTCGTATTCTATGAGGTTCACCTGGCTGACCTTGTTACAATCACTTTGCCACCCGCAGGGATAGTGACAGCAATTTCACAGACAGCCAGTGTTAATAATTTGACACCACGTCTGAGTTTCTTTGAGATCCAATCTTCCTCTGCTACAGAAGGCAAATACTATTTATTAGCATCGTTTCGGCCCATTTTCAGCTACACAGACATATTAATGTGACTCAGGGTTTCTTCTGAGTGCCCGCTTCTCCAAGTGTCTTGAAGGCTTTATCTGAATGCTAACTCAACACGTAGCTGCACCTATTGGATCCCAGGACTCCTCTGAGCCCTGACAGCTTGGAATATGCATCAGCAGCACCTTTTTGGATAACTTCTCTTTCTTCTGCTAACTTGTCACCTGTGACTTCCCTTTTATGGTTGTCATGGGTCCTGTGGCCTATTTTGACACCAGTCCTGGTTCTGTAGTCTCCCTTCACACACTCCAAGAGCACTCCAATGATTCGGACCTTTTGAAAAACATGGAATGCTACACTGAGGAAATATGGCCTCTCTTACTCTGTGCACCAATTTGGACTCTCAGCCCGCAGCCAGCATTCACCTGAGAAATTCATGTCAGAGTATCAGGTAAAAGCATTTTTGTGACAAAGGGTAAGAGTTCTTTATATCCAGCAGTCTGAGAGTTATTGAAACTACGCCAACCCAACAACACAATAATATTGCTGTGATATTTGGAATTTAGCAGTCTTCCATTTGTCCTGCTGAGGATAAGCTGGAATTCTCTGGCAACATGTCTCTTTTCAGCAATACTTAAGTTTGGGTCAAACAACTCTTTGTGTGCATTGCTCAGTGACCTCTAGCAGCTTTCACTTGCTTTTTTTTGCATTCATTAACATCCTGTTCTGAACTTTACACAAAATGCTGCAAGTTGCCTAAAATCTGAAATTTGAATCAAAAGACTCAAAAAGCTTGAAAATGCAGAAGGTTAGGCAGCAACAATGGAGAAAAAAAACAAGGCATTTTGAGTGTGGACCCTTCAACAGAGCTGGAAGATATTACACATGAATAGTGGCGTTTAACAGGGAACAGGGCAAAGCAGAAAGCAAGAGATGATAGTAACACATTCTAACAAAAAAAATGGCATAATATTACCAGTGAAACATAACCATTACAGGAGATAATTAGACATGTTATGGATCATGTGCTGCAGGGCATGGGGTTTGTGGTGGGCAGTGATGTTTGCTCTCTCTGTACTTCAGCCTAAAATATTTCAGCAGAACCTGATAGAAGAAAAAATAGCAAATACACACCAGGATATGAAGACCACCTCGCCAGCAGTGGTTCTGACAGAGGCTACCCTCCCCCCTCTCAGCAAAGACAGTCCTATCATTAGGCAAAAGTGATTCAATTTTTCATAAGCTTCTTCTGGAGGATCTGTCAAGCCGTTAATTGTTGGAATGATTGAAATTCTTCCCCTTTGCAGTTGAAGTGAGCCCAGCTGAATTATCATAATGAGGAGCTTTGCTGATAGTTAATCCTTCTGCTAAGAGAAAGATCACCACCGGATCACCCCGGACACTTCCACTCCTCGCTGTTCCCCTCCCCCTGCTCCGTCTAGCTGATTATGAAGCACTGAAATGAGTCTCATTAGTGCAGGGGTCCCCTCTTGTGTTATACTTTCCATAACACAACTGGAATATTCTTCCTGTGTGTAAATTCCCTCAGCGTTGCTCGTACTTGCCGTGTGACTGCAGGAAATGCTGCCCCCCACCCGATCCCCTCCATTTCCAGCCCGCTGGTCTTCACTTCCTACCGATTCTAGTCTCCCCCTTTCCCTCTAAATTCCCAACACCTGCACTGCCTTTTATTAGGTCATCAGCCAGGCACACTACTCTGCTTGACTGTCAAAGAACTGCCAAGCACAAAGCATCCAATATTTCCAAAACTGATAAACAAAAGAGTGCAAGGAAAATGAGGGGAAAAAATCTGTGATTTTCTTTTCCTTAAAATTGCTTGCAGCAAGGTCTAGATAAATGCTTTACTCCTGGCAGTTGAGAAGAGAGTTCTGGAAGATTGAAATCCTAGATGGAGACCAACACAGGTCGTGTGCTATCCCCTTTGCCTGGGGTGCCCTTATTGGTACAGTGAGACTGCTAACTCTGTGATTGTAGGTGAAGGGTGACTGCACTGAGCCACTAAAGCATAACCAACACCCATGTCACTCTGCTTTACTGTGAATTGACATTTTGAAGGCTGCAGGGGAAAAACTTCGGTGATGCACGGATTGGGGGTGTGGATGAATGGTAGGGGATGAAAGGGAAATGAATTAGACAGTGCGCAGCCTTTAAGTGATTTTTAAACTTCCAAATGATTATCTATTAAAGTAAAATGGCCCCCACACATGTGTAAAGGTGGCCTGTGATGTCAGCAGGCCATGACCAGCTGCAGGAGGTGCCTGGCATCCCTGTGTTGCGATGTGTCTGTGCACACACCATTGATGTGACGACTGGAGATGAGGGGCCTTGTGGAAGCAGGGTGTGAGGTGGAGATGGCAACTGGGCGCTAACAGAACACAGCTTCCTTTTCCAAGGTGGTGTCTGCGGAGTAGACCACCCTGCTCCTTCGCTGAGATTGCCCCACTGCTCAGCTCTCTCCAAAACCATGCTCCTGGGGGAAAGTGTTCAAAAGACCCATGAACCTCTAAGAGAAAACACATTCTCTTCACCTCTGTCTTTATGCGATAAACACTGTCTCTTTCGCTCCCTTTCAAGATTCCTGAGAATAAGACCACAATTATAAGAAGATAAGATATAGGAACAGTTGTAGGCTGCTTGTCTCCTCTACCCTGTTGTGCTATTCAGCAGGATCATGGCTGAGCCAACAATCCTCACTTCCATTGCCCTGTGTTTTGTCCGTAACCCTTTATTTCCCCATTGATCAAGAATCCGTCTATCCATCTTAGCTTTAAATATACACAAGGATCCTGCCCCACAGCCCTCTGTAACAAGGTGTTCCAAAGACTCAGAAACCTTTGACAGAAGAAATTTCTCCTCATCTCAGTCTTCAGTTGCTGCTCTTTTCTCTTTCAGTAAAATTAATTTTTATGACTCTAGGCTCCATTGACTCCAGGCACAACCTGCTGAACCCTCCCCCATAAGATGATCCCTTCACTTCAGGAATCAGCCCAGTGGAAGTGCTTCCAGACTACTCAACTTGAACAATGTGACTGAAACTGTACACATTGGTACTGAAAGCAGTTGTAACTACAGCTGTAACATCACTTCCCGACTTTTATATTCCATCCCACTTGCAATAAAGACCAACATCCTGCTTGCCTCAGCAATTAGTTGCTGTAGCTGCTTGCTGGCTTCTTGTAATTCCTGTATAAAAGTCATCCAAATACTCTACGGCAATTGCTTTGTTTAAATAATACTTTATATTCCAAACTAATCTTAAGTTGCTTAACACAGCAAAACTTTAGGGTTAATTAACAATAAATCCATTTTAATAGTATGCTAGGACAGAAAAAATATATGGTGAGTGGTTTATTAATTGCTATAATTGGATTCATCTGCATATTTTACATTTGTGATTCATGGGGCTTTATCCAAGGGTGTGAAGGTAGGAAACTTTATTCTGATTTCCTTTTTTATACTAAAGTAGAAAAAGCTCAGTTGGTAGCTGTTGTTGCACCCTGGTAGGAAAATTTAATTATTGCTCTTGACTATAATTCATCCAGTTGCCCATAACGATTCTGGGTGAGGGCTTTGTGGAAAGTTATTATCCCTACATAAGTTCCTTCCTCCCTAATCTTTGCATGATTCTCTCCCAAGTAGCATGTCTAAGGCTGGAAGCTCATTTCATAAAGAGTTATGAACACAAGCCCAATATTTTCCACATTATTCTGCATCATTGTCATGAAGTATGGACATGGTATTGTAACTCCAGTGAGTTTGATAGCTAGGAATTTATTGTAAATTCAAGATGTAAACTACCAAATTAAAACATGCACAGACAAGACAAGATATGGACAAACGGACAAAGTCTGGCATGGAAGACTGATTAAGAAGCTAAGAATTTGTAGGATCCAGAGAAAATTGAATCCAAATTCTGTTAGTGACGAGAAGCAGAGGATGATGGTCAGAGGGTACTAGTGTGACTGGAAGCCTGTGCCCAGTCCCATTGCACAGGGTTCAGTGCTGGATCCCTTGTTGTTTGTTGTGTACATTAATATTCTAGGCAAGAATATACAAAGTCTGATCAGAAAGTTTGCAGATAATTCAATAATTGGTGGCATGGAAATAGTGAGGAGGAAAGCCTTAGACTACAGGACAATGTAGATAGGCTGGTCAGATAGGTTAGACAGTGGCAAGTGGAATTTAATCCTCAGAATTGTGAGGTGATGCATTTTGGGAGGACAAACAAGGCAAGTGAGTACACAATGAATGTAGGACATGATGAACCACAGAAGATCAGAGGGATCTTGGTGTGCATGTTTATGGATCCTTGAAGGCAGCAGGACAGTTTGATAAGATGGTTAAGAAAGCATATGGGATTTTTCCCTTTATTAATTAAAGCATTGAATTCAAGAGCAAAAAGGTTGTGATGAGTAGTATACAATATTTCTTAGGCCACAGCTGAAGTATTGTATGCTGTTCTGGTCTCTACATGATAGGAAGGATGTGATTGCATGAGAGAGGGTGTGGAGGAGATTCACCAGGATGTTGCCTGAGTTGGAGCAATTCAGCTATGAATTGAGACCTGACAGGGTGGGATTGTTTTCCTTAGAGCAGAGAAGGCAGAGGAAGGTAGACAAACAGGAGGCTGGAAGAACACAGCAACTTCTGACTGAGCCATACTAAGTTCTGAGGGGCACAAACAGGAGAAACATTTCCCAACAACAGAAGGATCAAAAACCAGGGGAACAGTTTTAAGGTAAGGAGCAGGAGGTTTAGAGAGGATTTGAGACATTTTTTCATCCAGAGGGTAGTGAGAATCTAAAACTCACTGCTGAGAAGGTGGTAGAGACAGAAACCCTCGAGACATTTAAGAACACTTTAGATGAACATTTGAAAAGCCATAGTACACACAGCTATGGGCTAAGTGCTGGAAAATGGGATTAGAATAGATGGATGTTTGATGAATGGCATAAATATGATGGGGCAAAGGGCCTCCTTCCCTGCTGTAACACCTCTACTACTCTATACTCTGCCCGATCCTCTGGTGACAACTTCACTTCAAAGTTTGCCGGAGAGTGGATTAGGAGGAACTACAGCATGTGCACTGCCAAATTCAGAATGGGACAACTAAAGTTCAATACAATATCTGGGCCAAATATATAACTGAGGTTATTTACACCTCCAAGAGGAAATAAATTGATGCATGTCCCCCATATTGGAAATGTGTATTCTTCTACTTGTACTCTGATCATTCTGTTTTATTATCTCCTGGTTAAGGCTTGTTTATGATAATCAAGAGACTCTGGAAACAAGGATTGCTCATTATCATTGTACCTTCCAGTCTCTAGTTAATTCCATTTCTGATAACCTGTCCTGTCAGCAAATAAATCACATTTATTTTCGACATTCAATAACCTTTCTGTGCAATTCCAATTCCAATTCCAGTGAATGAGTTCAGTCCAAGTGGCAATCAATCTGTCTTTATTTTCAATGACCCATTCTTGATTAATTTTCCTTCAGTTTCTTTTAAGAACTATTGTTGGCCTGCAGTTCAAGCAGTAAGTGGAATGAGTTGTAGGCTTTGCAGCTGATCCACAGCTTGACGTAATTGTAGTCAGACCCAAACGCCAGAAATATGTGGCTGAACCTAGAATTTGTGTAGATAAAGCTTGGGATTAGGTCTTGCTGGAACATACTCCCTCAGACAGACTTCTAACTTCAGTTTGAAACCTAAGTGTTCCATTTGTTGCTGGACGTGTGTGATGATAATAGCAGAGTAAGGGCATCTGTAAAGGTATCTGCATATATGCCTGAAAAAGAGAAACGCTGGAGATTGACAGCAATTAATTTTCCATTGCATCTTTTTATCCTCTTATTGACCCTGGGTTTTCTGACTCTCATGCGATTAAAAGGCCTTGCTGTTGTTGGGGTTGCGAGGGTGGGGACAGAGAAAAGGCAGGAGAAAAAGTTCGGGTCCTGATGTTTTGGCCATCATGTTGTGAGGAGGGCTGAATGGAGCAGCTGCGGAATGAGTTAGAGTCCTCTCTAGCACAGGACAGCTGCCAGAGGATTGAAAGACAGCTAATCCATTATTCTTCACAAAAAGCGTGCTAGGGATAAACCAGAAAACTACAAGTCACTGAGCCTAACATCTTTGGTAGGGACACCATTGGGAAAAATTTGGAGGGACAGAATTAATCTTCATTTGGAGAGGCAAGTATTGATCAAACATGGTCAGCATGGCTGTGTTGGGGGAGATCATGTCTAACAAATTTGAATGAATATTTCAAAGAGATAACAATGTGACTAGGTATGTAGATGAAGGTAGAGCAATTGATGCAGTCCATATGGACTTCAGTAAGGATTTTGACAAGGTTTACCATGGCAGACTGGTTCTAAAATTAACAGCCCGTGGGATCCAAGGCAATTTGGCAAATTGTATTCACAATTGGCTTAGTGGCAGGAAATAGAGGGTGGTGGTCAAAGGGTGTTTTTGTGACTTGAAGTCAACAGTGCTGTAAGAAACCACAACTTTTGGTGGTTTAAGGTGTAAGAAACATGAGGTTTAGAGGGGATTCAAGGCAAATATTTCATCCAGGGAGAGGATTGTGTCTATCTGGAACTCACTGCCTAAAAGGGTCTTAGAGGTGGGGACCCTCAAGACATTTAAGAACTATTTAGATGAACATGCAAAATGCCATAGCATTCAAGGCTACAGGCCAGGTGTTGAAAAATGGGATTGGAAAGGATGAATGTTTGAGACTGGCATTGACATGATGGGCTGAAGGGCCTCTTTCCCTGCTCTATAAAACTGTCTGACTCTATTACTTCAGAATCAAGGTAGGTACAGAAAGAGAAATAAAGTGAGAGAAAGTGAGACAGAGATGTGAAGTAAGAAGAACGTGTAAAATGTTCAAATTTGGCAGAGTAAATTATTGTCAGCAATATTAACAATGAGCATGAATGAAACTGAGTGACTTAAATTATCTAGGTCAGAGAAGTTGATAAGCAATGCCTGAACATAATCTTTCGGTTAAAAGGCTACTTATACTGTTAACTTTCAGCCTGAACTTTCTGCAAAAGTATTAAAAAGAAATTTATTTACAAATCCAAACTTGAAAAATTCAAACTAGAGGACTGGAGGCAAGATTTTGCCTAGGCAAAGCAAATGAATCACATAAACCTTCCAGCGGCGTGTTTTTTGGTTTGTGGGCATTTTCCTTTCCTAGCTCTAATTCATTCCTCATCCGTTTCTAAGTTCTGTAGGATAGCACTAAGCCTGTAACAAATCTCTAAACCCAAGAACCTCATTGTACAACCCACCGGCACTCTTCTTTAATGGTATAAATGGCAGCCATAAGTAAGGTCGTGTTATTTAAACAAAAATCATCATTAATTCTAAAGAAGATGTGGTTAAGTAGGGTCTCGAATGGACGGGTTCAATAAAATCCTGAAATAATGGTGTGGCATAAATCAGTCAGGCACCATAATTTCCTGCCTTTTCCAAAGCACAGTTTCAGCATGCATGCTGGATGAACCAATGCAAGTTTTCAGCGAACTCGTTTTATTATTTTGCTTTTTGTTGTGTCCCTCATTATAAACTAGCCACATTTAGTCAATTTTCACTTTGACACACTGTACCTAAGCACTTAGAGCAATTTATATTGTTCCCTTGCTTTTTACTTAATGTCCACTGGGGTTAATGACCACGAATCCTATAATGTTATCCTTTTCTTGTCACTTTAATGCAGCTTAAATCAGAAATATCTATAACTAGCCATATACCTTCAAGCCTTTTGTCTACACTGAAAAAGTCAAGGCTGCACCCTAGAGAGAGCAATTAGTTGAACATCCACATAATACATTGTGAAGAGAAATAAAATTAAGTGTCTTAACATCACGTTCCAAATCCCAAGGATAATGGCTTTCAAATTAATAAAACTCATGGGAAATAAAATATGTCCAAAATGCAGAATGTAGTCCTTGAACATGAATTCTGCTCTATTTTTATTAATGATATTAGTCAAACATGGCAGGGGGATGGGTGTAGAGTGCACAGACTTTTAAAAGCACCGTCACAAAAATAAAAACACAGGCATTTTTGCAAGTCATGAACTACTGATTTTTTTCTTAATCTTACATTACAAGTATCCTTTCCTCATTTTTTGCTATTTTAGGCACCTACAGTAAATGTTGTATCTTCATTTCATCTATGTTGATTCTCATCTGTTCTATGTTCATAATTCATTGGTATTTATTATAATATCAAAGGGTCATAATTGAAGAACCTTATGCCTCATAATGCAACAATGTTGTGTCAATCAATCTTGGGAGCTAACTGTATGACGCTCATTCTTAAAGTGGCAATCTGAGAGACTTAAATCATATCTTACTATATGTAAAATTTCAACTACAGGATAATATTCTGCTCCTTGTTTGGACAAGGCTTTGCTGTACAATGCGCATTGGCTTAAAAGCTGAATCTAAGTTTCTCTTTCCAAGCTTACCTGCTGAAAACTTTCCTTGAAGTATAAAGGTGAGTTTGATGTTGGTTTTTGTCTTACCTTGAAGTTTGCATGTATGTTTTACATATTATGCTGCGTGCATTAGTTGGATGTATTGGGTAGTGCTTCACACTGACATTTTGTATCTTTTTTGGCAAACTCTTTTCTTCATTACTCTTGCTTGTTGCTGGCTGTGAGATGATACTTCACACAGATTTCAGGATGTGTATTTTCTCGAGGATGTTGACTCAGCTACCACAATAGGGAGTCAGCAGCGCACTTATTACCAGGGAACAGACAACTGCTAGAATTGCAAGGATAACACCTTCATCACGTTTCCTGTGGAAGCAGCTGGACAGATTGCACAGCTTTCACAGTGTGCGCAAGCTGCTTTGACTAGAGTCACAAACGGAACCTATGGTGTCAGTCTCAGCTCAGTTGTGGCACTCTCACCTCTGAATCAGAAGGTTTAAACTTCACTCCAGAGACGTCAGCACAAAATCCAGACCAGCACTTGAGTGTAGCACTGGTCAATCTTTACAATGAGGTGTGAATCCCAATTGTTCCATACAACTGGATGAACTATTGGTGATACTCATAGGAGTCCAAGGGAACTCTCCACAGTGTTGTAGTCAATATTTATCCTTCAACCAAAAGACTGCAAGTTATAGGAGCAGAAGTAGGTCATTCAGCCCATTGAGTCCGTCCTCCCATTCAATGAGATCATGGCTGTTCTGATAATCCTCAACTTGACTCTCCAGCATTATCTTCTATTGAATATATTTAATGACTTAGTTTCAACAGCCCATTTTGGTAAAGAATTCCACAGTTTCACCAGCTAGTGAAGGAAAAAAATCCCATTTATCTCTGTCTTTAATGGACAACATCATATTCTGAGTTTATACCTGCTAGTCCTAAACTTTTCCACGAGGGGAAACAACCCCTCTGAGTATATGCTATCAAGCCCTCTAAGATTCTTATATGCATCAATAACATCTCTTGTCATTTTTCTAAACTCCATAAAACAAGCCCAACTTACTGAACGTCTAGTAAGAAAATGTCTCCATACCCGGAAACAATCTAGTGAACACTATCTGGACTGTCTCCAACATCTGTTTATCTTTCCTTGGATAAGGAAAACAAAATTGTGCACAGCATTCCAGCTGTGGTCTGACATGTGCCTTGTACAGTTTTAGCAAGACCTCCCTATTTTTATAAAAACCAAATGGTGTAAATCAGGAACAAAACCAGAAATTGCTGGAAAAGCGCAGCAGGTTTGGCAGCACCTGTGAAGAAAAATCAGAGTTAATGTTTCAGGCCCAGTGACCCGTCCTCAGAAAAGTCTTGAGGAAAGGTGACCAGATGCAAAACGTTAACTCTGATTTTTTTCTTCACAGATGCTGCCAGACCTGCTGAGCTTATCCAGCAACTTCTGGTTTTTTATTTTCTCCGTTTTTACTCTCTTTTCCCATTCAAATAAAGGCCAAGTTTCCATTTGCCTTCCGTATTGTCCACCAAACTTGAACACTAGCCTTTTGAGATTCATGTAGTAGGACTTCCAAATCTATCCGTACCGTAGCTTTCTTCAGTCTTTCCCCCATTTAAATAGTATTCAGCTCTTCTATTCATCCCGCCAAAGTGCATAACCTCACATTTTCCCACATTATATTTCATCTGCCAAGTACTTTTTTCCTACTCATTTAACCTGTCTATACCTCTCTGCAGACTACCTGTGCTGCGTTTATCACTTGCTTTCCTACCT
This sequence comes from Ginglymostoma cirratum, assembly GCA_024137785.1. NCBI lineage: Eukaryota > Metazoa > Chordata > Chondrichthyes > Orectolobiformes > Ginglymostomatidae > Ginglymostoma > Ginglymostoma cirratum. The sequence goes on along the minus strand of JAHRHZ010000040.1, from coordinate 12,059,124 downwards.
TTTTCTCATGCAAACAATTCTAATTAGTTTTATATATACGTAATTTTTTAAAATTATATATATATTTGTGTGTGTGTGTGTGTGTTTAGTGTATATATATATATAAAATTATAATTGATTATAAGAAAACTTTGGGATGCCATGAGTTCCAAATGTTGCTGATAAATTCCACTATTTTTCTCATGTACTCAATATGGTTTTCATGTTGGCCTAACTCTATTCATGTGATAATTCACTAAGTATGCACTTTGCGCTATTATCATAGATAACTATGACCCATGATGCCTGATTTATTCAAACAAGATGAATGAACGATGAATGAATGAATGATTGAATGATTTATTGTCACATTTGTCAAGGAAGATACAGTGTAAAGTGCTCTGCTGTCACAATCCAGCACCATTTTGAGTACAAAAGACTGTTAACTAGAGTCCCAAACATGGCTCCAGGACTTCTGCAAGGTCCCTGCTCTGGGCCTACCGCAGCCAGGAGCCCTCACTCTGGGCTCCGGTGCTGCTGCAATCAATGACCTGCCGCTGCTGAAAATGTTCATGCTCCAGATCTACTGTAGCCAGGAATCCATGCTGTGCCATCATTGCAGCTGACTCCCCAGTGCCATTCTAGGAGTCCACGCATAGGGCTTCTGAACCAGGAGTCCTCACTCCACCATCATTGTGGCCACCCTGCGACGTCAAGAAGGGGAAGAAAAGAGAAAAATGACAAAAGATGAAAAGGAGAGAGAGTGAAGAATAATGCAACCAGTCCAGAGTGGATAGTTCAGCCTGAACCCTATCTACTGTGCCAACATCACCACCTTGAGAGGGCTCACTCAGGCTGATAAATTAGTGAGTGATTGTTAGAAGGTGGGTTCACCTTTGCATCCTGGACTATTGACCTTACCGGAAAGTTTTCTGTATAGCAGACCAGGGGTACTTCGTCTCAGCATCTGTTAAGAAATAAGTTCTCAAGAAAATGGAGCTGATGATATTATCTAAGAAACTTATAGGATTGCTGTAACCCTCCGTTTACTCCATATCCAATGCTGAATGCAAACTCCACAAGTCAGTGTGCCCCAGAAATGCTTTGAGCCCTTGAAATCTCTGAATTCATTATATATGCAGTTCATTAAAGACCCAATTCAAATGCAAATGCATATTTTATTTTGGTGAATCACCCAGCAGCTCACCATATATGCTTCAGAATTGGCCTTGTTAAGCAAAGTAATTTTAAGGAAACATCTTGCTGTCTAGCATCTCTTGTGGACACCTCTGTGCGCAGTCAAAGTTACTATTTTATGATTTTTGAGGAGTTAAATGATCCCTGTGGCCATACCTCTCAAACGAAAATTGGAATGGAAGAAAAAAGTCATTCATGTGAATTTTCAGGTAGGGTGTTCCAGTAGAATCCATACTTGCATCGCTGTTTGTGTGTTGACAGCCAAGGCCTCTCTGATTTGGATATGTCTGAAAATAGGTGCATGAATAAAAGAACTTCAGGTCATCATGTAGCATGCTCCATCAATTACTTACTACTGCAGAGTAGACACTTGTGTTTTATAGGCATCTACAGCACAGGCAATCTGTAAACAGAAACTCCAACACATTGTAATGAAATGAATGTGATTTTGATGGTTATCAGATAATTATTAACCGAGACAGCTCATTTTTTTTTAAAGTAGTTCTTTATATTCACTGGAAAGTGCTGACAGGGCTTTAGTTAAATCTTCAGCCAAGAGACAGCACTGCAGTATTCCTGAGTACCACCATGTAGATTATGTGCTTCAAATCCAGAATAAAAACTTGAACCCGTGACATCCGAAGTGTGAAAATTCCCAATCAGCCAAGGCAAAGATAAAACAGCAATAGTGAAAGATGCCATTCTCACTTTTTTGACTTCCGGCACATCTTTCTACTCCAGATATTTTTGGCTTCCATGTTTCAGACTACATACATGAGCCCTTCCTCTCAACATTGGTAAAATTTGACTATTTGTCTTGATGCCTTGACATCCATGTCAAAGACCAGTATTCTGAAGAAGAGTCAGTTTGGACTCAAAGCATAATTTCTGGATAGAATCTTATAGAGAGGTCTGAGTAATGCGAGCTATGGTGAAATGTGTGGCATCCAACAAGGCCCATCTAGCCATCAGGAGCACTTCATTTTAATTTTTGATGGTTTTCACCGGTGGCATGATACAGCAAAAAAAACCTCCAAATTTCTTAACGCAACTCAGACTTAGCCAAAAATACTGAGATTCAGCCCTAAGTTTCTCTCTCTACAGATGCTGCCGCACCTGCTGAGTTTTTCCAGCTCTTTCTGTGTCAAATAAAGAACAATATTCTTTTTCAAATTATTATGCCAACAGCTCTCTCCCATACCTTCAAAGGATCGGTTCTTAAAATATAGCAGGATAACACTCAGAGTGAACCTTATTTTCACCTTTGCTAACTAAATATTCAATTAAATGTTAAAAGAACATGTGAACAATAGCAAAAACATAACATATATTAATGACAACTATATTTTGCAATTTAATTTTTTTTACCTACACTCATAGGATGGGGGTGTCACTTGCTGGCCAGCATTTATTGCCCCTTTCCCAGTTGCCCCCTTGAGGAGGTGGGAGTGAGCTGCCTTCTTGAACTGCCACAGTCCACTCATGGAGTGGAACATAATACATAGTCCACTAACCTGACTCATTACTTTTTATATGGATGTTTTATTAATCGTTTGCAATTATGGATGTTGTCTGGCTTATCTAATTCTCTTCAGAGATCACAGTTAGATAATTTGGCAGAGTTTGAAAATGCTAATTTAAAGTCAGTGACTTGAAAAACATAGGTTAATAACCAACTCCAGAAACAGTAACCAGAACCAATCAGTTATGTGAATAACTATCTGTTTAAGCTGCATTGCCTATCAGGCATGCCACTGGGGCAATCATACAGCACACTTTTAATTGGATTGTGTTGCTTTTCATCATCTCAAGCATATTGCTTGGCAACCAACTGAACAGTTGCTAATAGATTGCATGGACGTAAACTGGTTTACAATTACTATAAGCGAAGCTGGGTTTCAATCTCTTGTTACAGAATTAGAGAAATGAATACCCCTAGACAAAATAGCTTCATTTCTGTTGCAGCCTTAGCCACAGCCACTTTCCAACAGCCAGACTGGCTACCAAGCTCATGATAGAGGCAGCTGCAAAAAAAAACAACGGTGTAATGGACGTCTCTGGCAGAATTCCCAACGTGCTGAACTTGATCTTACTCACTCCCCCAAACCTTTTTCCCAAATACTTAATAGTTGGAGTGTGCACCATGACTACAGCCCGTACAATGCCTGATTTTGAAAGACTAAATCATCAATATGATTAAACCACACCCTGCCCCAGGCCCAGGAGTTGCGAAGCAGAGCTATTCTGCTGATAACAAGGCCACGACCCAATTCACTAACTTACATGCTTTGTTAACTCCTTCATTTTAAAATTCTCATTCTCTTTTTCGATTCTTCCATAACCACTTCCCTCCCTAATTATACTATATCTCTTCAGTCTCACAACTGTCTAAAGTATTGCTCACTCATCAAATTCTGGCCTTTCGAACATCCTCAATTTAATCACTCCAATCTTTAGCAGCCACATGGTCGTAAGCTGCAAAATTCTCTCTGCAAATCTCTTTACTTCTGTTACTCCCTTGCAGTCAAATCTTAAAACTTTGTCTCCTTATAGGGTTCATTGTCAAAGTTTGTTTTTAATATTTCAGTGCAGCACCTGGGGACAGTTGATTAGGTTAAAGGCATTTTTAAAGTACTGTATGAATTGTTTTGTTTAAGTTGTTTTAGAAAAGCAAATCAGGAGGCCCTGGATGTAACAAATAAGTGAGGCTTTAGGCCTTTGTCAATATAGTTGCCTACTTTCAACAACAAACTTCCCACTCCTCCAGTCTGGCCTGAGGGGAGTTTAGAACATTCGGCCTCCTGTCATATTCTTCCAAAGCAGCCACTTATTAGTTCTTCAAGGGAAGGGCATAACGTACTCCTATAGTTGGAAGCCCAGGCTCACCTCTGTCTGGGGCAATGGAAAAAGTTACGGATACTAATAAAAATGATTACACCTCAATTTTCTTGCATAGCACCTTGTAAATGATTAATGTCTAAGCAATAAGGATAACAGGCTCCTAACTAAAGAATCCAGACAAGACAGACTGCAGTATATTTGAGCTTGACATGACTACAGCATGAGGTTCATGCTACATTCATCATGGTATTTGTACCTAAACTTGTGATAACTGCCAATGTGAGTTCCACACCAAGGAGTCCTGCAGTTCTCTTATGGTAGTCTGCAGCTAAATCAAATGGCCATGTAGCATTGCACAGATACAGGTTGCCAACTCTTCCAGTGACTTAACAAGGTGTAGAGCTGGATGAACACAGCAGGCCAAGCAGCATCAGAGGAGCAGGAAAGCTTTGACTTTCATTGACTTCCCTAAATGGCACAGGTTGTTTGTCATTCTGCCAAAAGATGCACAAAGCACTAATGTTGAGTTACTAAATCAATGTATTGACCTTGTGAGCTCTGAATCATTGGAATCAAAAACTAATGAAGCCCTGAAGCTAGCTCTCTAGCTAACAGATTACATCTCCTGTATTTTTGTTGGCACTTGCTTTTTTTCAATAATCTTTTTCTCGCTCTTTATCAAATACTTTCTCCTGTAGCTCTGTACCTGAAGCACGACCTTAGTTTGAATAAACATGTGATGTTTTTTGCCAGTCAGCATGAGTGAGAGAGGATGTTGTTGGGTGTTCAGCTGTGGCTAAGCATTTGACTTGGCCACCTTCATTTCTTGAACACCTAGAGGAGTAGATTAAGAGCATTATATGCAATGCTTAATGTAGGGCACCCCTTGAAACACTGTTTCATATGGCAATACCCTGCAGAGCATTAATTACACTTACTGTAGTGTGAGATAGTGGATGAGAACCAAAAGATACCAACCATGACCTAGATGAAATCCTGTGACAGTAGATTTTCTCACTCTTTCTATTGCCAAAAGTACCTAGTGTCTGAATGGCACCCAAATTATGAGCCTAAAGTCACAGGTTTGTTGACCTCACAACCATCAACTCATGGGCTCTGCCATTATATGCAGTCTTCATCTGCCAGTAGAGATAAAAGTGATATACTTTTGGAAAGTGGAAAGTGAGAGAAGATATATACCATACAATTCCTGGCATAATAGAAGCCTTATATGAGCGTGTGACCTGATTGCTTTCGGGATTCTTGAGCTGTGCGTTGTACGTGGTGCTTATTATTTTCTACATTTGACATTAGCAAGATGTAAGGGTTTTGGCTCATAGCCTTCTTAGAAAGCTAGATTTTTTGCTGTGTTAAAAATATTGGGGCAGAAGCTGAAACATAACAGTTAACAGCACACATGTCGACTGATTTTACAAGCGGGTTTTTTTTTTGTAGGTAGATGATTGCTACTTCGCTTGCTGATAGATTCCTGGGAATCGTCCACAGCCTAACATTGAGACCCTGAGAAGGAGTCTCTGGACCAGTAGTGGAATCTGTAAAGGTCAGTGTGTTCTTGCTGCTGGAGGATATGGGGAAGAGAAAAGGGGCATTGTATATGATAGGGTACAAGTACTTTGAATTTTTAGGCTCCCTTTTTTGTCATCTCACATGGTCTTTATCTATTGACCTTCATTGCTTCAATTAAATCCTTCAGTCTCCAACTGAGATCGGTGAAACCATTTTTTCATAAGCCAGGAAAGTTTGCTCACAGATAAATGACCTGTTGTTGCTGATCTCTTCTAAAATTTGATTACTGTGGAGAGGAAGTTAGTCTCTATCATCAGAGGAGACATCTAACTGGTGGTTTCATCCCAGATGACACCTTATGAACCCTTACAGTGTGAATAATGATCCTGGTTGTTGTTGGCAGGAGAAATACACCCATTTACAATGCGTCCTAGATTGCTATGCATTTTCATGTATTGTGATAATTCAGTATTCATTCATTTTACTATCTGGCTGAAAAGTTCTCTTGGATCTTGAGTGGGCTGCCTCCACCAATGTTTCCTTTAAAATTTAATTGTTGTACATGGTCAGTTTTAAAATTGTGTATTCCCAAACTGCTGCATAGTCGTGCGCCCCTGCAGCTTAGTGGTAATGTTGCTGTCCCTACTGTCTTGAGTTTTGTACCTGAGAGGCATTGTTGTGCGCTGGATGTGTGTAGCATGGTCCAACTGGTGAAAGTATCAGCTACCTCTAAAAACCTTCCAAACTCTCAGGGTCTTTCCATCCTTCCTAAATTGAGGAATTCCTCTAGTGCCTGCTACTATGTGAACCATAGGATTAGTTCTAGGATTCTCTCACTTCTTGCAGATTTCCTTTTTCACAGAGAAGCTTAAACTTAGTTAGTTTGCTTTTGTCTTTGACTCTTCAGGTTTGATTTCCGGGTCATGCTCACTTCGCCATATCTATATACCAACACAAGTTAACATATTTTTGAGGATAACATTCTTTTATTTATTTGGAGGTAATTTACATCAGGAATGTTTATCTTTGAAAACGTGTACTCAAGTGACATATCTGCATCTGAGACTTCCATGGCATAAATGACACTTCAGTCCTGTATAAATACTTATTTCATGAACTCGCATTTCCCAAGACAATATGCTGCATTACTGGTGCAGTACATGACATGCTGCAGAGTAAAGTTATGTTTGAAATTTGAGTTTTTAATAACAGATTACATTATTGTGTATAGCATTAATGCAAACAGCAAAAATAAAATCAGATCCACTAGTCAATAATCCAAGTCACAGTATTTCATCAAAAGGAAGTTGATACAGGCACATTGATTATCATTGGTGAAGTATTCACTACTTCTTGATTCATCTTCCTTTTTGTCTTTCCAATTTTGGTGGTGCCTTGCTGTAAGTGCCTTGACTCTTTACCTTATACTTTCTCAACTTTGTCAACAAAACAACTTTATCAACAGAAAGAATGATGGTAAAACCAAAATCTATTTGTAAACAGCTTCAGTTCTACACCCTTTTCAAAGTTGACAATATTGGAACTGTTTCAATGTGTCTCATATATTTTCCTGGATTGAAGAAAACTCAACATGGAAATTCATGGACTTCTTCCTGTGCTTTTAGGAGTTTGGAAAAAAAAAGTGTTTACCAAAGCTACTTTTACTTTGGAAAGCAGAAGCCTAGTTTTTGTAATGAAGGGAAATGACAATGAATTCCAACATCAATTGTGTCCAGGAGAAAGATTTGATGAACAACTTTTTGGATGAAAATAGACATGATTTTATTTAATGCAGATACATTTGAATAGAATATGCTGAAACCATAGTAAGTTGTTAGAGATTTGAATTGAAATTCATTTCATTTTCTCATAAACAAGAAGTTACTGTTTGTGATCCAGGCAGGCGGTGTGGCATTTCCCAGTTCATTATTTTAAGATGTTAATAGACTCACAATGAGTCAACACATCCCTTAAAATAATTATTAATATCCCTGTGTGGGTGTGGAGGGATGTGTACTGAGTAGTGTTTCAGTTCTACTGATGTGGACAGAGATGAATGATCTTAGCATTTTTTTTTAGAAAAGTGATTTGCACACTAATACCTGAAGATAACATAAAACAAAGAATTGCAGATTCTGGAGATCTGAAAGAAATAAATACAGAAATTCCTGGAGAAATTCAGCAAGTCTGTGAAGAGAAAACAGAGTTAACATTTCAAGTTTATTAATTCTCTTCACAGATGTTGCCAGGCCTGTCGAGTTTCTCCTTATATTTGAGGAGGTTTTTAAAGGCTGCTCATAAGATGTATGTTGAACTCTGTTCTGTGTGTAAACAACTTGCATTTCGTAAGACTTGGAAAAACATGCTAAAGCACCTCATTGATGGGCAAGGTAGATGATAAGCCAAAGAATAAGGCATGACTAACAGTTTTATGTCATCTCTGAATGTTCTCCCGCTCTGTGAGAGAACATCGACAACCAGTGACAGCCAAAATCTGGAACATGAAGGGTGGAATGTTAATAGCATGATTTTGTACTTCAGCCTTCCATAGTAAGTTCCTGGAGGGGTAATACTTTATACAATGAATTTTTAATTCTCTCATGGGGAGATATGTTTCCTGCTGGCAAGGCCAACATTTGTTGCCCCTCCGTAGTTGCCCTTCAGAGCTTTGCCATGCCATTTCAGTTAAGAGTCAACCACATTAGCTTTAACTGGTCTGAAGTTACATTAGTCAGTCCAGTTAAAGATAGCACACTTTCTTTTCCAAAACGACATTAGTGAACCAGATGGGTTTTTATGGCAATTGATGGTGGTTTCATGGTCCCCATTATAGAGATCAACTTTTAATTCAAGATTTTCTAATTAAATTCAAATTTCACCAGTTGCATTGGTGGAATTTGAACCTGTGTTCCCAGAACTTTAGCCTGGGTCTCTGGGTTACTGATGCAGTGATATTGCCACAATTCCACTATCTTCCCGTGGCCTACTAACTTCTGCAAATCATTAGACAATTTGAATGAAAATGTACTAAGACACTAATGGTTGAGGTATATATTACAATCTGAAATTCTAATATTCAGAAGTTAACAATTAAAGTTTAGTATTTGCAATGTGGGATCAAACAAAATGAAAGCTCCTTTATTGCAGTGCAGTTAACAGAGTGCACTTTCATATCAATGCATGAGCACTGGGGACAGGAGTGATGGGATGGATAAGAGTCATTGTCTCTTTAACAAACTTATAAACGTACTAAATATAAATGGCACAGAACTTGGCAGATGGCCCACTCTCCAATTCTTTGTCTGTCCCACTAGGGAGAAATGCTTTTCCTCAATGGCTCCATATCAATTGCACAATTGCCACTTGAGGAGCCATGGGCTGGAAGGTATGTTGTGTGGCACTTCCCATTTTATCGTACGATCTGTGACACAAGTTTCAACAATCAGTGGTCACGAGGTATTTGACCCAAAATGTGAGACCACTGTTCACTTGGTGCTCTCATCTTGAGGTCGTATGCTTGTTGGTTCAAGATCCCACTCTAGGACCTGAGTACAAAATCAAGGTTATCACTCAAGTGCAGTACTTGTCAGAGGTGCTATCCTTTGGTTCTAACATTAAACCAATGCCCATTTGCCCTCTCTGATGGGTTTAAAAGATCAAAAGAGAATAAAGCAGTTCCCCTGTACATTTAGAGATAGTAAGAACTGCCGATGCTAGAGTCAGAGATGACACAGTGTAAAGCTGGAGGAGCACAGCAGGCCAAGCAGCATCAGAGAATCAGGAAAGTTGATGTTTCAGGGCGGGACACTTCTTCAGAAATGGGGGAGGGGGAAGGGAGCTCTGATATAAATAGAAAGGAGGGGTGGGGCTGGGGAAGGTAAGTGGGATTGTGATAGGTGAGTGCAGGTAGGGAGTGGTGAGGATTAGTCAGTGAGGTGGGAAGAGCTCACCTATCACCTTCCTACCTACCTTCCACAGCTCCACCCCTCCTCTCTCTATTTATTCCAGAACTCCCTTCCCACTCTCCCGTTTCTGAAGAAGGGTCCTGTCCTGAAATGTCAACTTTCTTGCTCTTCTGATGCTGCCTGGCCTGCTGTGCTCCTCCAGCTCCATACTGTGTTATCCCCCGTACATTTCCTGTTACAACAGTGGTTACATTTTAAAAGTGCCTCATTGGCTTTAAAGCACTTCAGGGCTTCTCTGATCATAAAGAAACTGTCATTCTTTCTTGCTTTCCTCTACTTTGAAGAATGCTTCTCAACAATTTATTCTCATCTGTGTGAACAAGGTCAACCAGGAGAAGCTTCACTGGGATAATATGATAGCTTTATTTCAGCACACCTTTGGTATTACAACAAGAAAGTCTGCATTATAGCTTATTAAACATGTGTTTATCCAACCCTGAAGTATCCAGGTTGTGCTTTGCATCCTTCTATGATAAGACATACTGCACAATTCTGCATGAATCAGTATTGGAAATATGACTGTGTCACAACATGGACTAAAGATTTGGAATGGGAATAACTACAGCATAGGAGAAAGCAAAGTAGACTGACTGTGTTCCATAAAAAATGGGATGGACAGGGGGAAGTTGACAGAAACACATACCTTGCGTCCTCCAGCAATGACAAAACATGAAGTAGCCATCCATAGACTATTTGTTTCCAAGTCAATGTTTCAAAAATCTTTCTTCCCAAGGACAATCCCATAGTGGAACAAGCTGCCAAAGAAAATAGTTACTACCCCAATGCTTACAATATTCAATTATTTTTCTTTAACAGTTTCATTGTCAGGATTACCATCTAAATATGTTATACGAGATTTAGCTAGTGCTGCCCAGAAAAATGTTGGCACAATACAGTTATTAATCTGTAATGCCAATGTAAGAAAAAGGGAAGAAACAGACCAAAAGATAGTAGAGTGAATATTTTATTGCATCAACCTGACCTAGAAAGATGGCAGAAAAATAGATCAATAAACTAATAGCTAAATTTAAATTATTAGACCGAGTGTAGAAAATGCTTCCAATTTCTAGCAATGTAACATATTGTCCACTTTACAATGATCAGCAAATGTTAATACTGAGAAACTTATTATCAATTTAATGAACTCAGTAATCTGGTTGATTTTGTGCTTTCTGGAGCTCTTAGTCTCCCATTGCACATTAAAACTTGTAAACTGTCCGTTGTTGCCATGTTGTAAATCAACCTAAGTTTCCCTATGATTTAGAAGTTTCAGAAGCATATGAGAATTCAAATAGTATTTTCCTTGATTAACAATTAGCATGGACTCAATTGAAAGCACACTTTAGTTTGTGATAAAAATATAATTATGGTGTTTTTTTAAAATGTATTTATTTCCAATTGTAATTCATTCTCTCTCACTGATCATACCTCCCCAGTTTTCTCCACATATGCTATCCTTTGTCTAAAGGCTGGGGCACTCAGCTCAAGGACAGCTTTACTAAGACTACAATGAATAGTGGAGTTATATAACCTTTCTTAGACACAACAACTAAAACTGGCATATAAAAGGAAGACCCTGAGAATGAAGCAGTGAGGATACAATAACCTATTAGGACAACAGTAGATTCTAAATCAGCATACCCCATCCTTCAATTGCTCATCACGAAATAGCTCTGGATTATGTCTTGGTGAGATCAGTAATCCACTGTCTTATTAGTATCTGTGTGAGAAACACATTGTTTCATTTTTATCTATAATTGTAAGGAAAAGATCAGATACAGTTTGGCCCTTATTTTGCCACCCGTGGCATTCTGAACAAAAGCAGCAATGTAGGAATGGCTTGACATGATTACTGATTCACCCTATTTCTTGAGCTGTAGCACTGCTGCCTCACAGCGCCAAGGACCCGGATTCGATTCCAGCCTTGGGCGACTGACTGTGTGGAGTTTGCACATTCTGCCCGTGTCTGCGTGGATTTCCTCCGGGTGCTCTGGTTTCCTCCCACAGTCCAAAGATGTGCAGGTTAGGTGGATTGGCCATGCTAAATTGCCCGTAGTGTTCAGGGAGGTGCAGATCAGGTGGGTTACAGGGGGATGGGTCTGGGTGGGATGCTCTGAGGTTCGGTGTGGACTTGTTGGGCCAAAAGGCCTGTTTCCACACTGTAGAGATTCAATTCTATTCTAAGATCATTTAGGGAGAAGCAGTGGCATAGTGACAATGTCACTCTACTAGTCATCCAGTAGTCCCAGGCTAATGATCCCTGGATATGGGTTTGAATCCCATGATGGCAGATGGTAAAATTTACATTCACTAAAAATCTGGAACTAAAAAAAAAGGCTACTGTCAGAGTGGCCATGGGATGACTGTTGTTAAAAATAAATTTTGGTTCATTAGTGTCCTTTAGGGAAGAAATCCACCATTCTTACCTAGTCTGGCCTGCATGTGACTCCAGACCAACAGAAAATTAGTGAGTCTTAACTACTTTCTGGGCAGTTAGGGGTAGGCAACAGATGTTGGCCTAGCCAATGATGGCCACGTCTCATGAATAAATAAAACAAAATTTGAAAGTCTAGTGAGAGCAGGAAAATTTGATGTTGTGACATTGCTTCGGATAGCAAAATAAATACCACCTCCCTGTTGTGACAAAAGTAGTGTTTGAATGTAGATTATCTTTAGAATTATATGCTGCCTTATTTGAAGATTGGTGTTGTCCCTTTTTGGCTCTGCAGGAACTGCTTCTCACATTCAGCTTCCTCTGGGCATCAAGCAGACATTCTGACCCAATGGCCATCAGTGAGGCATTAAAATTGGTCCAAATATTAATATTGGAAACCACCTAGATTTGTTTCTCACTGTGGGCCGAGATGGAATGTTTGACCATGTATGACAGCCCATCTGACCACCAGTTGCAAATGTGCAACAGTCACTAGTCACGGTGACTACAGAATCTGATTGACAGAAAGTCCTAAGGCTGACATACAAAGCCATTTGGGTAGGAGGTAGGTGCCAATGTGAGACATGTGTATTTTTATATCTTTGATTGTCTGTACCAGCTCTGTTTAAAGCTGACGGTTTCACCTCTGGCCAGGAGCCGATTATTCTCAAAGAAGACCAACCCACCATCCACGTTGAAAAAGAAGACCAACCAGTAGCTTACCAGTGTGACACACTACTAGAAGGTGATGTTGTGGCATCCATAAAGTACTCAGTATATACAAATACTGGTATGTATTAAGGAAAAACACATAGAATACTTTCTAGTGATTTACTGCCATATAACTTGTTACGTTACTTAGATGTTGTATTTAGATATGTTGGGTGTGATTTTGACCCCATTTGACTTAGTGAGAATCAGAAGGGAGGAGTTAAGATTGGGCCAATCCAACTGTGGGTCTGAGGCCACAACTTTCCCAATCAGCAGCACCTTGTCTCCAGCAATGTTGAAGTCGATTGCTAACAGGCAATTGAGGGGAATATTTAACTGCAGAATTCGTAGATCGATAACCTCACAATGTTGTGAGCTGACTTAACAAAGACTGGGAGGAACACAACCAGGTGGAATGTAGCAGAGTGGCCAGCACCCTTTTTTGGGAACTATGGCCCACCCTAGCTCTTGCCTTGTACTGTAGCTCATTCCCTCATTTCTCATAGAAGTGGTTGCCTATGGCCCTATTTCTTGCTCTTGATGGCTGGCCATGACATTGTTCTGTCCAGGACACCATCTAGATTATTCAAATGATGTCCTTAAGTTAAAAACACTTCCTTCAGAATTGCTAAATATACTGCCCCCACTAGGTCTCTGACATGATGCACTTGGCTTTCTGTACCCTGACACTTTAAGTTAGGGTGACCTGTTGCATGTTCTTACAATGTCCTGTGCCAGTTATAGTGCTTCAATGCAGCCAGTTCACAAATCTTAAAACAAACTTTTTTTTTAATATTGCCAAAGAGAACGGAAGTGTTGTCAAAAGTATTTCACCTTGTACACATCAAGACAGGAGCAAGAATTCCAAATTTCAAAATGAGCAGTTGAGAAGGTTGCCAATGGATTGTCAAGTCAACTCAAAAGACAACAATATTTGACTCCTTTTTCAGCAGTGCTGAAGTAAAAAAAACTAATTTGGAAAATAAATATATGCATCAAATTTCTGGTAAGAGCTTAAAAAGACTGGAATGTGATTTTAACTCTGTCTGAGTGAATGGTTCAGAGTGAGTTACAGTCTTACCCACTGGCTTTATGGTTCTGGATTCATCACAGCTGTTTAAATGAATTCTTGTCACATTACTCACTTCTAAACATCTTGTTATCTAACATCTAATTTTAAATGATTTCTGGGAAGAAGCAATCATGTTTTTTGACTTTCTGGTTTGTAGCTGCTTTCTTACCATAGTTCTTTCTCTGGTTGTAAGATTAACCTTGCATTTACAGTAAACGAATACACAGTGAAGCTGTTGTGCATGTCTATTTTATTGTTTAAAACGTCATACATAGTGAGTATTCTATTCAAGTTCACTATGTATCATAGCTGCAACAGTTGGGTTAGTATTTAAAGAGGGAATCCTGCTGTGAAAATTACCCTTTATGAACTTTGCTATGTTAAATGTTACTATTTTCATTTTTTTTAGATTTCCTTGCACTTTATAAAACAGTAATTCTCAGGATGTAGGAGTTGCTGGTAGGGTCAGCATTTATTATGCCTTTCTAGAACTGAGTGACTTGCCAGATCGCTTCAAATGGCAGTTAGAGACAACCTATTTTCCATTGGTGTGGAGTCACCTTTTGGTCAGCCTGAGCAAGGACAGCACATTTCCTTCCCTAAAGGACAGCAGGGAATAGCTGGGCTTTTAACAGATATCTAAAAGCTTCATAATCATTTTGTTGTTGATACAATTTGGGGTTTGAACTCTACATTCATAGTCCTATCCTTGGGATTATCAGCCCAATAATATAAATACCACATTACCGTAATCCTGGTACATACTATTCACTGGGCAAAAAGGAAGATATTGACATCAAGGACCCTTATTTAAACTGGAGTCAATGGTAATCAGGAGAAAAACTCTCCACTGGTTCAATAGGAAGATGGTATTGATTGTTGTAGGTCAGTCATTTCATCTTCAGGACATCTCTACAGGAATTCTTCAGGATGGTGTCATGGGCCTAACCATCTTCAGCTGCTTCATCAATGACCTTCCTCTATCATAAGATCTGAACTGGGGATGTTCTCCAGCGATTACACAATGTTCAGCAAGCCCTCACATACTCAAGCACTCCATGTTCAAATGCAACAAGATCTGGACAATATTCAGGCTTCAGCTGACATGTAGCAAGTAATATTCACGCCACATAAAGGCCAGGTAATGACCATCTTCAATAAGGGAGGGTCTAACCATTACTACTTAACATTCAATGATATTACCATCACTGGATGCATTAGCAGCATCCTGGGGGTTACTATTAACCAGACACTAAACTAGACTTGGCATATAAATACAATGGCTACAAGAGCAGGTTAGAGTCCAGGAGCACCACAACAAGTAGCTCACCTCCTGACTTCCACAAAGCACATGTAAGGAGTGTGATGGAATACACCCTACATACCTGGATAAGTGCAGTTTCAACAACACTCAAGATGGTTGACACCATCCAGGACACAGGAGCCCGGAGAGTAGTGCCATGTCCACAAGCATCCAGTCTCTCCACCACTGACGCTTAGTAGTGTGTGAAATTAACAAGACGCACTGCAGAGATTCACCAAAGATGCTTAGACAGCACCTTCCAAACCTATGACTATTTCTACTTAGAAGGACAAGTGCAGCAGTTACATGGGAACACCACCACTTGCAATTTCCCCTCCAAGCCACTCACCATCCTAACTTGGAAATATATCGCTATTCTTTCAATGTCGCTGGGTCAGAATCTGGGAATTCCATCCCTGTGGGTATCGTGGTACTCGTTACAGCACAGGTTTGCAACAGTTCAAGAAGGTAGCTCAGCACTACCTTCTCAAGGAAAACTAGGGACAGGCAATAAATACTGGCCCAGCCAGTGATGCCCATGTCCCTTGAGTGGATAAAAAAGAATTGATCTCTTTCGATACCAGGACAATTTATTGCATTATAGAATGGTTACAGAGTAGAAAGAGGCCCATGCAGCTAGGACCAGCTCTCTGCAAGTGCATTATAGTAAGGCCCATTGTCTTGTTCCATCCCTGTAGTCCTTTAGTTTTCTAAAGTTTTCTTTCCCTTCCTGTCATAAATCAGGAAACCCGACTGAAAAGGAACATTGTTTCTCGTTTAATATTAAAATAGAGCCACCAATCATGGTGTACATAAGCTAGTCCCAACCCAAGACAGGAAGTTCTGCAGACCCACTCCTGGGTCTGCTCTATAAAGGGCTCAGGTGATGAGTTCCTGCTGGGCAGGCCATTGCCTGTAACCAAGGAAACTCATGTTCAACAAGCTCCACAAGGAGATTAATTAGTAATTCCCCATGAGCTTTGTAGGGGTAATCACATTTTCTAGCAGCATACAAATAAGTGTAGTCCACTCAGTGCTTCAAGCCTCTTCTGTCATTCAATAAGATTTGGCTGATCTAATTTTAACCTCAACTCTACATTCCTGCATTCCCTCAATAATCTTTCATTCCCTTGTTAGTCAAGAATCTATCTCCCGGTACCTAAAAATATATATAAACATTCTGCATCCACTGCCTTTGAGGTAAGGAATTCCAAAGGTTCATCACTCTTGGAGAGAAAAAAATGCTCCTTCATCTCTATTTTAAATGGGCGCCCCATTAGTTTTAAACTATGACCCCTAGTTGTATATTCTCCCACAAGAGGAAACATCCTTTCCACATCCACCCAGTCAAGCCACCTCAGGATCTTCCATGTTTCAATTAAGTCACCTCTGACTTTTCTAAACTCCCAAAGATATAGACCCCTAGCCTGTCTAGCCCTTCCTCATAAGGAAATCCCCTCATTCCTGTACTTAAGCAATTCTTGTTTGAAAAGAATGGTTGAATTTACTTGTAATGATTTGTCAGGCAGTGCATTTCTGATCATGATCACTCAATGTGAAAAGATGTTGTCCTCTTGTTTCTGTTGGTTCTTTTACCAATAGCCTTAAATTTCTGTTCTCTAGTTCTCAACTTATATGCTAATGGGGTAAATTGCAGAATGTTAATTAGCCTCCCTCCAATACAGTGGAGAGGCAATGGCAAATATTTAAAGAGTGCATAGATGAATACAACAATTGTTCATTCCTGTCTGGCGCAAAAATATAACAGGAAAAGTGACACCAACATAGGGATTAGATCCAAGGCAAGGGCATACAAATTAGCCAAAAGAAGCAGCAGATCTGAGAAGTGAGAGCTGTTTAGATTTTGAAACAAGAAGGACAAGGAAATTGATTAAGAAGTGGAAAATAAAGATTCAGAATAAGCTTATGGGGAACATACAAAATAATTGCGGAAGTTTCTATCGGTATGTGAAGATAAAAAGATTAGTGAAGATTAGTGTAACCAATGGGCTGAGGAGTGGCCAAAGGACTTTAGTTTAGATAAATGTGAAGTGCTACATTTTGGAAAGGCAAATCAGAGCAGGAATTATGCCCTTAGTAGTAAGGTCCTGGGGAATGTTGCTGAACAAAGACACCCTGGAGTGCTGGTTCATAGTTCCTTGAAAGTAGAGTCGCAGGTAGAGAGGATAGTGAAGAAGCCGTTTGGTATGCTTGTGTCAGTGCGTTGCATATAGGAGTTGGGAGATCATGTTGCACCTGTACAGGACATTGGTTAGGCCACTTTTGGAATATTGCGAGCAGTTCTGATCTCCGGCTATAGGAAGGATGGTGTGAAACTTGAAAGGTTTCAGAAAAGATTTATCAGGATGTTGCTGGAGTTGGAGGGTTGAGTTATAGGGAGAGGCTAAAGAGGCTGGGTCTATTTTCTCTGGAGCATCGGAGGCCGAGGGGTGACCTTACAGAGTTTTATAAAATCATAAGGAGCATGTAAATATACAAGGTCTTATCCCCGGGGTGGGGGAGTCCAAAATTAGAGGGCATAGAATTAAGGTGAGAGGGAAAAGATTTAAAATTGACCTAAGGGGTAACATTTTCACTCAGAGGGTGGTGTATGTATGGAATGAGCTGCCAAAGGAAGTGGTGGAGACTGGTACAATTACAACATTTAAAAGGCATCTGGAAGGGTATATGAATAGGAAGAGTTTAGAGGGATGTGGGCCAACTGCTGGCAAATGGTACTAAATTTATTTAAGATATCCGGTCGGCATGGACAGTTTGGACCGAAGGGTCTGTTTCCATGCTGTACACCTCTATGACTCTATGACTATAAGACAAATGTAAGTCCCTTAAAGTCTGAAATGGTGTAAGTTATAACGGGAACAAAGAAATGGCAGATCAATTATATAAATAATTTGGTGTTGTCCTCATGAAGGAGAAAACAAATAATGTCCCAAAAATGCTGAGGAACACATGGTCATATGAGAGAGAGGAACTGAAGGAAATCAGTATTAGTAAGGAAGTGTTGTTGGTGAAATTGATGGATCAAAGACAGATAAATCCCCATGCCCTGAAACATCCCAGAGATCTTCAGGAAGGGGCCTAGAAATATTGGACACATTAATGGACATCTGACAAGATTCTATAGACTTGGGGACAGTTCCTATGTATTGGAGGGAGGCTAATGAAACCTCTCTTTGAAAAAGGAGATTGAGAGAAAACTGGGAATTATAAACCAGTTGGCCTGATGCGGATAGGAGGGAAAATACTAAAGTCCTTTATAAAACATTCAGTTGCTAAGTAATTGGAAAATGGTGACAAGATCAGGCAGAGTCAGCATTGATTTACAAAAAGGGATTCATGCTTCAGAAATATACTGGAATTCCTCAAAAATACAACTACTAGAGTTGATAAAGGATAGCCAGTGGATGTGGTTTATTTGGCATTTGATGAGGTCTTGTATGTGAGATTAGCATGTAAAATTTAAGTGCTTGTGATGGGGGTTAGTGTATTGACATGGATAGAGAACTGGTTGGCAGGCAGGATAGAAAGAGTAGGAATAAACAGGTCCTTTTCTGAATGATGGCAGTGACTAGTGGGGTACCACAGGGATCAGTGCTTCGACCCTAGCCATTCATAATAAATATTAATGATTTAGAGGACAGAACTAAATGCAATATCTCCAAGTTTGCAGCCAACACACAGCTGGGTGGAAAGGTGAGCTGTGAGGAGGATACAGAGATGCTTCAATGTGAGTCGGCAAAGGTATGGCAGATGAAGTATAATGTGGATTAATGTGATGTTGTCCACTTTGGTAGCAAAAACAGGAAGGTGGATTATAATCTGAATGGTGATGTGTTGGGAAAGGGAGAAGTGTGAGGCGAGCTAGGTCCTCAACATTAGTCGCTGAAAGTAAATGTGCAGGTGCAGCAGGCATAAAAAAAGGCAAATGGATATGTTGGCCTTTATAGCAAGAGGATTTGAGTACAAGAGCAGGGATACCTTTGTCACCATCAGACAGGGCCTTGGTGAGACCACAACTGGTGCATTGTGTGCAGTTTTGGTCTCCTTGCCTGAGATCAGATGTTATGGCGATGGAGAGAGTGTGGAGTGATTTACCAGACTGATTCTTGGAATGGCAGGACCGACATATGAAGAGGGACTTCATCAGTTGGGGCTACATTTAGTGGACTTTAGAAGAATGATGTATTCTCATAGAAACATATAAAATTTTAACAAGACTACACAGAGTAAATACAGGGAGGGTGTTCCTGATAACCAGATAGTCCAGAACCAGGAGTCATAGTCTATGGATAGGAGGTAGGCCATTTTGGATAGAGATGAAGAACAATTTGTTTATTTTCATTCTGTTTATTAATGCTAGGCTGGAATCATCTTCCCATGGTAGTGAAGTTGATTCCAAAAATACATCTTGGTCTGGTCTTACATTATAAAACTGTAGCACAGAGGGCTGGTGGACCATGAATAGTCACCAGTTTTGGTTTATTGTACCATAATTATTGATTGCTTATTCTTGCGGTGTGTTAACTTTGGAAATAATGTAATAATGCAGATACAGCTGGCAAATGATATATAGGTCTTCATAGTGAGAAGATTTGAGTACAGTCTGCTGCAATTGTACATGGTCTTTGTGTGCCCACACCTGGAGTATTATGTACAGTTTTGGTCCCCTTATCTGCAGAATGTTGTTGTGGCTAAGGAGGGAATCCGCCAAACGTTTACCAGACTGATTCCTGGGGTGGCAGGATTGACTTATGAAGAAAAATGAAGGATAATATTCATTGGATCTTGAAAGGGATGATCTCATAGAAACCTATAAAATTATAACAGGACTAGACTGGGTAAATACAGTAAGGTTGTTTCCGATCACCAGGGAGTCCAGAACCAGTAAGGATGGTAAGGATGTGGGGTAAGCCATTTAGGACTGAGATGAGGAGCAATCTCTTCACCCAGAGAGTTGTGAGCCTATGGAATTATTTACCACAGAAAGCAGTGGAGGTCAAAAACATTGAATGTTCTCAAGAAGGAGTTAGATAAACTTTTCAGGGCTGAAGGGATCAAAGGAGAAAGCAAGAACAGCGGGCTGAGTTGGATGATCATCCATGATCTCATTGAGTGAATAAACAGGCTTTAAAGGTTTACTCCTGCCCCTGTTTTCTATATTTTTCTCTATTTAGACCTTAGAACCTCTAGTCATGACCCCTCAATATTTTGGAACCCTTGCAAGCTGCAGCTCAGATATCGGCACCATGTTGCTATGATGGTAATTTTTAAAAAGAATTTGAATTCCCATTTATAATTGAAAAGACCAGGCAACTAAATTACATGGTTTAAAGGCAAAAAATATTTTTACTGACCAAAGAAAATGAACAAACACTATTCATTTAACAACATATCTCGCAAGTACTTATACTCCAAACCAAAATTCCACAAGGGACTCTCTCGGTTCTGTAACGACACTGTGTGGAGCTGGAGGAACACAGCAGGTCAGGCAGCATCAGAGGAGTAGGAAATTTGATATTTCGGGTCAGGATCCTTCATCAGAACTCTGAAACGTCAACTTTCCTGCTCCTCTGATACTGCCTGTCCTGCCGTGTTCCTCCAGCCCTACACTGAGTTGTCTTGACTCCAGCAACTGCAGTTCTTGCTATCTCCTCTCTCTTGGTTCTATGTTTACTTTGAGCCAAGAGTTCTCATGTTTTTACGTCACAGCTTCTTGAGATTATTCAGTTCTTCTGGAGCCAAACCAATCTGTGTCACAGCTCCTAGAAATTCACTCTCATTCTCCATAGTTTCTCATTATCTTCTGTTCCATTTTGAAGGTTTGTGGCTAGTTTTCTAACATAAGTATTTAGCCTTTCCAAATGAATTTTCAGCCAGTGTACTAAGTCGATGAAGAATCAATGGTTTGGATAAATGCCGTTTGGATTAGTGACTTAGAAAAGTAAAGGACATGGCCCATGACAATTGAGGAAGGTTCACTGTTATCAAAGGATGAACAGGCTATAGGCATACAGTGCTTCGATTTCATCGTAGTTTTGAAAACAGGATCATACTCTCTAGCTATAGTGTTGGGGAACTCTTCTTTGGGTCTTCCCTCAATCTCCTCTGGTCTACCTTCCATCTGAAGATTTATTTTCAATCATTTTGGGAAAGTTTTTTAATCATTTCCTAAATCTTCCTTTGATAATAGGATACATATGATGCCAGATAATTATTTGATGTCAGCCAATGGAATATGGAGGCCATGGTGGCATTTACTGTCACCTTCTTTTTGACCTTGTTAATGAGAAATTGTTAATATTTGGGGAAAGGAAGTAACTGTTGCAACATCCATTACATGAGATTGCTTGCTACCCAGGAAAAACAAGAAAATTCAGTTTTAAAAGGACCCAAATTTCCAATATTTCTGAGATGAGGAAGAATTCTCCCACTACGACTTGTGTAGTTGAATCCTCCTGCCCTAATGGAGCATGTCATGAAAATGGATTTCCTATACTGATTCAGATCCTTGCCTAATGGTTGGAATAAAGCTGGTATGGAGGACTGTACAATGAATGTACATTGAATGCTAACATGGGATCAGGCATAGGCCTCTGGTCATGAATCAGCCAGATGTTGAGGGAACAACTCATCACTGATATCACCTATTGTAGCCTGACAAAACCTGTGGGATAATGGTTAGATGCCATGATGACTGATACACATTCAATTGCCTGGTACAATGTTTGGGTTGTAACTGTAGCTGGTGACATGTTCAGTAACCACCTTCTTGTTGAAGTGTAGGAGCCTCATACATTGCATCTTCAAAAAGTTTTTGTTGGAGAAATCTTCCTGGATACCAACAATGGGAAAAGCCTTCTGCACAATGCTTTCCCTGATCTGTAATAGTAGGAACTGCAGATGCTGGAGAATCTGAGATAACAAGGTGTAGAGCTGGACGAACACAGCAGGCCAAGCAGCATCAGAGGAGCAGGAAGGCTGACGTTTCGGGCCTAGACCCTTCAGGCCCAATATGTCAGCCTTCCTGCTCCTCTGATGCTGCTTGGCGTGCTGTGTTCATCTAGCTCTACACCCTGTTTTCCCTGAACTGTGCCTGCTTGTGTCATAGCCCTGTTGCTGGTCATTCCTTTGGCATGTCCTGTCATCAATGTTTGCCATGAGCCACTTAATTTGATGAAAATTAAAGTGAATATTGGATGTCTCACCCATTAGTTGGAATGTAGTGTGAGACCCATAGCTATTCTGTGAGGCAGGCGGACAAAATTAATTATCTTTCAGGAATTTAATTGCCTAGCTTTGGATCCTCGCCAGGATTTAATCCAAGGATGTAGAAATCCCATGTTCCTGAAAACCACCAGTCAATCAGAGGTTGGCAGTTCTCCATGGCCATCTCCATTGGGAATGGTGGCTTTTGCTGCTATCGCTACAGGGACTTCACCAGGAATTGTCATTGGACCCCCCACCCCTAGGCACATGTGAATGAAGGAGGGATAGGAGCTCCAGGGAGGGGTCAGCAGAAACAGGTCAGGGAATTAGAAACAATGGCAGGGATGGCTTTGAGTGACCACCTTCCCGGTGCCTGGTTTTTGATTCCGTGATCATGTTTCTGATGCTGGATTCCTCATGCTTGCTGTGAATGTATGAGGTTGACACACAGCCCCTTCCCACCTCCAGCTTAATCGTGGGAGATTTTTCCACTGACATGCGGCCTCTCCCATGATTAAGTAAACCCAGCTGCCATATTTCCCACATGATGTCCTCCATTAAATTCCAATGCGTCAGGATAATATCAGATGATTCCTCAGCATAATAAACCAGGACAGAACTGACTTGCAGACATTAGAGCCAAGGTATCATATGGCAACACCTGTGTTATTACCAGAAACTGTACTTAGATACACAGGAACAGGATTAGATCATTCAAAACATCGAGCTTGCTCTATCCATCAATTATCTATTTGCTTAGACCTTTGCTGATGTAGAATTTGGGGACGCGTTCTCTGCAGCAAATAACTTTTCCAGAAGGCACATGATTTGTACCACATCAAAATTTAATACAAAAATTAAAAGCTCGTGGCATTAGAGGTAACATATTGACATCGATAGAAGAGTGTCTGAACAGAAAGCAGAGAGTTGGTTTCCAATTGGCAAGATGTGTAATAAGTAATGTATACAGGGATCAATACTTGGACCGCAACTGTTACAACTTATATAAATGACTAGGATGAAGGGATGGAAGGTACGGTTTCCAGATTTGCTGATGCCACAAAGATAAATAGGAAATTAAGTTGTGAAGAAGACATAAGGAGGCTACCAAAAGATACAAAATAAATGCAAAATACTGCAGATGCTGGAAATTTGAAGTAAAGTCAGAACATGTGGGACAAAATTAGCAGGTCTGACAGTGTGACACCTTCTCATCTTTTCATCTTTTGTTTCACTTTCTAGGGTCCCATTGTTAACTCTGAGCAGGCTTTGGTTGGATAGATAGTGGATGAGTTAAATATTCAATTGGGATTTGGAAAACAGTCCAATTTAAATGTCTCCCACTCGACTTGTTGATGCAGTGGGAAACCTGACAATTTGCGCAACTTCCAGCATCAACCAGAGGCCTAATTAATACAAGGGATCCACTCTTTAAAGCCTCGTCCTCTAATAGTTTTGCTTAGAGTGGTAGAGGAAAGAATTGCATCAGCATGAAGAGTTGACAAGCCTCCCCCTTTCTCTAGAGATCCTCCTCACCTCCTGATGAAGGTGAGTATCTAAGAAAGGATGTGCTGGCATTGGAGAGTGTTCAGAGGAGGTTTACAAGAATGATCCCTGGTTTGAAGGTCTTGAGGACTCTGGGTCGGTACTCAATGGAGTTTAGAGGGATGGTGGGGGGGGGGGGGTGATCTCATTGAAACTTACAGAATACTGAAAGGCCTGGATAAAGTGGATGTTGAGAAGATATTTCTGCTAGTAGGATAAACTGGGACCTGAGGCCACAGCCTCAGAGTGAAGGGATGACCCTTTAGAACTGAGATGAGGAGCAATTTCTTCAACCAGAGGGTAATTAGTCTGTGGAACTCTTTGCCACAGAGAGCTATGGTGGCCAAGTCATTGAGTGTATTTAAGACAGAGATTGATAGGTTCTTGATTAGTAAGGGGGTCAAGCGTTATGGGGAGAAGGCAGGAGAATGGAGTTGAGAGGCGTAGAAGCTATGTTCAAATAGCAAAGCAGATTCAGTGAGCAAAATGGACTAATTTGCTCCAATATCTAATGGTCTTATGGTCTAAGACTAGAATCTACTACAGGAATTCTTTTATTAACTTCAGAAGGAGCATGTACTTTACATTTAAAGCCTCCCCATGATTACATTTTGGTTCTTTCTGCTTTCAGCATTTTGCAATGAGAGGTCTCACATGCCAGCATTCTCCTTTGTATGTAATATTCACTAAGTATCATTTTCTCTGAAAATTACACCCAAAGAGAATGGGTGAGGGTTGTTGGGGGATATCAGCTGATATCATGAATCTCCCTGGGTTATGGCAGCTTAATGTGAAAACTAGTGGCTTCTCCAAAAAAGTAAGTTAGGACATTTCGAGACCAGGAGCTTCTCTAAAAATGATCTTTGATTATCACTTCTACCCAAGCACATTTTCAGGCAGCTTAACTACATCAAGTCACGTTATGATGGCTGTAATTTGCTATCACCCAATTTCTCAGTGCCTTTCTAACTCTTGTGCCTCTCTACTTCTTCTAGGTACTTAACAATATCTGTAACACATAGAAGAGGACACCTCAGTGGAGGAGAATCCATCTGAGTGGGCATCTTTACACATTGCATCATTCCCATTCACAAACATTAGCATTCAGGCTTGGCTAGAGAGTTATTTAAGCTGCACGTGGTGCTATATATTGCACTAGTAAGAAGCATCAGGTACTGCTGGCAGAGAAAGTCTAAGTAACAGTTCACTGGATTCAATATCCTCCCCTACGTTTACTCAAGAGGACAACATTGCATTGTTGATGGGTCCAGCAATGAGCAAAAACAATCTTCTTGCCTCTAACAGTTGTTAAATCCATTGGAAGATCTGTCAAGAAATTTCAACACAATGGTTGAAAGTTTTGGAGGAAACCCCTTTGGCCTGTATCATGTCATATTGAATGATGACAGCTCTCTGCTGTCTATCGAAAGAAAATGACCAGATTCAGGAAATCTGTAGTTTGATCCTCAGAACAGTAATCAAGGCTTAGAGTCTTTACAGCTTTGGTGGGAGTTCAAATGGCTCCTTGTGGACTTCGAGCTCAGAACTGAGCTTTGGAGAGACAATTGTCTGTCTTGGAGAGACTGGTGAATGTAATGAACAGGGGTTTAAAGGTGCCATTTATTTTATGATGGTTGATCTCTTACAGAAATGAAAATGATAGTGGCATAGAGAGAGCGATTATCTCTCTCAGAAGATATACACATTGGTAATTTCTTGACTGATCCCACAATATGTCAAAAGTTTCAGCTGCACCAGGCTGTCATAGTGGCAGCTACAGTGCGCAATAAAGCTCTCTGAGGACCAAGAGCTTAGGAGCTGCTGGACATGAGCATCTGAATGGTCCCCATATGGGGGACAACAGCCCGCAAAAGGAGCAAAATTAAGGATTGTAGCGGCAATGGCAGCATGCAACAACTGCATGGATCAGCTGTAGAAGAACAACCTCTTGATATAGTGTTCTTCATGATATAGTCAATGAATTATTTGTTTAAGAGGATATTGAACATGAACTTTTATTCATGGTATATCATGTTTTCAAAAGGTTTCATTTTTTTATACCTCAAAACCTCAGAATGCAGGAATTGATATTGGCCTCCTCTTCATTGTGCTGTACTTTGTACACATCTAGGCCAAGATCAGTGTGACTATAAAGATTGCACTCAATTTTTCGACCACCTTGTCCAGCACAGACACTTGTTAAGGATAGTAGGATCGTGCTCTTCCATACCAAATATACCAAATCGCCTTAACTTCAGAGATAACAAGGTGTAGAGCTGGATGAACACAGCAGGCCAAGCAGCATCAGGTTCTGAAATTTTCAGAAAATTTCTGAAGAAGGGTCTAGGCCCAAAACATCAGCTTTCCTGCACCTCTGATGCTGCTTGGCCTGCTGCGTTCATCCATCTCTACACCTTGTTATCTCAGATTCTCCAGCATCTGCAGTTCCTACTATCTCTGAAATGCCTTAACTTCACCTTTTGTACCGGGGATACAGTATTATTATACAATATTATCCAATTGGATACAAAATTGACCTTATGGTAGGAGACAGAGAGTGGTGGTGGAGGGTTGTTTTTCAGACTGGAGGTCTGTGATCAGCAATGTTCCACAGACATCGGCACTGAGTCCACTTTTGTTGTCATTTGTATAAATTACTTAAATGAGAATATAGGAGGCGTGGTTAGTAGGTATGTGGATGACACCAAAATTGGTGGCATAGTAGACAGTGAAGAAGGTTATCCAAGATTACGAAGAGATCTTGATCAATTGGGTCAATGGGCTGAGGGGGTACAGATGGAGTTTGATTTGGATAAATGTGAGGTATTGCATTTTGTTAAAACAAGCAAGGGCAGGACTTATACATTTAGTGGTAGGGCCCTGGGTAGAGTTGTTGAACAGAGAGACCTAGGGGTTCAGGTACATAATTCTTTAAAATTTGCATCACAGGTAGGACAGGGTGGTTGAGAAGGCATTTAGCACGTTTGAGTTCATTACTCAGATCTTTGAGTATAGGAGTTGGGATGTCATGTTGAGGTTGTACAGAACGTTGTACAGTACTGTATGCTGTTCTGGTCGTCCTTCTATAGGAAGGATATTATTAAATTGGAGGGGGTTCAGAAAAGATTTACCCGGATGTTGCTAGGACCGGAGGGTTTGTGTTATAAAAATAGGGTGGATAGGCTAGGACTTTTTCAACGGAGCATGGGAGGTTGAGGGATGACCTTATAGAAGTTTATAAAATCATAAGGGGCGTAGATAAGGTGAACAGCAAAGGTCTTTTCCCTAAGGTGAGGGAGTTCAAAGTCAGGGGTGTATTTTTAAGGTGAGAGGATAAAGATTTTAAAAGGACATGAGAGGCAACTTTTTAAAATTGAGAGTGGCTGATGTGTAGAATGACCTGCCAGAGGAAGTGATGGATGCAGGCATGGTTACAACATTTAAAACACATTTAGATTAGTACACGAATGGAAAAAGTTTGGAGGGATACGAGCCAAACGCAGGTAGGTGGAGCTAGTTTAGTTTGGAAACATGGTCAGCATGGACTGGTTAGACTGAAGGGTCTGTTTCCATGCTATATGGCACTATTGATTCTACGACTCTAATATTAATTCGAAGGCTTTTTAGATGAAGGAAAAACCATCACACGCAATTCTCGCTCTGAATCACACATCATCCTGACGTGGAGCTTTATCACTGTTAATGCATTTTCATTGAGTAAAAATCTTGGAACTCCCTCGTTAACAGCACTATGGATATACCTATACCTCACAGAGCGCAGCAATTCAAGTGGTGGTTCATCAGCATCCAATTTCTTAAGAGCAATTATGAATGAGCACCAAATACTGATTTTTCACGTGACCATCACATGCCACAAGAAAATAAATAGGAAGCAATCTTCTTCTCATTGCTGGGCCATTGCACTAGCCTTACACATTTCTAATATTTCCAAACACAGCAGTTGGGAGATATAGGCAATATACAGGTCCCTGTAAAGTTGTGCTGCTCTTATGCCCTCAGTCTCCCTATTCCCAAGTAAATGATGAGAGCTCTGTGTTCTTGCTTAAATTAGGGAAGGTTTGACGATACTAAGTGGCTCACCACATTTATGGTTCATTGTGCTCATACTTTGAAGCTATTTTCCTGTCATTTGTAGTCAAACATACACTTG
Organism: Ginglymostoma cirratum; assembly: GCA_024137785.1. Taxonomy (NCBI): domain Eukaryota; kingdom Metazoa; phylum Chordata; class Chondrichthyes; order Orectolobiformes; family Ginglymostomatidae; genus Ginglymostoma; species Ginglymostoma cirratum. Next base: position 12,031,152 of record JAHRHZ010000040.1, on the reverse strand, counting down.
AATTTGATATGTTATAAATTCAATTCAATTGGCATAGCAAAATTTGAATTGCATAAAATCTAGAACTGAGGGTAACAATGTAACCACTGATGATTGTCATAATGATGTTTGGTTCATCCTTACATGGTCTGACCTATATGTGATTCCAGACCCACAGTAATTTGGCTGACTGAGTTGCCCTCTGGGCAATAGGGATGGGCAATAACTGCTGGTGAAGTCACATCTCATGAACAAATGAAAATGAATTTGAAAATTGGTTTGTGTCGCAGTAGAAAGTAAATTAACTACAAATAAATTCACACGTATTTACACTTCATTTGTTTCAACTTTAAACTCTAAATTTTCCCCATTCTAAGTAGCAACATTCATACTGATCCATTAATGAAATTCTTTGGGACTCGATGCAAAAATAAATAGAGTTATTTTACAAACACTTTACAAATATTTATTTACACCACTTAACACGTTAGTTGGAAATAGTAGTCCATTCAGTTCAGTGGATATCGCAGTTGTACTCTGCACAGAATCTGACTGTGAATTCCTTCTCTTCTGCATTCAGTAGAATATTAAACTGGCTGAAAAATCATTGTGATTACATTGATTCCAATGTAATCTGGTATGTTTTTAAAAAAGGTATAATTTTATTTTGACATATTATTTGCAGCATTGAGATGCGAGGTGACAAAATAACATAAGGCATCTGCATTTTCAAATAACTAATGCCATACTGCAAGTCAAGGTGGCTCTTAACATGGGAACTATACAAAATTTTTAAATACAACAATTTCATTATGCATTGATGTTAAGTCCAACAACAACTTAGGCATTGCATATAACTGTTGCACACTGACACCATTGACAAATAACGAAGGGGAGGTGATGGCCAGTGATATTATCACTGGGCTATTAGTCCAGAAACCCAGATAACGCTCCAGGGGTCCGGGTTTGAATCCCAACCATGACAGTTGGTGGAATTTGAATTCAATAAATATCTGGAATTAGGAGTCTAATGACGACCATTGTCGATTGTTGGAAAAACCCATCTGGTTCACTAATGTCCTTTAGGGCAGCAAACTGCCATCCTTACCTGGTCAGGCCTACATGTGACTCCAGACCCACAGCAATGTGGTTGACTCTTAACTGTCCTCTGGGCAATTAGGAATGGTCAATAAACTCTGCCGAGCAGTGATGTCCTCATCCTGTCAATGAATTTTAAAAAAACTTTTTCCACAACTGTTATGGGTTTGAACTTGAGACAATAAAGATGGGTTATTCCAGGAATTTGCTGTTACACATATACTGAATTTCATCCCATATCAAAACTACAAGTCACGTTTTACATTCCAGTTACTTTTTTTTTAATGAGTTTACCAATGAAATTCATATATAGAACATCAATGTAGGTTTGCATTCTACTTTTGCCTGGCACCGCAGCAATTTTAAAATTCATACAGTAAACTTTCAGGTGCTGAACTAGGCTTCTTGGCAGCCTAACCTGTGCCTCTCAAAAGTAGTCAAAGAAAATGGTTGAGCAAATTCACTCCACCCCTCCCTACATAAAATCCTGGGTATGTATGCATTACTGAAAAGTCTCAGGTTCCCCAGTACGCTGCAATTTCTCCTCTTGTTCTGCTCGTATCATTTTGCTAGCTGAAAGTCTGCAACTGCAGGACAAGCATGGGATTGAAACTGAATATCTTTCAAAGGGATGTAAAGTATATACTAACAAAATCACTTTAAAAAGCTTACAATGGAAAACACAAATTATTTGGTTACTTCCATTACACTTTTGATTCATTAATAATTAGATGAAGGGATTGCTGTGATTCATACCTGTGTTAATGGCCAGTTACAGATACAATGCTCAAGTGAATTGATGCATATTGGTAAACTTGATACCCAATCACCCCCATCTCATACATCACACTGCGCCTCAGTGGAGAACTGATTATGTTTGTTAATGAGAAAACTTGGATTACCAATCTTCAGGGTTATTTTCAAAGCAGGTCTTCAAATCCAGTGATGAGCAATAAAAATTTGTGAGGTATATTGCACTGTGCATATTAAGCACACAGTGTAACATTCACCCTGCCACGTGGCCTGTCTGAATGGAAATGGTATGATTATGTGGTCTTCAACTCAAACAACTTACTCAACTCCCTGCTCAATTCCTAAGCATTCATTCCCCTTTTGGCCTTATGGTTTTTGGCACCTTCCCTCTACTTTTCAAAATTGTACTATTTCCCCCCAACCTCTTTAATAAGAAGCTGCATTCTTGGCATTTTAAAAATTGAACCTGCATTTAAAGAGACACAGTTTCTATGCTATGTTGTTTAAATTATGTACTTTGCTTGACTGATTCATTTAGTTTTAATTTGAGCAAATTCCTTCTAATCCTTCCCAATTTTTTCAATGTGTTCAATATATAATTGACCGTGCCATCCTGCATTAATCCTTCTCCTCCGTCATGCCATCCTTACTGGACTCCTCTTGAAAAGTCCCATTTCTGCTTACCTGAACACAGCCAGAAATCCTACAGCAATGTGTTCTCCTTCCTTCTTTCTCCCGCACTAGCACCTTCAGGATCATTAAGGATGTGCCATTTTTATCGCCTTTTCTTCTCTATTAACATATATTCCTTTGTGATATCATCCCTACTATTGGGTACGCGCGCTTAATAGGTAGACAATGAGAAACATTCTGGCTAGGATTTCCCTTCACCCATCACATTCCTTCTTATACTTGTTCCTTTTTTGAAATATGTACAGAATCCAGCTTAAACTGGTCAGGAAGCTCAGGACTCAGAACATGTTGGCTCTTTAGTTGGATTCCTGCCTGACGTACAGTGTGGTGAAACAGGGCACATTTCTGGCCCCACTTACGTCATCATCAAGGATTCAGACATTTCTCTTCTCGAACATCAATGCTCCACTTCCAACTGGTCCAAAGCCCTCCTGCAAAAATATTCTCTTGTATGAAAACTCACTGGCCTATGACTCCTCACTTCCTGACTGCATTGACTCGCTAACTTCTGGTGCATTCCAACTAAATTCTTTGCTGTCAGCAACAGGTCCCTTCATGGCCTCACAAACCCTCCTCACCCCACTCCTGACAATTTCACCCTGTTGGTGTCAAAGGCTTCACTCACGTTGGTTCTATTCCTTACAATTTGCCTTCCTCTACTTCTAAAACATCTCCTCAAAACCTAGCTCTTCAATCTAGCTTTTATTCCCTCTTACTACGTTTTTCCTCTGGTTTGACTTACATTTTTAGTCATTTGTGCTTTGGACCTTTGATGTTAAACAGTCTGTATGAGTGCTAGTCATTGTTAGACATTTAAGCATTTAGATATGTTTAAGAAAATTAGGGTTGTTAACTATAGTGGAGACATTATATATTTTTTAAAAACCAAAAGAACTGCAGATGCTGTAAATCAGAAACAAAAACAAAGTTGCTGGAAAAGCTCAGCAGGTCTGGCAGCATCTGTGGAGGAGAAAACAGAGTTAACGTTTCGGGTCCGTTCTGAGGAAGGGTCACCGGACCTGAAACGTTAACACTGTTTTCTCCTCCACAGATGCTACCAGACCTGCTGAGCTTTTCCAGCAACTTTGTTTTTGATTATGTATTTTTTGCTTTCTATTCACCATTTTCTGGTCAGACAGTCCTACTACCTAGATTTTACTTTCTTCAGAGACTTTAACAAGATCTGGAAATCCTAGTTTGGGAGTCAAGTCGCAGATAGTTTTGATGGCTGTTGCTGGTGGCGCAGTTATGGTTGTTATAAGCATAATCTGTGGAATTGTCTTCTTCTGCCTTAGAAGGTAAGTGATCCACCTGTTTTATAAATTGAATAACAAGTCTAAGAATTAGTCTGTTCAAGTGCTGATGTGGCAATTGTTTTGCAAATACATCACTGCTTTGGGAACTGGTAATTATAATAACAAAGTGGCAAAAATTTAACAGGTTTAATTTTGTTTATAATCTTGCCCAACTTTAGCAAAATTTACCTTTGGGATTAGTACATGAAATGTGGCTTTGTTTCAGAGTACAATTCTTCTCTTCTGACAGTATTGTGTCATCCCAATCTTAGAGGAATCCTTTTACTACTAAGACTTGAATATTGCACCAATGGTGCTGAAGCAGATGTTGCTGTTTCTGATGGAATTATAGAACCCCAAAGAGTGGAAACAGGCCATTTGGCCCAACAGGTCCACAATGACTCTCCGAGGAGTGTACCAGCCAGACTCACCAACCCCCCACACTGCCACCCCAACCCCCAACCCCGCCACCCCCCACCCACCAAGCTAACCCTGTATAATCCAACCAACCTACACATCCCTGGACACTATAGGTAATTTAGCATGGCAAGTTCACCTAACCTGCACATCATTGGACAGTGGGAGGAAACCAGAGCAAACCTACACAGACGCAGGGAGAACGTGCAACACGCCACACAGACCCAGGTCCATGGCACTATGAGACAGCAGAGCTAACTACTGAGCCACCATGCTGCCTGGAGCAGAACTTGAGAATTTTAGCAATCAACAGAACAAATAGAGCTTTGCATTGCACAGCCAAAACAGTGGAATACAAATTGGGGGAAGACATGTTTAAATTGCCTAGTGCTCTGATTAGTCAGATCATGAGCGCTGAACCGAATTCAAGCAGTAAGGATGCAGATTTCATGGAGGACTAATAATATATAAATCCAAATTATGAAGCCTCCACAGCAGGACAGGTGTATCACAGGTTCATACTGCTCAAATGGAAATTTAGGGCTAAAATCAAGAAACTCTGCTTCACGTGAGGAGTGATCAACATGTTGGTAGCGTGTCGCTCTCTGAGAGACACCTCAGCGTTCTCAAAGAGAGAAAAAAATAACAAGTAGAAATCAGATCCCAAGTTGACAGCCATTTCCATTTCTGTGGAATTCAGTGGATGCACCAATTTCCAAAGAACGAGGCTCCACCGGGTCATTACTCTGCACCTACTGTGAATTGGCCTTAGGCAATGACTTGGTGATACAAATGTACATAAGAGATAAAAGGTACTGCAGATGCTGGAGAATCCGAGATAACAAGCATGGGGCTGGATGAACACAGCAGGTCAAGCAGCATCATAGGAGCAGGAAAACTTGACGTTTCGGGCCTAAACCCTTCATCAGAAATGGGGGAGGGGAAGAGGGTTCTGAAATAAATAGGGAGAGAGGGGGAGGTGGATAGAGGATGGATAGAGGAGAGGATAGGTGGAGAGGAGGCAGACAAATCGAAGAGGCGGGGATGGAGCCAGTAAAGGTGAGTGTAGGTAGGGGGTTAGGGAGGAGATAGGTCAGTCCAGGGAGGACGGACAGGTCAAGGGGGCAGGATGATGTTAGTAGATAGGAGATGGGGGTGTGGCTTGAGAGGAAAAACAGGTTAGGGAGGTGGAGATGAGCTGGGCTGGTTTTGGGATGCGGTTGGGGGAGGGGAGATTTTGAAGCTTGTGAAATCCACATTGATGCCATTGGGCTGCAGGGTTCCCAGGCTGAATATGATTTGCTGTTCCTGTAGCCTTCGGGTGGCATCACTGTGGCATTGCAGGAGGCCAAGGATGGACATGTCATCTGAGGAATGGGAGGGGGAGTTGAAATGGTTCGCGACTGGGAGGTGCAGTTGTTTGTTGCGAACTGAGCGCAGGTGTTCTGCAAAGCGGTCCCCAATCCTCCGCTTGGTTTCCCCGATGTAGAGGAAGCCACAACGGGTACAGCGGATGCAATTTATCACATTGGCAGATGTGCAGGTGAACCTCTGCCTGATGTGGAAAGTCTTCTTGGGGCCTGGGATTGGGGTGAGGGAGGAGGTGTGGGGGCAGGTGTAGCACTTCCTGCGGTTACAAGGAAAAGTGCCGGGTGTGGTGGGGCTGGAGGGGAGTGTGGAGCGGACAAGGGAGTCGCGGAGGGAGTTGTCCCTCCGGAAGGCAGAAAAGGGTGGGGAGGGAAAGATGTCTTTGGTGGTGGGGTCTGATTGCAGATGGCAGAAGTGTCGGAGGATGATGCGTTGGATCCGGAGGTTGGTAGGGTGGTATGTGAGGATGAGGGGGATTCTTTTTTGGTTATTGTTGCGGGGACGGGGCGTGAGGGATGTGTTCCAGGAAATGCGGGAGACACGGTCGAGGGCGTTCTTGACCACTGTGGGGGGGAAGTTGCGGTCCTTGAAGAATGAGGACATTTGAGATGTGCGGGATTGGAATGTCTCATCCTGGGAGCAGATGCGGCGGAGGCGAAGGAATTGGGAATAGGGGATGGCATTTTTGCAGGAGGGTGGGTGGGAGGAGGTGTATTCCAGGTAGCTGTGGGAGTCAGTGGGCTTGAAATGGACATCTGTCTCTAGGTGGTTGCCCAAGATGGAGACAGAGAGGTCCAGGAAGGAGAGAGAAGTGTTGGAGATGGTCCAGGTGAACTTCAGGTTGGGGTGGTGTACATAAGTCTAGTTCAGGACAAGTAGCAAATGCACTGTTTAGAATCATAGAATCCCTACAGCATGGAAGCAGGCTATTTGGTCCATAGAGTCCACGTCAACCCTCTGAAGGGCATCCAACCCAGACCCATCACCACCCTCTCCCTGCATTTCACACCCCCCCAACCAGTCACCAGGCAATTTAGTATGACCAATCCACCTAACCTGCATGCCTTTGAGCTGTGGGAAGAAACCCGAGTACCCGCAGGAAACTTGCGCAGATACAGGGAGAATGTGAAAACTCTACATCGACAGTCACCCAAGGCTGAAATCAAACCCAAGGCACTGGCACTGTGTGGCAGCAGTACTAACCACTGAGCGACCATGCCACCCTGAAAGACTCATTCTGGCCTGGATTCACCATCTTGGGGAATCAGATTGAGACAGTGCTATCATTCAGAGCCTGAACAATTTCATTGTTGCCTAGTAATTTTCACAGGCAAGAGAATGCACAGTATTAAAAATAACAAAGCTCAGCAAGAATAAGAGAGATACCTATTTGGGCACTATCAGGCCAGTATTACCTGGCTACCACACTCAAATAATTTTATATCCGATGGTGCGTATATCCAGAAAGGCACCCCAGAAGTACCCTTGGCATCTCTAGTAGCTCGGGTAATTGACCCAACTGAAGAAAACCACTTTCCTCACCAGAGGAAGCTGATGACATATCCTCCTCCTAGTGGAGAAGCAATTAAAAGCTCCTTAGTATTGAATATTGAGGTGGAGGCTTACTGTTCACTCAATACACATAATTTATCTGTCAAACATTGACTTTGGCACTGGTCTTGCTTCAATTTGAATCAATTCTTTTACAAATTATACATAGCATCTTAACCCACAAACAAATAGTTAGCATGAAGTGTTGTCTTTTTTAAGATTTAAAGAAGTTACACTTATGGGGAAGACCATAACTGTGGACCATAAATATAAGACAGTTCATAAATAGATGGATCAGAAATATAAAATAGTAAATCCAGTAATGAATATCGGAGACACTTTCTCCCACAAAGCGTGGTTAAAAATGGAAATTGTACCCTATGGAGTAGCAGCATCACATAGATGCATTTGAAGAGAATCTGAATAAACACGTGAGAGCAAAAGGAATTAAGGTATATTGATGCAGAGAAGAGGGAAGAGTGTGGAGTATAAACACAGGTATAGAGCAGTTGGGCTGAATGGCCTACTACTACGCTGTAAACTCTATGCAATTTTATGCAAAATGACCAACCTGCAGTTCTGTGTGTTAGTAATGGGTTTATCTGTCTAGGAAGCTTCTAGTATCAGAAGACTTTTAAAGAGGACAGCATGCCAATGACTTTTATTGAATGTTACAACTGTTCAGAGTGGGAGTGGGGGAGGGGAGTGATGTAATGGTAATGTCACTAGGATGGTATTACAGAACCACAGGTTAATATTCTGGGGCATGACGGATGGTGATATTTTAAATTCAATAAAAAATCTGGAAAAAGCTAGCCTAATGGCAACCATGTAAGCACAACTGTAAAAATTCATTTGGTTCACTAGCATCCTTTAAGAAAGGAAACCTGTTGTCCTGAATTTGTTTGGCCTAACTTTGTCCAAAGCGATGTGGTTTTCTCTTAAGGGCCATCTGGACAATTAGGAATGAGCAATAAATGTTGGTCTAGCCAGCAATGCCCTCATCCCGTGAATGAACTTTTAAAAAAAATCTTGTATGTTCATTTATCTGGAATACAACTATACATGGAGGCAAGGGGAGACCTCTAAGATAGTTTCAGGAATTTCTGCAGGCCATCAGTAAATATAAAGTATATTGGCAGGAGCAAATTTGTGGTTAAATGATACCATCTACCTGGTACATGGCAATTGTACACTGTCAAGTCAGCTCACTGCATAGTACTCTTAAGGTCCGACGTCTTGTTTATAGCTACATTGCTCACTGTGCTGGCCATCACTGCTAGTCTTACCAGGCATGCTGCACCAATCACCCTTAAAGGATGCTCAGGGTAACTTAGAGGCATGGAGTTGTATACCACAGAAACAGACACTTCGGTCCAACCCATCCGTGCCAACAAGATATCCTAAATTGATTTAGTCCCATTTGCCAGCATTTGGCCCATATCCCTTCCTATTCATATACCCATCCAGTTGCCTCTTAAATCTTGTAATTGTACCTCCACAACTTCCTCTGGCAGCTCATTCCCTACGCACAACACACTCTCAATGAAAATGGCGCCTCTTAGGTCTCTCTTAAATATTTCACCTCTCACTTTAAACTATGCCCTCTAGTTTTGGATTCCCCTAATCTGGGAAAAAGACCTTGGTTATTTACCCTATCCATGTCCCTTCGAACTTCATTGTCTAACATATGGGGAAGGAGTTGTGCAGGTCTGGCAGCATCTGTGAAGGAAAAAACAGAGTTAATATTTCGTGTCCAGTAACCCTTCCTCAGTGCTGTTCTGAGGAAGGGTCACCGAACCCAAAACGTTAACTCTGTTTTTTTCCCTTCACAGATGCTGCCAGACCTGCTGGGCTTTTCCAGCAAATTTGTTTTTGTTCCTGATTTACAGCATCCGCAGTTCTTTCGGTTTTTATATGGGGAAGGAGGGCAGGTAAATGGATTCCCCATCTTCAACAAATGACAAAGAGGCTTCACTTCATTCATTTGCTACTTTTCCTTCCACCTACCTCTTACTGTCATTCAGATATCGACTACTTCTGTTCACCTTCCGGCAGTGTTTTACTATTTACGTTGCATCGCATCTACATCACACTTGCAGCAGCAGTCATTTATGTTTGAAGAAAAGAACCATGGCAATTTTTCCTCCCTTACCCCTAATTATTCCCCATCACAGTGCAAGTTTATGGCAGCAGGTGCAAACACAACATAAGTTTCCAGTATGGAATTATTGAATCTGATCCTCAAAGTTCCCGCAGGCAAGGTGGATACTGGACGGTGCATTGCCAAACAGGCTGCATCAATCACACTGCTGTATCAAAGCAAAACACCCCCTGTGATTTGAGGGGCAGCGGACTCCAGTAGGTAGGGCTAAAAAAAACTGAAGAGTAAGAAGTGCAGGTGGATGAAGGCTTTGCATCCCATTGTTGCTCCCTTATAATGCCTAAAACCAATTTATACATCATTGTAACATGCGTGATCTATCATCGTGTTTTAATTATTGAACTCAACCTTACGTCCTAGTTGTGTATCACCATCTGCTACTTCTGCTGGAAGCAATCAAATTGACAACACAAGGGTGTTGACGCACAGAAATAACAGCAGTAAATTTTACACGTACACTTCAAGGGAAAACAAAATTTGTAAATGTTTTAAGCCATGGATAAGACCCTTTTGTTCAATTATGGATTTCAATATTCTGTGCTTCTTTGCTTTTATCTCCCAGCAAACAGGGAAAACATTTGAAGTTATAGTGTTCGCCTTACAGAAGAAGTTTGGATCATCCTTTTCATAAAGGAATGTGTTGAACCATGTTTTACCATGGGAACGAGGCAGCAGATATTCACTTCTATTGATTGAAGTACTCAAAGCAATCCCTTAATATTTAAATTGGCCTTTTTCTACTCTACCACCTCTGTTAGCACCACCGCCCATCCCCCATCCCTGCATTCCCCAAGCTTGAAGCAAACCTGTTCACTAAGCACATGCTGTTCTTTGTGTCCACTGTTGCTAAGGAGAAAATAATGAGACATACATTGGATGAGGTATTCTAGTCAATTGCATCTAATTACAACAAGTTTTCCCATATTTGGGCAAACATTTTGCAACCCACATTCCTTCTGGCAGGAAACCCCAGGAAGTTGTGTGGGTGGTAGTGAGTTGTCAAAATGATATCCAGCCCAATTTTATTCCCTTGTCCACCCTTGCAACTGATGTGAAATTGTGACAACCTGTGTTTTTCTGTAAACACAGAATTGGGGGCCAGAAAGGCATTCACCTAGATTTTCTGATGACGTAAAGATCATCAGATCAGAACTCACCTGGACCATCTCCAACACTTCTCTCTCCTTCCTGGACCTCTCTGTCTCCATCTCGGGCAACCACCTCGAGACAGATGTCCATTTCAAGCCCACTGACTCCCACAGCTACCTGGAATACACCTCCTCCCACCCACCCTCCTGCAAAAATGCCATCCCCTATTCCCAATTCCTTTGCCTCCGCCGCATCTGCTCCCAGGATGAGACATTCCAATCCCGCACATCTCAAATGTCCTCATTCTTCAAGGACCGCAACATCCCCCCCACAGTGGTCGAGAACGCCCTCGACCGTGTCTCCCGCATTTCCCAGAACACATCCCTCATGCCCCGTCCCCGCAACAATAACCAAAAAAGAATCCCCCTCATCCTCACATACCACCCTACCAACCTCCGGATCCAACGCATCATCCTCCGACACTTCCGCCATCTGCAATCAGACCCCACCACCAAAGATATTTTTCCCTCCCCACCCTTATCTGCCTTCCGGAGGGACCACTCCCTCCGCGACTCCCTTGTCCGCTCCACACTCCCCTCCAGCCCCACCACACCTGGCACTTTTCCTTGTAACCGCAGGAAGTGCTACACCTGCCCCCACACCTCCTCCCTCACCCCAATCCCAGGCCCCAAGAAGACTTTCCACATCAGGCAGAGGTTCACCTGCACATCTGCCAATGTGGTATACTGCATCCGCTGTACCCGTTGTGGCTTCCTCTACATCGGGGAAACCAAGCGGTTGGGGACCGCTTTGCAGAACACCTGCGCTCAGTTCGCAACAAACAACTGCACCTCCCAGTCGCGAACCATTTCAACTCCCCCTCCCATTCCTCAGATGACATGTCCATCCTTGGCCTCCTGCAATGCCACAGTGATGACACCCGAAGGCTACAGGAACAGCAAATCATATTCAGCCTGGGAACCCTGCAGCCCAATCTGGCATCAATGTGGATTTCACAAGTTTCAAAATCTCCCCTCCCCAACCGCATCCCAAAACCAGCCCAGCTCATCTCCACCTCCCTAACCTGTTTTTCCTCTCACCTCAAGCCACACCCCCATCTCCTATCTACTAACATCATCCCGCCCCCTTGACCTGTCCGTCCTCCCTGGACTGACCCATCTCCTCCCTACCCCCCTACCTACACTCACCTTTACTGGCTCCATCCCCGCCTCTTCGACTTGTCTGCCTCTTCTCCACCTATCCTCTCCTCTATCCATCCTCTATCCACCTCCCCCTCTCTCCCTATTTATTTCAGAATCCTCTTCCCCTCCCCCATTTCTGAGGAAGGGTTTAGGCCCGAAACGTCAAGTTTTCCTGCTCCTATGATGCTGCTTGACCTGCTGTGTTCATCCAGCCCCATGCTTGTTATCTAGAACTCACACAACACCAGGTTATAGTCCAACTCATTTATTTGAAAAAACAAGCTTTCGGAGCCTCGCTCCTCCTGCAGGTGTTAGTGACAAAGGTGGTATCAGACACAGAAGTTATAAGTAAAAGATCCAAGGGTTACATTGCTGATGGGAGAGAGAGTGTGTGTGTGTGTGTGTGTGTGTGTGTGTGTGTATGTGAGAGAGAGAGAGTGTGTGTGTGTGTGGGGGTGAGAGAGAGAAACTGTGTGTGTCAATGTGAGGGAGAGAATGTGTGTTTGCGTGTGCGTGTGTGTGTGAGAGAGTATATTGTGTTGTGCAGTCACCTATAGTGCAGCATGAGCCCAGTACTTGTTTGGGTACTGAACTTGGCTCTCAGTCTCTGCTCAGCAACTCTGTGTTGTTGTGTGTTCCAAAGCCCACCTTGGGGGATGTTTACCCAAAGAGCCGAGGCCAAAGATCTGTGGCCGCTGAAGTGTTCCTCCACTGGGAGGGAACATCCCTGCCTGGCGATTGTTGCAAAGTTTCCATTCATCCGTTGTCATAGCGTCTGCATGGTCTCACCAATATACCATGCTTGGGGCACCCTTACCTGCAGCGTTTGAGATAGGCAACGTTGGCCAAGTCACATGACTATCTGCCAGGTGGTGGGCTGTGTTCCCGTGTCTCACAGTAGGGTCCATGTCGAAGATCTGACATGTCTTGCAGAGGTTACCATGACAGGGTGATATAGTGTTGTGGTCGATGTTGTCCTGAAAGCTGGGTAGTTTGCTGCAAACGAAGGTTTGGCTGTTGTTTGAAGGTGAGAAGTGGAGGTGTAGGAAAGATCTTGGTGAGGTCCTCATCATCAATGATAATGTGTTGAAGACTGCGAAGAACATGGCGTAGTTTCTCCACTCCCAGGAAGTACTGGACGATGAAGGGTACCCTACTAGTTGTATCCTGTGTGTGTCTTCTGAGAAGGTCATTACGGTTTTTCGCTGTGGCACATCAGAACTGGCGATCGATGAATTGAGTTCTCTCAGGGCAGTGACTTGAAAGAAATTTGGGCATTTACGTATGCACATTAATCAATTACAACATTCTAACTGATTAAAGATTTAACAGCATCTTAGGTTTGTTTAATACATCCTTGACAGTGGTGTGACTGTTTGATCATTTACTTATAAATTTTGTATCCGATACAATCTGTCTCACAGACACCTGAAAAAGGATTGAGGCTCTGCAAGCTTATGTTTTCAAATAAACCTGTTGGACTATAACCTGGTGTCGTGTAATTTCTGACCTTGTCCACCCCAGTCCAACACCAGCACCTCCATGTCATGGTAAATTTCAGAAGCATTGAATACAATGTAGATTGTAGAGAGATCATTATCTCTGGACATAAGATAAGAATAGGATATCTCCTACATGATGAAAATCCAGCAATAAGGACCAAAAAGATTTTCATAGATCATTAAACTATCATAAATAGGTGCAGAAAATAATTTTTAAAAACAGTGCTGATGTAATGCTGACCTTTATATCGTGAGAACGTAGGGCTGGAATTTAGTAAGTAAAAGACATTGTGTAAAAGCCATGCTTCAGCTATAGAAAATCCAGGTTCAACTGTATGTGGAGTACTCTCAACAATTCTGAATAGCACAAAATTACGAAAGAAATATTGGCAATGGATGATGTGTAACATAGATTTATTAGAATGGTGCATGAGCTCCAAACATAACATTCTAAGGAGTGATTATTTAAAACAAAGTTGTATTCTCTGGAATTTAAAAGGCTAAAGCATTATTTGATCAAATTTTTCAGAGTAGTAAGGTGATAAGATAGGGTAAGTTGAGATAAAACTATCGCTGCTGAATGGGGAGTCTAGGACTCGGAGAAAGAAGCAGAGTTAACATTTTGTATCCGATATAATACTTCTTCAGAACAGACTCTTCTGAAGAAGAGCCAAAATGGGCTCAGAATATTAACTATTTTTCTCTCCATAGAAATTGCCAGACTTGCTGAATTTCTCCAGCATTTCAATATCCAGCATCTGCAGTATTTTGCTTTTATAGGACTAGGGGAGCGAGCCTGTCTGGAGTGAAATTAGTAAAAACTTCTATGTGCAAATAATAGTAGATGTTTGGAATTCTCTTCTGGCAACGTTAGTTGATGCTAGATAAATTATTCAATTTAAAATTGGCTGATAGTTTTTGATAATCAAACTTGCTGAGGAAGGTTGGGCAAAGGCGGGTCTTTGGAACTAAATTACAGATCTCATTGAATAGCAGAATGGCCTTTCAGGGCTAAATGGTTTTCTCTTGTTACTATATTTTGTGGCACAGACACAAAAAGCTGATTCCAAAAAGAGCAACCTTTGCCTGATCCTTACAAGGCCAATGATATCAAAGATTAATGCCAGATATGAAATGGAAAGAAGTAGCGTCCTAGCTAGGATTCCCACTTCCCGGGCTCAAATTGGACTCAGTATCAGATTTGAGCTTGGTATGTTTGCAAGAAGGGGACTGAAAAGATTCCTTCAATCAGGTTATAACTATAAATGTGGCTGGGGTCTGCTTCCAAGGTTCTCAACCCCATTAATGGCCCTTCACTAATGTCTTTTAGGGTACAGATGGATAAAACTCCTGTACCTGGCATTCCTGAACTGGCCAGCTCTATTGTCGAGATAGGCATGGCCTATTTGACCATCATTTTCATGGAATGGGCCCTTTTTTTAAAAGAGTCATGGTTCACGGCACACCGAGGTGTCATGAACTAAAATCTGCACACGGTGTCCATTTTAAAATTAATGTCAAAACATTGTCCACATGCCCCCAAGCCAATATATACCTCTCTTCCCATCCCCTATAGCTTCTCGTGCCAATGTAGCACATACATACCCATTCACCAACTAAACATTTAATAGAAGGAATGAACTTTACCAGGACAATTGGGTGCGTAAAGCTTAAAAAGAGATTCATTCATAACTTTTCACAAAATTAAAACTAGTATGGAGCATGATAAATCATTAGAGTTTCCTGGACAGCATGATATGATGTGGAGTGCACTGGGGATGAGTGGGTATGATAGGTGGGGGCTACAGAGCCTTTTTACTTTTAATGCAGCTGGAGTGAAGTCCCAGAGCACCAAACAGCCCACCTATGCTGCTGGACACATCCAAACTTTATCCAGATTTGAATAAAGCAAAATCCTGCAGACGCCGGAAATCTGAAACAAAGTCAATGCAGTCTTGATGGGCTGAGGGGCCTCTTCTTTACCGTATGATTCTATGAATACAGAGAATGCTGGAGAAACTCAGCAGGTCTCAAAGCATCTGTGGAGAGAGAAGACAGAGTTAATGCTTGAGCCTGGTACGACTTCAAAACTGAAAGGTGTTAATAAATAAAATGAGGCTTTTATGCATCTGCCAGAGGCAGAGGAGGGACAAGAGGGAAAATGACATGGAAACTATTTTAATTTCTGCCCCCCTTCCCTCATAGCCATGTCATGTTTGGGTCTTATTTACTTTACACTTAGTAGCAAGGACTAATTCTCTCCTTTTTACACCTCAGTTTATACCCATTTAAATCTCTTTATTTTCCCTTCTCCATTAGTAACAACCCCTTTGTCTTTTGCATTGGGCCTCTATATCATTTGGACTTTCCCCATCTTTGGGAACATCTTGCAGGTACCTTGTCCAGTCATGTTAGAATTTTATAATTTCTGTGAAATTCTCCCTCATTCTTCTGAACTCTCACGAATGTATTACTCAAGGATTCTAGCTCACCTCATACATAGTCCTACCATCCCAGTCTGGTGAACCTTCACTGCACTCCTCCTATAGCAAGGACATGCTTCCTCAGATAAGGAGATCAAAACTGCTCACAATATTCCAGGTGTGGTCTCACCAAAGCCCTATATAATTGCAACAAGGCATCCTTGTTCCTGCGCTCAAATGCTCTCTGTGTGAAGGCATTGCCTTCTTCATTGTCTGCTGCACCTGTATACTTACCATCAGCAACTGGTGCATGGGAACACCCAGGTCTCATTGCGCATGCCCTCTTTTAACATATAGCTTTCAGGTAATAATTTGCCTTCCTGTTTTTGCTAATGAAGTGGATAACCACATATTTATCCACATTATACTGCATCTGCCATGCATTTGCCCACACACTCAAATTGCTGAAATCACGATGAAGCATCTCTAAATCCTTCTCACAGCTCACCTTCCCAGCCAGCTTTAGAATATCTACACTAATCTCTTATCCGAGACTTTGTCAAAAACGTTCTGAATTACATCCTCGAAGAATTTCAGTTGTTTGTCAAGAATGATTCCCCTTTCATAAATCCATGCTGACTCTATCTGATCCTGCCACTATTTTCCAAGTGCTTAGCCATTAAGTGTTTTATAATAGACTCTAGCATTTTCCTCAACACTGATGTCAGGCTGGCTGGCCTGTAATTCCTGGTTTTCTGTCTACATCTCTTTTTAAATAGAGGAGTTACAATAGCTGCTCTTCAATCTATGGGAACTGTTCTGGAATCTATAGAATCTATAGAAACAACGAGATAGTATTGCCGTCTTGGAGATCCTAAAATGTTCTGCTTTTCCCTATCCAAGTCCTTATGACAGAATCATGTTGGCAGGAGCTTAATGCAGTCTTCAGCATTATCCCTTTCTGTACAATTGCCTTACACAACAGGCATCGGTGATCCAGCACAAAGATTCTCCTGGCCTAAGAATCCACTTGCTGTCTGCACACCCTTCTCATGGCCCAAATCATTCAAGTAGTGTGCCAGAGAAGTCCTGGATTTTAAGGCCCTCTGCTCCCACCAATACCACAAAAGTTCAATTCCGCGACAACAGCAGTTAACTTTGTATTCCTGCAATTTTCCCAATCTCCATTATCCATTTCTAACCTATTCCCTCTTCCTAACAACTTACTGACCTCAAAATAGCTATCACCCTCCCAAATATCACCAAGCAATATCTAAAGCTTTCACCCCTCTTACAGATTCTCTCTTGCAGTATTCCTTTAACGCTCCACTCCGCTATTCACTATGGCCCTACAAACAAGGTTGTAAACATTGGAACAGAGGGTTATAAAGAAACATAGACAGACTAGAGAAGCAAAGCTATCACAGTTAAGAGGTTTTTATTTTAGTATAGTTATATGCTCTCATATGATGTGGGCATCACTGACCAGGCCACCATTTATGGATATCCTAATTGCCCTTGAGAACAGTTAAGGGTCAACCACACTGTTATGGATCTGGGGTCTCATGTAGCCCAGACCAAGGAAGCATGACAGATTTCCTTCCTTATAAAACGTCTTATGACCCAAATGGACTTTTACTGCAATTGATGATAGTTACTGTTCATGTTTGATTTCAAATTTAATTATATAAATTTAAAGTACCTCTGCTGCCATGGTGAGATTTGAACCTATATCGCTAGACTAATGACCAGGGCCTTGGAATAACAAGTTCAGTGACATTGCCATGAGAACTTCAAAATGATAAAGGGATTCAAAAACTTACACACGAGAATGATTAAAAATAGCCTTGCACTTTCACATTTACATCAGTCACTTGTGAGATGACGTACTTGAGACGTCACTTTAATATCACTCATGGTGTGTAATATGCTCACCACTTCGATTTGTTTGACTCAGATTATATATTTGTACGATCGTTAACAAAAAAATCACAGCAAGCGGGGCCAGCCTCACAACCGAGCAAAAACAGATAAATAAACTTCCAACTAAAACTACTGGGAAAGAAATATTAACTGAGGTTGAAAGAGTGCACTACCATTCTAATCCGATTACTCCATAGGTTACAAATTAAAATAGTCTTTCCCGTTAATAACATGGTCAAGAGGCCTGAGCAACATGGGCAGTGGTGAGAAATCGGACAAGGCTGACCGCAACATCAGGAACAATTTGCTGCATTTGCTAAGTGGTGAGGGGCCTGTTAAAGGGCTGTAGTGATGGTAATGAGTTCAGCCAGGTGGACCTCATAGAAAATGAGTTCCCTGATTGGGGCAGTTGATAAGATCCAATCAGGGAGCCCTGGCTGACAGATAAGAATAGGAGTGTCAGAGGTTCTGATTACTCTGAGACCTGACTCTGAGGGAACTGGATCAGTGTTAAGAACTCTTCACGTTGAAATAAAGAGTGACTTGGTTACAGTATATTGGCCTCTGCAGAGTTATTTCAGGGGGATTATTGCTTTTTAAATGCCTTTAACATCGCACTCCACCTCATTAACATTCGGCTTCCTATGTTGCCAAATGTGCCGAATAAGACAGATGTTGAGAACTCTCAACATGGAGGTCACAGCAACTTCAGCTCACCACTGCTGCAAGGAGTCCCCATGTTGCATAGCTCCAATCAGCATCTCAGGGCACAATTCATAGGTACAAGTCACACTCAGCCCTCAACCACAGACGTTTGTATCTAACATTTGCCGACATCTCACAATCCTCGCGGCACCTCTCCAACCCATCTTAGCAAGCACACATTCGCTGTGCAGGTTGCAATGGCAACCAGCATTGAAAGGTTGCAGCAAGGACACTTTGCGAGCATGGACAGACACGCAGCTCATGGACTGGAGCAGTCTGCATCCTCGGGCTACTTACTTGCTCTGTTGGCGCCTACCTGCATCCATACCTTGGCTTGCCAAACCTGTTAGCACATTGGCTCTTCAGCCAGGACTAAAGGCTACCAGCATTCCTGTATTGACGTGCTGTTTTATGTAGTCATGCAGACAGGCTGGTAATCATTGCTCATCTTTAGGGACCTGTCTGCAGGGTGAGTGGCTGAGGCACCTTTTTGTAAGGCGCAATGAACTATAAATAGAAAGCAGGAAGGAAACAAAAAATTTCTAAACCTGGCACTGTTCAGAGTCAGCCCCAAGCCAGGGTCCACAGCAAGGAAAATAGTTATTACCAGTCATGTGAATTCTAGGTAACCTTGTTAAAACAAAATCTCCAATAGCAACACTGGCCTGTCAGTAATTTATTTTACAGAAACCATTCCAGGTATTTCCACTAAACTTGGTATTAATCTATTTTTGCACTATCCTTCAAAACCTCTAAGAAATAAATCTGAAAGATTTTCATAACAGTCTAGAATATTCAATCATGTTTGTAACACAATAAGAATAAACTTATCTCTAACTGCCTCTTGTAAGCTTGAAACACCACCTTAAAAGAGTTTTGAGTGAGGAATCTTCTCTGAGAAGCCTGGCCTGAGAAGCTGAGAAGCTTATAATTTCCTTAGGGCAATCAATCGATCCCCATAAAACAAATGCCAACAAGTAATGATCTGCACTTCTCATTCTAACTCAGTGTGACTGTAAGAAAAGTTACATGAGGTTAAATTTCCCTATATTCACTGAAGTCGTTTTCCTTCTGAAGCTGGTGAGCCTACCCATATTTTTGAGTCAAAGGGGAGCTTTTACGGTTGACAGAAAAACCAGCCATTCACAGAACACGCTAGGACTTGCTACTTGTTAATCTGTCAATCAGGTGCTTGTACGGGGGCTAGTGGAATCTGACTGGCAGAGTTTGCTTCTTTCCCTTTCCTTCTGCCTCACCATTCAGGCATTTGTGTAATACAGCCTGATGGATACCTTGTTTCCATTCTAATAACAAGTCCCTCCCAGTATTTAACATTAATGCTGCGGCTCTTCAACGAGTGTCTCTATCGTGTTTTCTTTATCCTCCACCAGAATACTGGCCTTAGAGGAGCAGGGCTGCTTTCCAACCATCAGGACATATTGCCCTCCTTGAAGTGACAATAAGGGAACCACAACAAGAAAAACAGTGAAAGCCTAATTAGCAGCATGAAATATTTTAAAATTAAACTTGATTATGCCAAATCACTGTAGGGCATAAACGTTCGAATGCTTTCTGAGGTAATCAATATCAAAGTTTCCATTGTTTTATGCAGTAATCTGAGCAGAAATTCCACACCAATGTGTAACATCAGGAATTTTAAATGCAAATCTATCAACTCCAAAACCACTTATGCGCAAGGAGATATGTGCTGGCTCCAAATTCGATTCAGTTATATTATGCTCCTAACCAACTTTAACTGGACAAAATTGTAAGATTCTGATGATTGTGTATGTTTGGGGAAATATTCAAATTTGTGGTTGTTTTCTTCGGTCTGCTGTCATTTGTACGCACAATGTGTTCACAGTTTTAAAAATTGCTAATTTACAAAGAAATTTTATAGAGTACACTAGTAAAATTATTAAATAGTCTGGTATGATATTTACGTGAGTTCATTTTTAATGATTTTAAATTGGGTTATTCCGAGTTGAAGGATTCCTATGAACAGTTTAATATTAGTGGTGAACTAATTTTTAGCAGTAATACCACACTTAAACAAATCATGGCATACTTTGGAATCAGAACTGGGTCTCCTTACTCGTGAGACACCCACCTCGATTTTTAAAGGGCCAGGCCAACTGATTGGAGAGAAAGGGCTCAATACCCAATTAGTTTCATCATACTGAGTCAAGATTAATTAATGGCATCATAGTAAAGGCACCATTAGGTACCAGCGTTCATAATATACTTGAATTTTACATTCAACTTTGAGGTAGAGAACAGCAGTTCAAACACTAGTGCATTAAACTTAAATAGGGGCAATTATGAAGTTATGAAAACAAATGGCTAAAGTGAACTGGGAAATTTTAAACTAATAGGTAAATAGAGATTCAATGGCAGACATTTAAGGAGATATTTTAGAATACACAGAAAAGGTACATTACAGAGAGACAGAAAGACTCTAAAGGAAGGATACATTATCAATGACTAACTAAAGATGTGAAAGAAAGCACTCAACTGAAAGAAAATGTGTATAATTCTGCAAAGTTTAATGCCGTGTCAGAATCATAGAATCCCTACAGTGTGGAAGCTTGCCACTTGGCCCATCAAGTTAACACCGACCTTCTGAAGAGCATCCATTTCACACGGGCCCCATCTCTGTCGTCTTGCATTTTCCCATGGCTGATCCACCTAGCCTGCATATCCCTGGACACTATGGGCAATTTAGTATGACCAATCCACCTAAGCTGCACATCTTTGTACTGTGGGAGGAAACCGGAGAATCTGAAGGAAACCCACACAGACAAAGGGCGAATGTGCAAACTCCAAACAGACATTTGCCCGAGGATGCAATCAAACCAGGATCCCTGGCACCATAAGGCGGCAGTGCTAACCACTGAGCCACCATGCTGCCCCATCAGAAGATCAGACAGAATATATAGATCAGCAAAGAATGCCTAAAAGATTAAAAAGGAGACGTCAGTGTTTGAGAAGAAGCTAGCTAGAAATGTAAAACCAGATAGTAAGAGTTTCTAAGGTATACAAAAAGAAGAGTATGCAACATGAGTGTGGGTCATCTAGTGAATGAGTCTAGCAAATTTATAATGTCACAGATGAATTAAACAAATATTTTGTGTCTGTCTTCACTATAGATGATATAAATAACATTTCCAAAATAATTATGAAGTGTGAAAGCGAGCAAAGGAATTCAAAATAATTACAATCAGCAAAGAAGGGGTATTGAGAAAATTATTCGAACTATAATCTGCTATATCCCCGGCCTTGCTGGACTTCATCCTAGAGTGTTAAAGGAAGTGACTTGTGAAGTCATTATTGCATTGGTTTTAATTTTCCAAAGTTCCCTGGATTTTGGAACCTAGATTCCAATTAATCAGATTGCTAAGAAAGAATGTAGACAGAAGATAAGAAACTACAGCTGGATAGCCTAGCATCTATCATAGGGAAATGCTGAAAGCCATTATTAAGGATGTTTGTTTTACTCTTTTGTAGTATATGGACTCCTTAATTGTGCTTGAAAAAGTGGTGGTAAGCTGCTTCTTGATCTGCTGCAGTCCATTTAAAGCAGGAAAGTTCAAAAATCATAATGCAATCGGGCAGAGTCAACATGGTTTGGTGAAAGTGACATTATGCTTGAGTAATTAATGAGATTATTTATTTAAATTATTCAATACTTTATTATTTGGGGAAAGTTCCACCCAACATTGATAAAGAGGAAGTGGTGGATACACTGTACTTAGATTTTCAGAAGGCTTTTGACATGGTGCCACTTCAAGGGTTACTGTGCAGAATAAAATGTCATGGTGTTGGTGAGTAACATATTAGTGTGGATAGAGGATTGGTTGGCTACTAGGAAACAGATGTTGGCATAATGGCTCCCCATAAATGGGCAAAAGCGTCTATGTATTTACATTTGCAGGAAGAATGAATAATCAATGTATTATTTAAAAGGAGAGCTTGCAGAACTTGGAGATCCAGCAGGATCCAGGTATCCTGGATTCTTGACTAATGAAAGAGTTAATGATTTTTGATGATAAACAGTATTGTGGAATTCATGCTGTAATCGGATCAGCCATGATCTTACTAAATGATAGAGCAGAATAGAGGGGCTGAATGGCATATTCCTTCTCCTAATTCATGTTTGTATGACAGGTGTGGGTAAGGTGGGTAATTCTGCCCACCCCCAACTACCCTGTTACCTTAATAGGAATCATAATTACCCTCAATTATCTACCCACAGCTTGTCTCTAATGCTAATGTGGCCTCTCTCAAAATGGCTGAGGCTTAAGGGTCCTGTGCAACAGCCAGCAGCATGAGATTCAATCCTAACCCTACAGCCATCAGAAAATTCCACCCAAGCTGATTGACTTTGTAAGTGAGATAAGAAGGTGTAGAGCTGGATGAACACAGCAGGCCAAGCAGCATCAGAGGAGCAGGAAGGCTGACGTTTCGGGCCTGAAGGGTCTAGGCCCGAAACATCAGCCTTCCTGCTCCTCTGATGTTACTTGGCCTGCTGTGTTCATCCAGACCTACACCTTGTTATCTCAGATTCTGTAGCATCTGCAGTTCCCACTATCTCTGACATTGTAACTGAACTTTATTGGAAATTTGAGAAGCTACCTAACTAATACAACTTCCTGCACAGTTGGGCTGTAATTTCAGGATTTAGTCCAAAGCTGTTCTACCCTATTATGTTCAAGGGATGGTTTATGCATTGACAGCTGTTAGATGCACACATATATTTGTGCCTGTAAATGTGATCTGCTTCTTTATTTTGTTATCCAATAGATAATTATTCTCTAGAATGTTTCACAAAACATTTCATTGTTTACCACAATTTCTTTCTAAACTTTTTCTACGGCAATGAGCTGTCCCAATCCTGCTGCAGTGTAAGTTCCAACTCTCTGTCT
Organism: Ginglymostoma cirratum; assembly: GCA_024137785.1. Taxonomy (NCBI): domain Eukaryota; kingdom Metazoa; phylum Chordata; class Chondrichthyes; order Orectolobiformes; family Ginglymostomatidae; genus Ginglymostoma; species Ginglymostoma cirratum. The sequence continues at coordinate 12,008,065 of JAHRHZ010000040.1, read as the reverse complement.
GTAACAACTGGGAAATCTGCCTAGTACACATAAAAGGCATTGATGGCTACTTCAAAAGTACACATCAAGCAATTGTTCAGGTATGATATTAGGTTACAACATCTGTTGCCACCTGAAACTTCCCAGTTGTCAATCCAGGAATTCCACAACAATTCAAACTTTGCTGAGTGGGAGCTGAATATTTTTCATCAATTCTCTAAAAGGACATCATGGAATTATATAGTGTGGCTTTCAGCCCAACTAGTCTGTACTGGTCTACATGTTCCACATGATCCTCATCCAACTCATTTAACTTTATCAGTTTGTCTGTTTCTCCCCCATGTCTTTAACAAGTTCCCCTTTAGCACATGTCTGTTACTTGTCTCAGTCAGTTTCTGGAGTAACGTGTTTCGCATTCTCACCACTTCCTGAGTAAAAGGGTGGCTAGTCAATTTGTGGCTTGCATTTCTGGGCTCCCTACATTTTTCCTGTATTTGATCTTTGAAATCCTTGGATTATTTTAAAGACTTAGAGATGTGTTCATTGGTCTTTCATCATAAATTGCAAATGGGAACACAAAGCCCCCCAACCCCGCAACCCCAGCAACCCACCAAACGCTGAGGTAAACTAACTGAAAGGAAGTACATGAGCCACTTCCCACCAAACACTGAGGTGAAGTACGTGATGCAGAACTCCGCGCTCGACTGGCTGTTCCCCGGGATGCACACCAAGACAAAAATCGACTGCACCTTGAAGACCATCAACTCAGTGAAAGATGCTCTTTGGCCTGCCTGGAATCTGTTGGTCTTCCAGTGCAAACAGTTGACCTTGGCTGAATGTTGCAGACTGGCACATTCCAAAATCCAGGACTACGGGCTGAGGGATGCACTAAAGCTTGGAGCAGTTGCTGCTAAGGCTCGGTGGGGAAAGCAGTAATCCTGAGGTCTTTCTGTCAAAGCACAATGGGGGTCCATTCAGTTATTGAACCCTCCCTGTGCCTCAAATACATGTAAATAGTACTTTGTATAACTATATAGTTGCAACTATAAAGTTAAACTCCAATTTTTCTTTGTTCTCAATATATAAAGAATGTACAGAACTGAACTGCTTTAGTAATCGTGCATGTACTTAGAGAATTTTTAATGAACAAGGTATATCTTTACAAAAAAAACTAAAAGGAGATATTTGGGCAACTGTAACTGTACAGCTTCTTTTTAATCCTCATCCTGTGTTGCAGGAGATCTAAGCAGAGCTTGAAGAAAAAGTTGCCCCCTCCACGACCTCCACTACCTGCCCAATACGCCGGCAGAAAACTTGTGAAGAAACATGTGAAGAAGCAGGAATCGCATCTGGCTGCATGCCCGCCCCGGCGACACAACCCCCCGCCCCGTCCGCCGCTTCCATCGCCATCCCAACCTCTGTCACCACGGAGGAGACCAACACGGCCTCTTGGTCCGCCACCACCCCGCCCAAACACAGCTTCTCAAATATCGCGCTCGAAACCGATTGCACACCCTAAAGCAGCTCCGCCACCCTGTCCCAATCAGCCTGCACCCCTGTTGCCTACATTTACTCCTGGGTCTACGCTTACCCCTGGGCCTACATTTACCCCCAAGCCTACATTTAGCCCTGGGCCTACATTTACTCCTGGGCCTACATTTACCCCTGGGCCTACATTTACTCCTGGGCATACATTTACTCCTGGGCCTACATTTACTCCTGGGCATACATTTACTCCTGGGCCTACATTTACTCCTGGAATGGCATCGGCAAGAGAACAGCCCCACATGAATGCATCCCATGCAGAAGAGTTGTCCAACCAAAGCTGCAATATGGGGAAGGCTGAAAATATGGGAAAGAGCTAACTTCAGCCATTGATAGTTCCACGCATATGCAATAGTTGTAAGTTTAAGCAAAACAAAGAATCTGATTATATCTGACCGACTCAGACCAGTTTCTTTCCATGTATAAGATAATCCTATTGAAATGTAATCAAAGAACTTTGACCAAATAAAACAGCGTTGTTGTAAAAAGATTCGCATTGCAGTCTACGCTTAATATAAAACATTAAAAAAAACTATCAGTGTTGAAAGGTATTTCCACTCTGAGTTTGATGTTTTGGCGCCGTGTTACTGTTAGTTTACGAGACATAATTGGCCTGGATTTTCTGATGGCTGGATTTCTGCAGTGTATACGGGATTTGTGCATTGGAACCCCCGTGGAAACCCCATTGTAGCAGACTCCAAGGGAATTATCCAGGACATTGGAGGCTCTGTTGTGCAACCCCCTTATTCCTGGAATCCTCTGAAAGTTGGAGGTTTCAGTTACAACTAAGTAAATAGCTGCCCAGGAAAAGTTAGATTATTAAGGACATAATCAAACTGCTGCTTAATTATTAAACTGAACAACATGTTGCCACACACATCCTCCTCCTGACTCCACCTCCCACAGACCCCTAACACCCCCAGATCCCTGTCGGCAGGGACCTGAGAACGCCGCCCCTCCTGCCCCAACTGTGGACACAACTCATCCTGGGGGCCGAGACCTTTCCCAGCACGATGAATAGACCCAATTCCCCCCACCCTCCATGTTCCCTACTACCTGATCCAAAAGCCCCACTACACCAAGGACTGATTCTTTTGCCCCCACAACTAGGCCCTATTGTCCTTCATTAGCCGCACCTTGCACCTCCCTTTGCTGCAAGGATCCAAAGATCCCTCTCCCCCAGGACATGACACTCCAACAGTGAACTCAACAGCCCTTTCTACCTGACACATCCACCTGTCCCTGGGGAGCTTGACACACCTACCTGTCCTCTGGGGAATGATGCCCCTTTATCCCAGGACCTGAAATCCTTCTTTCTCCCCAGGACTTCACACTATTTCCCAAAGGCCCAACATTCCCAGCAACCCCCTCACAATCTGACTTACCCTCTATGTCAACCCTAGCACCAGACAACCTCCTTAACCCCCACCCACACGCCTACAGGACCTAACTTCACTTCCAACCCCTTCCACTTCCCACCAGACCCAATACCTTCCAGTCAACTCAAACTGACCCAACAAAGACTCCAACAATTAATGCCACATTTGGAGTACAACTTTGGTTGCCCTGCAATAGGAAAGGTGCTATTAAAGTGGAAAGGGTACAAAAAAGATTAAGAAGGATGTTATCGAGTCTGGAGGGCTTGAGTTATAAGGAGAGGCTCAATAGGCTGAGACTTTTTTCACTGGAGCATAGGAGACTGAGGGGTGACCTAATAGGGGTTTATAAAATCATGAGGGGCACAGATAAAGTAAATAGCCAAGGTCTTTTCCCAGGGCAGGTGAGTCGAAGACTGGAGGGCATAGGTTTAAGGTGAGAGGGGAAAGACTTAAAAGGGACCTGTGCGGCAACATTTTCACACAGAGGGTGGTGCATGTGTGGAATGTGTTATCAGAGTTTGTGGTAGAGACGAGTACAATTACAACATTTAAAAGGCATTGCAACTGGCACATGAATAGGAAAGATTTCGAGAGGGATATGAGCCAAATGCAGGCAAATGGGACTAGGTCAGTTTAGGACACCTAGTTGGCATGATGAGTTGTGCCAAAGAGACTCTATGACTCTTTGACTATAAAACATAGGCATAGATGTGAGCCATTTGGGTCATTGAGTCTGCTTCACCATTCAATGAGATTATGTCTAATCTGATAATCCTCAATGACATTTTCCTCCATTTTCTTAAACTTTGATTCCCTTACAGATTAAAAACCTGTCTGTATGCCTGACCCCCCTTGCCACTTTGCACCCTGGCACCCTAATCCCCATGTACTTGGCACCTTGCCATGCATCCTAATTATCTGGTATGCTACCCTTTACCCACTTGGCACTCTATCCACCTGACACCCTACACCTACATGGTACCCTCCAGACACCCTAACCATACATACCTTATGTACTTATGCATTTACAGGGGCAGTCAAAGCGGCTGGCTGAGATGTTGGACATTAACGTAAAAAAGAAGTGACCTATCTCCTCCCTACCCCCCTACCTACACTCACCTTTACTGGCTCCATCCCCGCCTCTTCGACTTGTCTGCCTCCTCTCCACCTATCCTCTCCTCTATCCATCCTCTATCCGCCTCCCCCTCTCTCCCTATTTATTTCAGAACCCTCTTCCCCTCCCCCATTTCTGATGAAGGGTTTAGGCCCGAAACGTCAAGTTTTCCTGCTCCTGTGATGCTGCTTGACCTGCTGTGTTCATCCAGCCCCATGCTTGTTATCTTGGAGTGGTAATTGTTTGCGATTGCCACTCCTTGGAAAATCGAGCTCCATGTCTCACCTGTTTAATTGACTGAACCAACCAGTTAGCTCAGATGTTGGACCATTTCTCTATAACATACCAAACGATGAGATCAATCTTCAGATATAGCCAACATGTTATTACACACCTTTGGAGTTAATACATATTTAACAACAAATTAAAGAGACAAAGTCCCTGTTTTTGATATTTCTCACCATTTGCAGGTAAAACTCATTTTGCTTCCGATCTGGAATGCAGCTGTGCAAAAAACCTGCTGCAGAAAGTAGTGGCCCTCTGGGTGGGTTGTTACTTCAGTTCTGGGAGTGTGTGCCAGAAGTATGTAGACCAAGCAAATTCTAATATGAACCAGCCTGTAACATTTTCCAGCTCCATGCTCCAGTTAATACCTTTCTTTGCTGAACATGTGCTCAGCAGCAGGGGGAGTCCTACAGTGTTATTTAAAAGGTTTATCAACAATTTATATTTATATAGCACATTTATAGTAAAAAACAGTCCCAAGACACTGCATAGGAGCATTATAACTCCACGTAAGATACCATGCCACAGAAGGGAGTGTTAGGCTAGAAGATTTATTTGTAGTCATCTGCTCCAACAACTGATGCTGTTTGCACCCAACCATGTCCACCCTGTGAATAAAGTATTCATAGCAGATTCCCATACTGGCAGGATTGACACCAGATTTTAAATACTGCCAGTGTTCGTCTGAAACCCAACTGTGATACTTTCAGGGATAATCAGACTCACACCAGTTTTTCCTTTCCCTGCATTACAGACTATCATTTATGTCTGTATCCCAAAACTGCACAAACCTGATGGTTTGTCTGATCCACCAGAGGTCTCCTCAATTTGCCATTATGTAGAAAGCAAGATATAATGAGGAAAAGACAGTCTGAGAGTCAATGGGTGACAAAGGAGAGAATTGATTAGGATGCTGGGACAGGGATTGAGGTAACAGGAAATAAGAGACAAGGGTGAATGGTGAGCAGCAGCAACACCCTAGAGAAGGCAGGAGAGGCAGAAGTGTTCATATCAGCTTTCATTTCAGGTAAATGGACTGGTTAAATGAATTTACTTGATGCTAAATCTTTGATGTTGACCTGTTTAATAGCAATTGATTAGGTTACAGATTGACCCAATTTTTTTGTATCAGCTACAACGAGGATGATCCAACATTGTACAAAGGGCCATAAACTGGTAGGAAGTCCTTTAATTGCGTATAAAGGGAAACCAGGTCTGCTTCAGTTGTGCAACCTGGATGTCTTTCTTGCTTGCCTGCACTAATATGGTATGGAGCACAGTTACAATTTGCAACGAGGTACAGGTAGCCAGCCTGTTGGCCACGTTGGTGTTTTTGACACCCATTTAACGTTCAGAAAGCAGGAGAGCTGCTGTAAACTTTCCAGGCCATTAATTGGCTATTCATCTAACTTTTTGGGTCATTATTTGCAAATTAATTTTTCTCTGTCATATGATGTAAGTTGTGAGATTTACATATTTTTCAATATAAATTATTTAGAGTTTGGATTTAAGCTAGTGGCAGGTAGGTATAAGGCTGTGCATTTGATGGGATTTAATGATTCACTTGTATGTTTTTCTGTCACTGTGATAATTTCATTTAAAACAGAATTAGAGAGACTTCATGGAGAGGATTGGGGTTTTGTTTACACTTTGACAGCTTACCAGTGAATGAAATAAACATGTCAGTACATTAGACTTTCAGGTAGGAAATTATGGAATAGTTTTATTTGGGCTTAGGGGAAACATCCATGGTTTTAAAGCAAGCTCTTTAGTTTCAGTTTGAGCACTTTTCAAAAGTCTTGACTGAAGTTAGATGTATAAAAAAGTTGCTACATAAAACCATAAGACCATAATTTATAGGAATAGAATTAGGCCATTTGTCCCATCAAATCTGTTGCATCATTCAATCACGGCTGATAAATTTGTTGACCCCATTCTTCCGTCTTATTCTTGTAACCTTTGATCCCCTTAATAGTCAAGAACCTATTTAACTCTGTCTTCATTTCTCATCGTCTTGAAATGAATGCGAACATTACATTTCCCTTCCTAAGTATCAACTGAACCATGTTAACCTTAAGAGAATGCTGAACTAGGACACACAATTCCCTCTGTGCTTCAGATTTCTTATGACTTTCACCATTTAGAAAATAGTCTGTGCCTCTATTCTTCCTACTGAAGTGCATAACCTCACACTTTCCCATATTGTATTCAATCTGTCACTTATTTTGCCCATTTTCCTAGCCTTTCCAAGTCCTTCTGCAGTCTCCCACTTCCACAACACTACCTGCCCCTCCACCTATCTTTGTGTCACCTGAAAACTTAGCAAAAATGTCCTCAGCACCTTTGTCCAGGTTGTTACTATGGAACATGAATAGTTGTCATCCCAACATTGACCCCTGCAGAACATCACAAGTCACCAGCTGCCATCCTGAAAAAGACCCCTTTGTCTCCACTCTCTGCCTCCTGCCAGTCAGCCAATCCTCTATCCATGCCAGTACCTTTCCCAAACACCATGCACTCTTATCTTCTTTATCACCCTCGTACGTGACACCTTGTCAAAGTCTTGTGGAAATTGAAATAGCTCACATCTACTGGCTCTCCTATGTCTAACTTGCTTGTTACTTGCTCCTAAGAAAGGGAGGTAGTGTTAGATCTGTTAAGAAAGAGGTTTCCTTAGTGTCAGGAGTTCAGTAAAAGTTCCAGGCCAGAAATGTTTGGTTAAAACTCAGGAGGGATCATATAAAGCAAGGAAAATTTAAGCTCAGTTTATAAAGGATCCAGGAAGAAGTTGTTAGATTTTCAAGACTAGAATTGAAGCAACAGTTATATTAAACCGTATAGAAGTGACACAGAAGGGAATTCTCTCCAGTGTGAGTTCAATAAAGATTTGTTTTGGGGATTCTTTTTAACTGTCTGCTTTAAAATTTTTCAATTTATGATATTCATAAATTGTTTGCTTTAATCTATTTTATCTTTTTTCTTCTATGTAATAACCTTTTTTATTACTTTTAAAACAAAATTTACAACATTGCATGCTTATGATTCAGTGAGAGACTGTCTTGGTAAGACCAAATTTTTTTTTTTAAAAAAGCAAAATTTGACCTATCAAGCTAAGTTTCAGCCTGGTATCTGAATTGTCCAGTAGTAATCTCAGACTGGATCATAACAATTGGGGTACTTGGCAGGATTTTTGAATTCACTGGATTTAAGAAGGATTTATCAATTTCTTTTTGGAGAATTTTTCTAAGTGGTTCTTGCATATATAATGCAGCTATGTTGTTGTGAAGTTTATTGCACTTAGGTAGAAGATGGCTTTGAGCATTGCTCAGTGTTTTAATATAATCTTTGACTAAAGGTAAACTTAAGGAGAGTTAGTAGGAGTAGAAGGGAAAGCAGGATCTTGTGAGGAAAAGGTGCGTCATATGATTATCGAACATCCAGAATGAGAAGAAAATAAACCTGAATTTGGGGTATCACAGCTCAAATTGATTAAGATACAGTGACAAGCAAAAAGACTTAATTAGAAGATAAACAGAAAATAGCAGACACAGCGTTATGAAAACTTGAAATGGTAGGTGAGGGAAAAAAAAGGGAAGGTGGAGACTGAAGAATAAAAGACAGAGGGAAATGGAAATATATGTTTGTCATTGAGGAAGTGCAATGAAAGTTTAGGAAACTAATTTCTGGGATAGTGAGATTATCCTTTTTGTATCAGGTAATTATACACTGATTCATTGATATTAGTTGGTTGGAGATAAAGATCTTATGGACTGCAGACCTATATCTGGAAGTCTTCTCATCATCCTAATAACAATGACTAATGAATCAATGTAACTTGGGGTCTTTTTCAGGATGGCAGCTGGTGACTTGTGATGTTCTGCAGAGGTCAATGTTGGGATGACAACTATTCATGTTCCATAGTAACAACCTGTAGCAATGTAAATTGCTATCATGCAGTAAATGACATCTTGTTAAGAGTCTCTTCTAGTTAAAGTTAAATTTTAATGGCTGATTCTTTACCACTGAAAACCAATTAGGATTTTAGACATAGCCAAAAGCAAAAGAATTGGAGGTGGCTTTGACCCAGAAATAACCACATGCCGATCAAAGTTGGATATTGTTGCTTAATACCGTAAGATTTAACAGTGAAAAAATCGATTGGACTCAGGTGGAATGCAATTTCAGAGCAGCAAAGGACAAATGCCTACTCATTCAAAACTGTTAACCTGATAGAACTAGCTGCATTGGAAAGATAACAAGGTGTAGAGCTGGATGAACAC
>JAHRHZ010000040.1:11924413-11984483 GCA_024137785.1 Ginglymostoma cirratum | reverse complement strand
GGTTTAGGCCCGAAACGTCAAGTTTTCCTGCTCCTATGATGCTGCTTGACCTGCTGTGTTCATCCAGCCCCATGCTTGTTATCCCCCATTATAGAGGAGGCAAAGTTTAATCAGCCTGTTCTATTCAACATGTTTAGAGATGTCTTTACAAGAGTGGAGGGGACTGGAACCTGTGCTTACCTGAGTTAGATGTAGCAACTGTACCACCGCGCCACAAGAGCCCTGGGAAGCTAGTGACGCAGTATCTGACCAGCAGCCCTGTTTGATCATTTGGTAAGTGGTGTCCTCCGGGTTCTGACAGCTGGGTGCCACAGGAATCCTCAACTCTGCCCTTGTCTTTTCAACATTGTTTGAAACAGTCTCTCCAGGCAGTTTATAACACACCTCTGGGGAAGATGGGACTTGAACCTGGGCCTTCTGGCTCAGAGGGGACACCACCACCTACTGCATATCATTCTATAAAACATATTTTTCTAAATCAACCTTTCCAAGTATGCTATGTCATATCACTGGGGTAGGTGGGTCTTGAACCTGGGCTTACCTGGTTCAGAAGTTGGGACATTGCCACTGTATGACAAGAACCCTTAGGGCAGCTAATGGTTATATTTTCTAATCAACCTATTCAGCAATGTTATGCCACAGCTCTGGAACAGAACCCAGGTCACCTGGCTCACAGGGAGGGCACTACGGTACCACAAGACCTTTTGGGGGAATTTGTTTTTTTAATCAACCTCTCCAGATGCGTTAGGACATACCTCTGGAGCAAATGGGACTTTAACATGGGCCTTCTGGCCCAAAGGCGGGGATTCTGCCACAGTGCCACAAGAACTCTTGGGGGAATATGGATTCTTCTATAAACAAATTGTATTACCCGATGGATAACTGCCAGTGTGGAACGTTAAGGGTTGATCTCATAGAGAACTACAATATGGTTATTGGGTGAATCTCTGCAGAAATATTTAAAGTCTAAAGAAGATCTTACATTATCTGACGCAATGCAGTTTGCCAGGGAAGCTGAATTTCATGAACAAACCAGTATTTTTAATCCATGGGGCCAGATAACTGACTCCAACTCAATCCAGTTTATTATTAAAGGGCTGCCAATGTGTCAGTAATTCAGCAGCCACTATGGAAAGACAATGCCACTCCTGTTTCTTCTTGTTCAAAATTGTAAAATGAAACTTCCACATCAGTGCTGACCCTGCCCAGCACCCATACTGATGTGTTCTATATATATCATAAGAAATAAAATGTTCAGGTGTTTTGCAGAAGCAGCAGAATTCTATTTCTAGCATAAAAGTTTAAAGGCAGAGTGTTTCAGCTTGCAACTGTTCAAGAAGAGCTCGTAGGCATGAAGATCCATTTTTCTTTGGTGAAATTGTAGGTTTACAAGTTGATTTCCGTCAGGCTCACCACCACCTTCTCAAGAGCAACCAAAAATGGGCAATAAATGTTGGCTCAGATAACAACTCCATGTGAAATGATATTTTTAAAAATGCAAAAGCATAGTTAATAGCAAGAAAACTAATTTTAAGTTGAACTCAGGCTCAAGCATATCCATTCTTTCAGATTCAGTGCCATGGTTGAAGCCTTAATTTCTCCATGTGTCATCTATCAAGTTTCAAGGTGCAGGCAGAATCACAATAAGAGTTTGAGGGCAGATGCAAGCTCGCCTTCACTGAAACAAAAGAATGATTATTGATATCTTTCATGTCATTCCCAACAGCTTCATCCTTTATTAAACAGCACTGCAACTGTAGCTTTGAATCTTTTTTATTCACTGGCTGCAGCAGGAATTGCAGTTGGCTCATTACCTAGTAAGCCAGTCTCTATCAATGAAACACCATCTTCAGGACAACATGAAACATAGAAATATGGAAAAAGGAATGGGCAATTTGTTAATTCGGACCTTCAAGCCATTCCATTTGATCATTGCTAATCGTCTATTTCCATAACCTGTTCCACTTCCCATATTCTTCAGTCCCTTTACCCCTACAAACTATGTCTATCATCTTCTTGAGAATATTCAATGTTTTGACCTCAATCGCTTACTTTAGCAGAAAATTCCACAGGCTTATCAATCTCTGGGTAAAGAAATATCTCCATAACTCTGTCCTAAATGGCTTACTCCATATCCTTAGACTGTGACCCCGATTCTGGACTCCTCCGTCACTGGAAACCTCCTTCCTGCGCCTATCCTGTCTAATTCTGTTAGGATTTCCTAGGTTTCTGTGAGATTCATAGTCATAGTGTCCTACAGCATGGAGACAGGCCCTTTGGCCCAAACTGGTCCATGGTGATTAAAATGTCATTCCATGCTAACCCCATTTCCCTGCACTTGGCCCATATCCTTCTAAATCTTTCCTAACCAGTGACTGGTGTATGAGGACATCCACGTCAGGTTGCACCTCCCCATTTTCCAAACCATCTCCATTTAGATGATAATGTCCCTGCCTATTTTTGCTACCAAAGTGAACAACATCACATTTATCCACATTATAATGCATCTGCCACATGTTTGCCCACTTACTTAACTTGTCCAAATCAGACTGAAGCTTCTCTGCATCTTCCTCACAGCTCACCCTCGCACCCAGCCTTATGTCATCTGCAAACTTGAAAGGTTCCTCATCCAAATCATTAATATTTACTGTGAATAGCTGGGGTCCAAGCACTGATCCCAGCTGTACCCAAATAGTTATTCCCTGTGACTTGGAAAAACACCTATTTATTCTTACTTTTTATTTCCTGTCTTTTAACCCATTATCAGTCCATTTCAATACACAACCTTCTATCCCATGTGCTTTAATTTTATATGCTAATTTTTTACTTGGGACTTTGTCAAAAGTTTCCTGAAAATCCAACTAAATCACATCCACTGGATCCTCCTTATCCACTCTACTGGTTATATCCTCAAAACATTCCAGCAGATTTGTCAAGCATGACTTTCCCTTTGTAAATCCATGCTGACTCTCTCTTATCTTGTCACCATCTTCCAAGTGCCCTGCCATTGTACCTTTCATAATGGAGTCTAGCATTTTTCCCACTATCAACGGCAAACTAACCGGTCTATAATTCATTGTTTTCTATCTGCCTACCTTCTTTAATACTGGTATTACATTGGTTACCCTCTAATCCTTAGGAACTGTTCCAGTGTTTATAGAATTTTGGAAGCTGACCACAAGCACATCTGCTATTTCTAGGGCCACATCGTTATGTACTCTGGGATGAAGGTTATCAGGCCCTAAGAATTTATCTTCCTTTAATCCTGTTAATTTGATCAACACCATTTGCCCACTAATATTAATTTCTTTCAATTTCTCCTTCCCATTAAGCCATTTGACCAGATTTTCTGAAGAAGGGTCTAGGCCTGAAACCTTAGCTTTCCTGCTCCTCTGATGCTGCTTGGCCTGCTGTGTTCATCCAGCTCTACACCTTGTTATCTCAGATTCTCCAGCATCTGTAGTTTGCACTATTTCCGAAACATATTTTGGGGATCTTATTTTTTGTCTTCCTTTGTTAAAACAGAACTAAAGTACATATTTAATTAGTCTGCCACCTCTTTGTTCCCCATTATAAATGACCCTTCTTCTGGCTAAAGGGGATCTCTATTTGTCCTAACTAATCTTTTTCGCTTCACAAACCTGTAGAAGCTAAATCTTCAGGAAGTTACACCATCACATTATGCTTCTTGCTGGACTGCACATGGTACTTGGTTATGTGGTTTACAATCTGATATTTACGTCATTGACAAATCAAGCTCCCAAAGCAGCACTGTTATTAACATCGCCTTTACTTTCCAAGATGAAATTACATGTACTGCACCATCACAAGTTCCAGGCACTAGATCACAAGACCAGAAAACTATTAAAACATTGTGTAAATAGCTTTGCAACTGCTCTCATCAGTATTTTCCCTCCAGTACATGTAATTTCATTTTGGAAAGTAAAGGCGACGTTAATAACAGTGCTGCTCTAGGAGCTTGATTTGTCAATGACGTAAGTATCAGATTGTAAACCACATAACCATGTACCATGTGCAGTCCAGCAAGAAGCATAATGGCAGGAGATTGTGCAATTGTGATCTGGAGCTGCAAGTCACATTCTAAGCTGTTAATAATGCAGATTGACCTTTGCAAGTAAACCAAATCCACACTACTCCAGCTGTTTTACTTACTCCTAACACAAGAAATCAGTTTGACAAATCATTTTGACTTCATTTTATGCATAATTTTATGTTCTCTAGTCCTTAATCTGTTGCTGTGTTCTATACCATTATAGCCTGTATATAACACACAACCAGTGCGACCATTCAGAATATGTGTATCCCTCTACAGATACTTAAATAAATTACTGGGCTGAAAGTAGGAGTTTATGTAAGCACTGGCTTGAAGGGTGTTATTAGATTGTTGGGCTGGGGGTGTTTATAAAAGCACTGGGCTCTCAGGTGTTGTTAATGAAAAAATGGATCACTGGGCTGGTAGGGTGTTATAAAATTTACTTGGTGGGGGGGAGTTAATAAAAAGACTAAAAACACTGGGCTGGGAAAGTTATTTAAATGCTGGACTGGGAGGTTTTATGATATTACTGAGCTATGGAGTGTTATAAAATTATTGGAGGGGTTATAAAAAACACTGGGCTGGAAGGGGGTGGTTTATAAAAATAAAGATCATAGTTTACAGAGCTGTGGTTGTTCCCACCCTCCTAAGGGGTCTGAGATATGGACTGTCTAGAGCAGACAGCTCAAGGCACTGGAGCAGTATCTCCAACACTGCCTGTGCAAGATACTGCGAATCTGCTGACCAACACCAGGCCAATATCCCCAGCATCGAGGCACTGACCACCCTTGATCGGCTGGGTGCATCGGCCCCATGACCGACACGAGACTCCACAAGCAGGTGCTCTACTCCCAGCTTTGAAACAACAGGCGAGCCCAAGGTGAACAGAGGAAGTGCTTTAGTGATACCCTAAAGGCCTCACTGGCGAAGTGTGGCATTCCCACTGACACCTGGGAATCACTGGCCTCAAGACCGCCCAAACTGCAGGAAAAACATCTGCGAAGATGTTGAGCACCTCGAGGAAAAAATGGAACTCAGGCAAAAACAGGGAAAGGAGCACACTACCACACCAAAGCGCCACCCACCCCCTTCCCATGACCACCAACTGCCCCAAGTGTAACAGAGCCTGAGGTAGCTGCATCAGTCTATAGAGCCACCTACAGCCAGCTACGGACTCACCCTAACATTGGAAGAGAGTCAGCCTCTCGCCTGTGTGGGCCCACTGGCCATGATGATGATTGAAATAAAAATAAAACTAACACAGACTGCAAACAGGAACAGGATGGGAGGCTTGGGATGTCCATCACCCTCCAAACTGGTCAGGGTTGAGGAAGATATTATTGAGGCCCTTACGCTGTAAATTAATGGCTGCTGAAGAGGCTTTAGTCTGCTAGCAGGTATCTATTAGCAGTTGGGGCGACATTACTCCACAAGGGATGGCTGCCCAGTAAAAGGCAGCCCCAAAGCAGGCTCAGGGTAAGAAGGGATACCACTCAATTGGAAACTCTGTGATACACAGCGGGTATGTCTGACATGAACGGTCCAGAAAAGGGGCACAGACAACAACCCACAAATTCACCCTGCCGACTTCTTTTAACAATGATCCCTTCCCAACTTCACTGGGGCCTGCTTTGTTGGCTGGGATGAGCTGACATATTTACCTGGGATCTGGGGACAGTGAGCCTGCATGGTTACCTGGGCACTGGGGACAGTGAGCCTGCGTGGTTACCTGGGGTCTGGGGGCTGTGAGCCTGCACGGTTATCTGGGCACTGGGGACACTGGGGACAGTGAGCCTGCATGGTTACCTGGGCACTGGGTACAGTGAGCCTGCACGGTTACCTGGGGTCTGGGGACGGTGAGCCTGCATGGTTATCTAGGCACTGCGGATAGAGAAAACACATGATTACCTGGGCTCCGGTGATTAATCCATTGCTGGCTGCAGTTCCAGCAATGCCCATCACTCTCAGCAGCTTTGCTACAATGGAAAGGCTGATTGTCCTCAGATTGCCTTGGCTGAATCCCTGCCTACATGGGACACAAGAGCCAATTCCAATGATTAACTGACTCATGGGCAGGCAACTGTGCCAAGACCTCCAGAAATGGCCAAGATGGGATTGCCCCTCAACCATGCTTTGTTACCTCTCGATCTAACTGTTGCAATGCAATGCTGGCTGGTCTTTCACATTCTGTGCTTTACATAATACAAGGCCTCAAAACCATGCTGCCATGTCTTAACTCATACTCAGTCTTGATCTAGTCATCTTGGTTTATCCTAATTTGATTTGGTGTCTTACTTTATTTTATCATACTCTTGTGAAGAGCCTTAGAATGGTTCATCACATTACATGTGCCATATAAATAAGTTGTTGTTGTTGTACCTTGTTTTTGGATGATGACCAGCTCTATGATCGCGACATAACAGCATAAGAAATAGGAGCAGGAGTCAGTCATCTGGCCCATAGAGCCTGCTCCGCCATTCAATAAGATCATGGCTGATCTTTTCATGGGCTCAGCTCCTCTTGCCCACCCATTCACCATAACACTTAATTCCTTCACTGTTCAAAGATTATCTATCTTTGCCTTAAAAACATTCAACGAGGTAGCCTCAACTGCTTCACTGGGCAGGGAATTCAACAGATTCACAATTGTTTGCATAAAGAAGTTCCTCCTCAATTCAGTCCTAAATCTGCTCCCCCTTATTTTGAGGCTATGTCCCCTAGTTCTAATTCCACCCGCCAGTGGAAATAGCCTCCCTGCTTCTATCTGTGACTATTAACTTCAGCCTGCCATATTAAATATCTGCAAATTGGAATGCTGAATATATATATATCTATGTCAAACATTAGAAATACAGAAAGCAGAGATGGACATGACAGTAAAAAGTGCAGGATTAATATCTATTCAGTTGTATGATGTATAGTATTTAATCAGATTAAAGCATATACTGATGTGTATGTGACTATGTAATTATATATAACACCTTCACTAGAAAATAACACCACACTAATCTTAGCCGTCAAACATATCTTTATTTTACAGGATTTCAAAGACTAATACATTGGATGATAGGCATCAATGAAAAATCGCAAATAACAATTGACTTTGTCCTATAAAACCAGGAGTTTATTGGATTTACACCGTTAACATGCAAATTCACCAGTCTTAAAGTGCAGATACAAATACAGCCTGGCACACAAGTCACAATCAGAGGTTGACAGTAGATTTTACAGATAAATAACATTGCTTCCCATTGGAATAGTACAAGGAAAAGGACTCTAAAGAACAGGAAGCAAATTCACATCCTACCTGCTAAAGAACTGTGTATCTCAGGTTACAGATTTCACACACCTAATACATATACCAATCTCAGCTAGTTTGTCATTTTAAGAATAACTTGTCACAATTTACAGTTGCTTAACTAAACAGGCAGTACCACTTGTTTTTTTTTAAATTCGCTACTTGTTTTGTCAAACGTGATTAAAACAAAGTCTATAAGAACACTTTTCAAAAATCTGTTGACTTTCTTGGAGCTGTTTTCATGTTTTTCTTTGTGTTTTAAAAATGCTTGAGTGGAGGAGGCTGACAGTTTTTCAGAAATATTCTGACTTTCAAATTTTTCTATGCCAATTTTCTTTCCAGGCTGAGTGAAGTGTGAGACATTAGTGTCTAAAGTAAACAATTAAAGACTATTCTTGCCATGTTAAAAAAATACTGGGAAATGAAACACTTTTGCACTGATTATATTCAGTGGAGTATACAACATTCCTTGGTAAGGTACATCAACAGCTAAATGCAGAGATACAAGGTCCTTAACCCTCACCTCTGAAGACCAAAACCTAATGCATTAGTGTAATTTTTCTCCCCATTTCCCATAGCAGCTATACTTGAGACCTCCCTGAGTGAGATTGCCAATTTAGTGACAAATTAAGGACCATTTGTGCTGTGGATTCATACCCATTAGGAACTGAGTAGAAACTGCTCAAATCATTTCTCTTAGGACCTTTACAGGCAGCAGATTGAAGGGCCCTTTGTCTCATCAGTCTGGACTAGATATGAACCTAGATCTCAGCAGTAGAACAACATTATAGAAACCCACGGTGCCACACAGCTGCCAACTGTTGGCAATTGTCAAGTACAATTTTCTTAATATGTTCAAAGAGATGCTGTCATTTCTGTAACACTCATGAATCATATTGCAACTGCAGAACAGTCTCTCTCCCTCAGTTTTTTACTCTAACTGAACTATGTAAATCTGGAATTTCCCCGACTTAAGAATCAGTTATTATTGTATAACCAAGTTTTAAAAAATACAATTTCCACTTTATAATTTGAGGTACAGAGCAAATACATTAAACAAAGCATGGAAATTATTTTACAGTAACAGATGGGAAATGAGTGCCCATTTTTTTTACCCATCTTAATGTTGTTCATCCTAGCAACAAAAATGTAAATTGCACATTTTGCAGCTGACAATGCAGCCTTTGTAATGAAATGAATCTTTAATTACATTGCATTTTCTCACTGATCAAACATAATGCATATTTTCTAGTAGATAACATTTGAAGTGCTAACAAATGTTATATCACATCTTTTAAGAAGAGACAGTTATCATCAAGGTATTTTTGAACAAATTGAAAAAATAAACTTTTACCTTGTGCTTTCTTTCATTTGTTTTGATGAAAAGGTGAAATCATTAACCATCAGCAATAAGGATGATGGCAGCATGAAGTGCCAGCAATCAGGCTGCACGCTACTTTTCCTCATTGAGATTTTTGTTTCAAATTTTGTAACTCATTCCTTTAATTATCCTAAAATTTCTACAGCCATTACTGCTGTTTTTTTTAAAGTTACTTTGTATACTTTTCTCTTAAAAGAATCCCTCCTTATTACGAGCAATACATTCCTTAACCATGACAAGCAGAGGCGATTGCTCCAAGGTTCCTGCCAATGCTGCTCTTAAGTCAATTATTGGCAGGTGCATTAGAGCATTCTGAGTGACTCATTCTTCGACTTTCCTTCCTCCTCTAACAACCCAACTGAGATTGAAAAGTCACACTCCAGGGATCTGGAGGCACAGATGCTCATGCAAGTGCAGCATTTTACAGACTGCATTGCTGCCTCAAAGTTATTTTTATAATCCAGTTTTTTAAAAGGCCTAAAAGTTTTCAACTTACTCAGTGGATACTACCATAAGCAACGTTTTTTTGGTTGCTATCTTTGTTGTGTAAGGTCTTGAGATTTGATTTTACTGGCGACTGATAAGGAACAAATCTCAGCCTCTTTATTCACTATCTATGAATTTTTAGTCAGATTTTGTGTGAATGAGTGATACTGGCAAAAACAAAAATGTTGACAATTGCCACCAATGGCCTGATTAACCATGAGACATTTAGCAATTGGAGTACTGATGCAGTACAGCACTAATAAATGTCGACTAATACTAGGGTGTATCAGTGTTCTGAAAGCCAAAATCAATTATTAAATATTATTATTGCAACATATAATAACTCATGGGCTTCTGTTAAAAGCAATCAGAATATCTGTGACACAGCCAAACTCAATAGCACTAACTGAAAATAAATACTGCATAGAATACTGCTTCTTTCTGTAGAGGTGCTGAGGTTAATTGATATACATCCTGTACATTCTTACCAGCAACAATCTCCAAAAGCACCGGATTCATTATTTCAGATTTATATAAGCATAAATGATTAAAATTGAGTCCATTAGGACTAATTTTGAAATGTTCTCTCCTGATGCATATGGGGAAATCACAGAAACTCCACATCTTAAAAGTTGTTTCAAGATTGCAGAGTTAGTGCTGTTATTTTATCTCTGAGAATCTTGCTTGGTTGAGCATTATTGTTTGAAACTCTGCTCTCTCACAAAACATCAAAGAGGTCAATACTGATAGTAGAATTATGTTCTGAGTTTGGCTAATCTCCAGTTTTTAATGGACATAAGTTCTATGGCATAAAACTGCGTAATTTGATAGTGATGAGAACATTCCTACTTGTGGGCAAGTGCAAAACTAAAGGCCATGATAGTCAACAAGAAATCAAATAGGGAATTTAAAAGAAGTTGCTTTACTCCAAAGTGGTGACAATGTGAAACTTGCCGCCACAGAGATTGGTTGGGCTGTATTTAATAATCAGAATATAGTGGAGGTGGAATACAGGCTTCTGGCAACAGACAAAGATGATGAAAGATGAAAACAGGAATATAATTGGCAGCAAGGCTCTGTTGGGCTGAATGTCTGTCTCTGTGCTCTACTCTGAATGGAACTCTGAGCATTACATTAACAGGGAAACTCTAACCAAACCCAAGGGAAAAAAAAAATTATAAACTGGATCACAGAGTGCAAGAGTAAAGTAATAATGTTAAATTTTATTCTTAGTTCATCCTAGTTAAAGGGCATGGTGTGCTCTAGGCAGTCTTGTACTGAAAGGTCATTAAAGCAGCTTATAATACCAGGATGATGCCAATCTATTGTTATGGGAAGAGATCCAAGATGCTGAAACCATTTCCAAAGGAACAGGCAAGGCTACAAGAAGTTATGAAGTGTTTTTAGAGTGAATAGTGAGAGAGTATTCCCCTGTTTGGGAAGTCACTAATGAGTACTCAAGAATTTAAATAAGGCTCTGAGCGAGTAAGGAGATAATTAGGAGGAACATTTTTACACCGAAAATCACTGGAGCATGCAATCCTTCACTACAGACTCTGAGTAATCAAACACCATTTCTTCCCTCCTGGGGAAAATTTAGCAAAGTATTTTAATGTATAGGAAGATATACAGGAGAGGAGTGGGCAGTGGGCTTAGGTTGTGTTTGCTGTAGCAAGGGGTCAGCACAGAAAAGTTTGTGAAATTTTCAACTAGTGGTTCCTGCCCAGATGGCAGGGTTTTTAGTGGGCTGGTACCTTGTTGACAGCTTTAGGGGGCCTTTAACTGAGCTATGGTATTAGCATCCTGATTGTGGCTTCCCCAATGAATCAGTGACAGCAAGTGGGATCATAAAAGGCAGAGCGGTGGGCTAAGTAGGCTCTCCACCTTCGACCTGGAGATCCTGCTGTGTGATCTTTTGCAAGACTGAGAAGAAGAGGGGAGTCTCTCCAATTAAGATTGGATGGAAGCGACTGAGAAAGTCAGCAACAGGAGTGTGATCTTGGAGACAATGTACCAAGAAAATCCAGAACCCCAGGAGGGCACACTACATAAATGTTACACCTAGCAGCTTCTCCTGTTCCTCCCTTTTGAAGCATCTCACACATCGATCCAAACAGACCAAACTCATACTCAACCTATAGCCCTCTTGCGTCCGTGCCTCATAGTCACTTTTCATAAATGTTGTCCATCCATCCTATCT
Source organism: Ginglymostoma cirratum (assembly GCA_024137785.1). Taxonomy (NCBI): domain Eukaryota; kingdom Metazoa; phylum Chordata; class Chondrichthyes; order Orectolobiformes; family Ginglymostomatidae; genus Ginglymostoma; species Ginglymostoma cirratum. The sequence goes on along the minus strand of JAHRHZ010000040.1, from coordinate 11,973,064 downwards.
ACATAAACCATCAGTAATAGTCACACATCTCTGCTCTCTCCGCACGTAGGAGAAAAGAGTGCACGGCTTCAGTGGGAGTCAGGGATCTGAGGGTGATTTTAAGTGGGATAACCCTCCAGTGGTAAGTACTTCATCAGTCATTGGCACCGTGCACCTACCCACCCAATGACAAGCCAGTCTAGCTCCAGGAGATGGTGGATGCCAGCAGAAACCTCTTATTACAGCCCAACCCCACTGAGGTGCATAATGAGTGAGCTAAATCCTTCAGCTGTACACATCACTTTGGAGGGGTTCTCACTCTCTTTCAAAAGGATTTTTATTTATCCTCTTTGCCCTGTGGAGTGACATGTAGTTGGAGACAAGGCTCAAAACAGTATATATCTCCTGGAGTTAGACTGGCTTCCCTGTGGGAAGGTGGATGCACATTGCCAATGACTAATGATGTACTTAGTACTGGAGAACTATTAGTGTTGCTGCTCCTCAGTGGACGCTAGAGGCAGAGTGCTCTCATGCTGAGGTGAAGACTCTGGCAGCAGGAATGTACAGCTCAAAGTAGGTTAAGTGTTGAATAGGTGGTGTCTTACAAGAGGTCAGCAATCACCTGTCGAGTAGATAAAGTACTCTTCAGGACAAGTTCTCTAATAGCATTTCACTTGGCCATGGCTGGAGCTCTTCAGTTTCACTGGTCATAGCCTTCCACGTCTGTCAGTTTCAGTAATGATTTGATGACAGCTTGGCAGCACTAATGCACTGGCTGTTATAAAGAGGCATTTCTGTTTCTTGTTGCCTGGAAATCTCCCTCCAATGAGCTGAACGGCCTCTTTATGTCCTGAAGCATTCTATTGTTTCATCATGTAACCACATTGTTCTTTGCGATCTATGAGGCTGCTGATCAACCTGGATGTTCCCATGCAGGCTGCACATAATTTGGCCCCTTTTTGTACGTGAATAGCCTTAATGGTTTCTTCCATGTCATAAAAAATGTTCCTGACAATGTGAAGACTTTCAACTGTGAATTATATTTAATCAGAAATTATTACACTGCTTGGATAGCAGTGCAATTTTGATGTTTGACCTTTATCAAAGATTTTGAGGATCAGGATGAACTTTTCTTGGTGAGGATGTCAAGTTAGATTATCTATTAGACAATAATTCACTTATAGCTGACCTTTCAAATTCACAGCTATCTAGCCTTTGCCTTTCTCAGCCCCTACCATTCACCCCAACATTTCTGCAGGTACTGATTTGTACCCTCACTTCTACCACTGGAGTCTCTAATAAAACTATTACTTTCTCTCACCTTAGCTATTTTCCTCATCACCACTTCCATATGTCCAAATGGTGCAGACCCAAAAAGATAAATTGGATAGTCTCAAAAAGGATGGGGGATACTGCAACAAAAATATTTGCTTTACTATATCATTTATGTAACTGAATGTATTTACCTTATAACATGACTGCCTCCTGAGATTCCTGCCCATTCAGTGGAACTGTAAGCTGAATATATATTTGCCACAGTTCTGGATTTGGAAAACAGCCAGTTTCATCAAAGGTATCTAATGTCATGGGCAACTCTGAACATTTTCCACAAGCAGGTCCTCCACTTGACATTTTAGATTTACACACTCAAATGCTGAAGTTAAACACTGAACAATCATAACTATCATAGAAACCAGGATCTCAAAGGTAATCATCAACTGAATGAGTCTATCAGTGCCATGAAATGACATTCTAGATAAGGGTGCTATGAACGGATATAAACCTATAAATTGTCTTCATTTAAAATGATTAACATTGTGAACAGATTGTGATACAGTTTGCAGTGGTGAAATCAAAACATTTGAGTTGATTTTTGTAAAAGAACAATTGTTAGCATCCAACACTAAACAATTTCTGAGGAGTTTGTAGCCTACCTTAAAGAAGGTACCCATTTTGTTTGGTTAGACAATGCATCCAGCAACATCATGCCATGAATATCAAAAAAATCTTGCCAGTTATGAGCTCCTTGGAGTCCTGCATACAGTGTCAAATGGACACGTTAGCCTAAAATTATTTAAAATATTACTGTATGGAATCTTAAGTCATTTGTAAGGTATTCATCATAATGCTAGTTGAATGGAGATATTGAGTCATTTAAAATAAACTTATTCATGCTTGAGGAAAGACAAATTGCAGAAATATATTAAGCAAATGTGACAAACAATACATCTTTGGATAATCTTTAGCATACTTTTCATTATGAAACTGGCTTACGTGTCCCATTCATCCTTGAATGGAATGAAGTAATTCAGAAAGTTCCATGATAATTTTTGGGTTGTAATTAATAATGTAAGTGAAGACTACAAACTTTGTTAGTAACTCACAATTGAACATATACCAAATTAAAATCTTGCACCAACTGATACTTTGAGGCTAAATTGGATAACCCTAAAAATGGGTGTATCACCATGTTCGTTATTATCCACCCATTAATTCTAATGCAAGCAGAATGCCAACGTTGTGTTGCCTGTTCATTTAACAGATCTCTGCTTGCAGTCAGGCTGAATGCCCATTCATCAGTAGTGGACCAGTTCCTCGAGTGGCTAGCATCATTTGAATCTAGCTCGCATTTCTGAAAAGTGCGGTACATTGTGGCTGGAGCAGGGCCTCATGAGTGAACAGAAATTGAACTGCAAAAGAGTGAGGCTTGGAGAGTGGGTTCTAAGGTTTCCAGGTGCTGTGCTGGACATCTTGGTGGAGGGAATGGGAAGTAGGTGAGACCCCTGTATCCATAGGAATGCCAGGAACTCCCAAACTGTCAAGTCGGTGACAGCAGATAGCCAAGGATGTCAATGCCACAATTCAAATCCCAAGAAACTGGATGCTTTTCCGCGTTTTCACTGACTTCATACAAGTGATCAATATCAGTGAAACCGTCTTCAAATGTGTTTTCTCAACAACTGCACCATTTGACTCTCAAATTGCTCAATTTACTTTGACGCTAAATATTCACCCACCTTCAATCTTAATCAGTCAAAGCACATATCTTGCAAGCATATAATCCACCTCATCCTCATACTCTTAGTATTAATCGAAGCCTCACACCCACAGCTCACAGCTTGCACACTGTCATCTGTTCAGCCATCAGCCAAACAGGTTGTACAAGACTCACTGCCACACTGCCATCTCTCTCTTGTAGGACAAGATGGCATCTGAAATGAAAGCCCTGCATGTCCTAATCCCTCATGTCATAATTAGTGCCAGTCATTGCTGCCCATTGCTGAGGTTGTGGCCTGCAATGGAGCCAAAGATGATGGTATCCATGTGCCTACTTTTCCTTCTCAGGTGTCACTTGCTTCTCATCACATATTTCTTCTGTTTTAAAAGTTTATGGGTACGTAAGCATGAAGCCCCATCGCCACTCTCACTGTGACCTTCCCCTTGTGACTTTCTCTTCTCAGACCTCAGGCAATGGGCGAATCATCAAGAATGTGTCCGGTAATTTCATACTCGCAGCAACCAGCCCAAAAATTGGCATTGTGCATCTAGTTGAGGACAGCATCAAGGTGAAGTTTGCCTGTGGTTCAACACTGAGCCTGAGGGAGTTACAGCAGGAAGAATGGCACAGTGCCATTTCAGTGGAGAGCAAAGATTGCTGAAAATACTGAAGAATTTGCCAGACGTCCTACGGTCAGTGCCAAGGAGCCTGGAGAAGTCCAGCACCTATTTCCTACAGGGCTTTGCACAGGTTTTGTAATCCATTGCTTCCAGCCTGGAAGGGGCAAACTTTATTTACTTAATTTGGAACCAACCACAATGCAAAGTTTAACAGATGATGTTTCAGCTTCCATCGTTGCACAAGCAACATTCATCCAACATGTGAGTTTGCAGTGGAAGCTCAGACTTCTGTCTTACAAAGTTAGCTTGCTATCAGAATGCATACATTGCTGTGCATATGGCACCAGATTACAGAGTGCAAAGCAGTAAACCAGTAACCTATCCTTTAATAGATTACAAGGGTTACCAAGATGCCATTCTTAGGAACTGACAGTAACTCCCACCATGCACAAACCTGCTGCCCCTTCTCAGTAAGATAGCAGTTAACTTCCCCTGCCACTCCACCAGTGTCCTTGCTGTTGTCAATCTGCAGCCTGGCCTTCAGGATCTAGAATGCTAAAGATTATCCTCCAAGGAAATCTTCATTTTCCCTCACTGAAAATCAGCAGATTTCCACCAGCCACGCCATTGGGATAGCACTGTCAAGCCGTGCTAGGACAATTAAAGACATCTGGAAGTCAGACAATAAGGGAATGCACAAGGGGGAATGAGCGGCTATTTTATGCAATCAGAAATTATTTCATTTTTAACTCTGGATTTTACGTTTGCTTTTTATATGATAGTCAGTGACAGAGAGAAGGCAAGGTAAAACACTGTAGGGGACTGGGGAATGGGGTTGCGGTTACTGACATCATGTTCAGGTCAGTTGTCCATGAACATCCCAGACAGAAAGAGACCAGTTACATTGCCCAATTCCAACTCCATCCAGAAGGATGCAGGTGTACAAACGTTCTATAGTCATTTTCACAGACACCAGCTAGTATCCCAGAACCCCAGGCACATGGCTTGGAATCATGTGTTCGAATCCAACTACTGAAAATGCTGAACTTTGAATGCAGTAAAATCTTGAATTAGAAGCTAGCCTAAGGGTGATTACGTAACCAATGATGATTGTTGCAAAAATCCACGTGGTTCAATAATGCTGTTTTGGGAATAAAATCTGCCATTTTTGCCTGGTGTGGTCTACACGTGACTCCGTATCCACAGCAATGTGATTCACTTTTAACTGCCCTCTGAAATGGCCTAGCAAGATACTCAGTTCCAGGACAATTAGGAAAGAACAATACATACTGGTCCAGCCAACAATACCAAATACAACAAAGTGATGTCGCAGCAGTTTCAGCAATGACATCCTTACTGAAGGACAGTTGTTGCACATACTGTTTCTACCTGAGGTTCAGGTAAGGTCACTGGTCCCTGAATATCATGGGTGGAAATGGCCTCATCCCAAGACCTCTTCACTTTCTCCTAGTCCCTCTTCCCACAGGTTGTCCTGCTCTGAAGAAACTGTTTTAAAATTTGGGGTCAACCTTTTGGGAAAAAGATGAGGGGGATTTGTTTTCTTTCAGATGGATATGCAACTATGTGCTTCAGAAGGCAGTAGAGGCAGGATCATTGAGTATTTTTAAGATGGAGGCCAATAAATTGTTGTTAGGCAAGGTTTGGGGGGACAGACAAGAAAGTGGAATTTGGAACAGATCAACCATGATCTATTGAATGGTAGGGCTGGTTTGAAGGACCAAATGGCTTTCTTCTACTCCTAATTCATGTGTCCTGTGCAAGCTGTTTCCATTCTCTAATTTCTAATATAGTCCTAGGGAAATGCCAATCAGTGCACACATGTCTCTTTGTAATCGTTTTCTGCTGAAGCTTTGAAGTTAGCAATAAGCCTCTTCTGCAATTGTCATATAATCATACAATCCATACAGTATGGGGGCAGGCCAGTCAGCCCATCAAGTCCACACCGACATTCAGAAGAGCATCCCACCCAGATCCACCGCACTACCTTATAACCCTGCATTTCCCATGGCTAATCCAACTAGCCCTCACATCCCTGGACACTATGGGCAATTTAGCATGGCCAATCCACGTAACCTGCACATTTTTGGACTGTGTTAGGAAACTGAAGCACCCGACAGAATCCCAGGCAGACACGGAGAGAATATACAAACTCCACATAGACAGTCACCCGAGGGTGGACTCAAACCCGGGACCCTGGTGCTGTGAGGCAGCAGTGCTAACAACTAATACACCAAGCCACTTGTCATGCCACTTCCTGTAGAATTTGGAAACTGAATCAATAATAAAAAGAAGTCTAATACTTAAAAGAAACCAGAGGAGAAATTAACCACCAGCTAACATGCAAGCAGTTGATGGTCCCTTGAACCAGAGAAGAGGTTGTGGTGGTGTTGAGCAGGGAAGGGAAGCATGCACTCAGATATGCAAGGTTAGCAGGGGCCTTAGCTACTGCATTGAGCTTCAAAAATCCACTGCTGACATCAGCATTGCTTGTGATTGATATTGTGACCTTTCTGCTCCGTATACTTCCAATGGACGCTCACTTGGTGTGTTAGTGTCAACACAATTCAGCTTGGTTCATGAGCACCACTTTGATGCTCTAAGGGCATTCCATTGCACCCAGAATTCAACTGTGAATGAGCCCAATTTAGTAGCCCACCACACAATATTATTTTGAAAAACAGCTTCAAGTAACGTTTCAAAAGAGCTGTGCCCCTGAATTCAGAACCACCTGAGTATTTATTTCAAGTTCGAAGAATAGTAGCGTTTAACCATCATTGTGACATTTTACTGAAATATATCAATCGTTGGACCATTACTTATTTTTAAGATTACTCCAAATTAATGTAACTGTTTGATGCTACTCTGAATGCTTTTATCTCAGGTATTGACATACCTAAATTCAAATTATAAATCAATCTGTGGCAACCAGTAAGGAATGAAATAGTCCATTAAATGGCCCAATGGCACTGAAACTATTAGTTAGTTTCATAATTGACTCTTCTTTGTCTAAATTGCTTAATCCAATATTTAAAAAGTAATGGATCTGGCAATTAGGTTATGTCACACATCATATGTCCTGCTTGTGTATCTTTATGTATATATATATGTGCAACATGCACTGTTACACATTCAAAGAAATCAGCAGGGTCAATATCTGCTACATCACCAAGAATTAAAATTTTTCTTAGCTGCTGGTAGGCATTGAATAAATTATTTCATTTTTAATAAGCAGATAATTAATTTGTGAATTTAAATATTAATTCAACAGGGAATGCTCCTCTGATTACATCAATAATGAGTCAATTAGTCATTTGTCTCTTACGATCACCATATATTGTAAGGGCAGCTCACTATGTTGCTTTATTCGGACAGTTATAATTGGAAAGATATAGGCTTTGCCAAATTTAGTTCAGTCCTAACTAGATGTGGGTAAACAAGTCAAATAAATTACCAGGACCAGGACAGAGAAGCAGCAACACAAAGACAGCATCATCCAAGAAGTGTGTGCCCTTGCAATACTAGAATATCCACATCAATATTGTATGTGACAGATATTAACTTCCTTGACATTCTTAAAAGAACATCCTTGCTTCAAGATAGTTCAGGGACTGTCCTTGAGAATGGCTTTTTAATGAGACCTGCTAAATTACCACATATAATTCTGTTTCACTCTTACTGTACAAACCAAGTTGTCAGTGAAAAGCTTGGTTTTAATTTGACATGCATGAGCCAATTGGATGGATACGGTTTCTAAATTGGCTGTGCTGCATTTCCAGACCTAGTGCTAATGATGTCATTGCAGAAGAGCTGCCTAAGTTCTTTTCAATACGATCATTACAGGAATACAATTAAACCATTAAGAATTATTGTCATTGTGAATGGTCAGACTCCTCCACTCAGACAGCCTCGGCTGATGTCTCTGTGGAGACTGAAATAGCCACTTGAGCTACTTTTACAGTGCTCTTGATGCAGGTCCTGGCAGCTGTTTGCATGGTGCCGGGATGATTCCCCTGTTTCTGTTGGCAGTCTGACTCCAGGCTGTTTTCTAGTGGCTGAGCAGATGCCCCCTTGCAGGAACAGAGCATGCTGCGAAATGCATGCCTCAGATCCTTGCTCCTCAGAGCATAGATAATAGGATTAACTGTTGAATTAAGTAAGCACAGCATACTGCAAAAGGCAAATATCGTCTTTACCAGCTTATTCATCTTCCCAAAGACATCGTAGACCATGATGGCTAGGAGTGGACCCCAGCAGATGATGAGGACGACCAGAATGAGGACAAGTGTCTTGGCCAGTCGGATGTCCATACGTGCTTGATCAAGACGAACAGTTTGCACTTTACCACCCTCGGTCACCTGTACAATTATACTCTTCTGAGTGCCACGCTGGATCATACGTACAGCATGAACATGTGCCTTCCACAGAATGTACACATAGGCGTATATGATGAAAAGCAGCAAAATGCTAGTAACACCGATCCAGAACATCAGATAAGTCTCATCAATGAGAGGAAAGATATCTGAGCAGACAGAGTTCAGTTTTTTACAGTTCCAGCCCAATAGAGGAAGCACTGCGATCATGATTGATATGGTCCACATGACTGTAAAAGCAATGACTGCCTTTGGCCGTGTGACAATCCTCTTGTAGGCAAGGGGCTTGTGTATAGAGATGTATCGATCAATGGCCGTCAGGAAGAGGCTGCCCACTGAAGCTGTGAACGAGGCTGTAACACCACCAAGTTTGAACAGGAAGACATTGGGACTGTCTTTCCTTTGGAATACATGGAAATCTACAAAACTATACACAAAGATCACACTGCCCAGGAGGTCAGCCACTGCGAGGCTGCCTATGAAGTGGTAGGATGGTTTGTATCTGAGACTGCGAGATCGGATTATAACACACAGAATCAGTACATTCTCCAGCACAGTGAATGTTCCTAAAGTCAAAGCCAATACAGCAATTGCCATCTGTTGAGTAGGGGTCAGAATCATAAAGCATTCCATGTCCATAAAGTTTTCTCCACACGTTATTGTTGATTCATCATTTGTAACTGATTGGTTGTACATGTAATTAGTACTATTTATGGAATCATGGAGGTTGGCATTGGATAAAAGCTCCTCTCCTGCTGTCATTTTTTCTAGATAGGCATTGCCTTTTCCTAGGGAAGAATGTAGATTCTGAGTGACGTAACCAAGTTTTGTCATGTTGAGGTCTACTTTAGCGTCATCATACTGTACTTCATTGGATGCAATGTAAAGGAGATCAGTAGTGATGGTTCGGAAGGTCGTATCTGAAAGAGCTTCCAGTACAGACTTCATAATAGCTTTCAGTTTGTGAAACTTGTGGGTCGTTTCTTTCCAAAAGGCTACAAATTGAAGTGGGAAAAAATTAGGAAAATAGAAATTACTAGACAAATAGGTAAACAAATTAGCATAACTTTTAAATCACTGCTGTTAATTGTCACTGGAATTTTTAAAATAATATATTCATTTACATTGCTGTATTAAGTTTATTCTTTGCAAATCTTACTTTACACTTCTGGTAGAATGACAGAGAAAAAATTTTCGTCTGAAGACGTCAAACGTTTGTCCATCAGAATAATTGCATATAACCAGAGGATGCACGCGACTATGATTGATTTCACACACACAATTTATATACAAGACCATCCTCCTATGAGACTCACTGCATTTTTCTTGAGAAACAATCAATTTCTATTGTGCTATTATCCTCTACTCATTTGCTTGAAGTGTCACCTTGCTTCTATCAAGAGAAATAATACCCCAATTTGTTCTGTATTTTGCAGAAACATTTTAAATATTGACTATGAACATTTCACTGTAATGTACTATAATTAAGTTTATAAAACATTATTAATATTTGGGATCTTGGGTTCTAAACTAAAGAAAAATGGATTTGATGTTTCAGTTCTGCAATGGTCTGATTGTCCTTTTTAAAAAGTCGGAATGTCATTTTGAACAGTGAATTCAGTAGCATTTACAAGAAGTCAGGTGATTTGAGCCAAATGACCTGCAAGCCACTAGAAGAGATAATTGCAAAAGTGTTTGCTGACTTGAGTTTTACAATCCAGACAGAGAGGCAAGCCGGCAGTAGGTTTATGTACAGAAACCAGGTCCATAACAGCAGGGGTGCAGTTAGTAGCAGTCTCCAGGTAGTCACAGCTGGGTAGAAGGCCTGAGAAACTTAGAAGTGTGAGAAGAAAGATCCAAAAGCAGAAAGCTACAGTGGTGTCAGAGAGGAAGACATCTTACAAAACTTTTGAAAACATAATTTAGTGAACCTATGTTACTGAACAAGCGAGCTGAGTTAGTAGTTTTATTAAAAGAATCTCAGGGAGAGACATTAGCTCAAGAAGATAGTGTCAAGTGAATGCACAGCAATTTTGCTGAAAGGAAATAAATTACAACTGTCCCAGCTGAGCAAGATGCTTTAAAAATGAGATAGGAGTGATACTTCACTGGGATTTGAATATCTGTAAAGTTATTGTTAGGATGAATGGGATGAATCTTTCTTTCTGACATTTGTATTGTGATTTATCCAAGAGCTCTTGTCTTGTGTTATATAGTTTGTGTTTTTCTTTCGTGTGATGAACCTTTATGTACTTCTGTTAAAAGTGCATTGGCAGTCTCTTCTGAATATGTTTAGTGTCTGATTTCCATAGTAAATCAAAAGTAAAATAACACTTACAGCATCTCAAGTCAAGTTTTTCGCTCTGGGATCTGATGTGTCCGGTATTGTCATCAGCTGGGATAATACTATGCTGGTAAGTAGAAGCCATTCAGTTTGTGAACAGATTTTGCTGTAGACTAGAGTCCTTTCCATGAGTCTATTTGTAAGTCCCAACACATTTTGAATTCATTGACACAATGATTTCAATAAATACTCTGCACCAAGGTATTATGTGATAATTTAAAGTCCACCTTCTTCAAGCATGTCTAATTCTAGGTCAGAAAATTGAAGTGATGCCCAATAATGCTAGAACATAGGTAAACAATGTATTCTTACTGTGTCAGGCATGACCTGTTAGAAGCACTCTGGCCTCTGTACCAGCAGCTTATCAATTCAAGTTTCGTTCCAAAGTTTGAGCACAACTTTTTAAGCTGACAACCCAGTGCAGTATTGAGTGAGATGAGACATTAACCATTTAGGAACTCTCAAACAGATCTAAAAGAACTCACGCAACTATTTTGAAGAAGAATAGGAGATTAACTCTGGTGACATAACTCCAGACATCACAAAACAGATATCTGATCAGTAACATGTTGCAACATTACAACAGTGACCACGCTTCAAATTCACTTCATTGGTTGTAAGGCACTTTGTGAGTTCCTGAAGTCATGAAAGCAGCTACACAAATATAAGTTTCTTCTTTTTCTGTTATAAATTCTTAGAGAGAAGTAACAGCACAGATGCAAGACAATTTGACCTGACAGATCTATTTTATGTTTAACATGAGCCTCCTCTCCTCTTGTTCATCCAATCCCATAAACATTACCTTCTATTCCTTAATTGCTGATGTGCTTATGTATCTTCACCTTAAATATGTCTCTGATACTTGCCTTAACCACTCCTCATAGTATTAAGTTACACATTATAATGACTTTCTAGGTAAAGCAATTTCACCAGAACTCTCTATTAGTTTTATGAGTGACTATCGTGCATTTATGGTCTCTTGTTTTGGTTTCACCTATGAGTGGAAACTTCTTCTTCATAAATATTCTAATCAAACCATCTCATTACATTAAAGTCCTCCATCTGGTCTCTTCTAGAGAACAGGTCCTCTGCCTATTCAATACTTCCTGATAGGTATAACCTCCCAGTTCTGATTGCATTCCACTAAATCTTTATTGCATCTCCTCCGGCGCCTCTATGTTCTCCTTTATAACATGAAGACCCAAGTTGACTGCAACCAGATAAGAGTTGGAGGAGTGATGATAGAGGTGGATAAAGTAGCTAAGTAGTTGACAATGCTGGAGTGTAGTGTGTGAGCTGAAGCAACTGAAAAGAATCACATACCTTTGTGATGATATTGTTAACAGTAGTTCTGATGCTTTAGACAGAAAAGAAAATTGAGTGAATGACTTAAAGAGAGAGTAAGGAAATGGTGGGCATGGACATAATTAATGATACCACAATTATAGACTTTACAGAGTATGGGAAGGTTGGGAGGTGATAGATTGTTGGGAATGCAGTTGAACTTTGAAGTGAATAAATGTAAGAGGTCACCACATTTAGAATATAAGATGCAGATGGGAGGGAGCAGACAAAGTGAGTTAGCACATATGGTACATCATTTAGAAATGGGGAGGAATTGAATTGGGTTGGTGATGAGTGCATGTTGATGGAATTAGCATACTCTAACCCCTCTGAATTGGTTGACTTTATTTGGCCAAGAGATATTCAGAAGACACCTGAGATAGTGAAGGTGGAGTCTTCAGTCTTTTCGCCTGCCTAGTATACATTGCCCTGGTCTCACCAATGAGCAGGAATATACTGCAGGTTTTTTTTTCACAATTTGGTGCTCTCAGTCATGTTGCTGGTGTTCCATACTCTCTTACCTCACTTAGACGTAACAGCTAAAGATTTTGTGATATCTGAGTTGACTTCAGCATCAAGTGACAGATTGTCAGTAATTGTAGAGCTTAGATATGCGAAATTATCAACAACCTCAGAACTACATTGTCAGTGCTGATAGGTAGCTAGGACTGTAGCAATATCCTGGACTGTGACATTTGCCTTCCTGATGCACATTACCAAATTGAATCTTTATTAGATTGTCTGTCCAATTGCTGGTGAATTTATTCCTCAGTATGGCATACTAGTACCACATTGTCGATGGACAGAAATTCCATGAAGAATATATGATGCACATCTGCCTTGGATCTTAAATATAAAGGCTGAACAGCTTTCTAATTGTTTTAGTATGTAGGTTGGGATCCTTTGTAGATAACCTGAATGCATATGACAATGGCAAAGAGAAGAATACAGCAAACAGTGTAGTTGCCAGAAAACAACTTTTTGACTCCACTGCAGATCTCAAAGGTTCCAATGTTGCCTGCTCAAATCTGATCATATCCATCCATTTATTGTGGAAAGAGAACTAATTAAGCAGCTTTGGTAGGTCGCCAATTTTCTGCAGCAACTTAAAGAGATCTGCTCACATGGTTGACTGTCTTACTGAGATTGTTGAGGGCAATATGTAGTGGTCTCCTTTGTCCACAGCATTTCTGTTGCAGCCTGGACTGAAAAATTGTACCAATTGCAGATCATTCAGTTCTGAAACCTGCTGGGATTCCGTGTAGATGTGTTCAGCCAAGATCTACAGGCTGGCGAGCGAACAGGAGCAAATACATTTTCTATGACGGTCATCAGTGAGACTCCTCAAAGCCGTTTCAATTACTATGGTCACCCTTGTTCTGGTTCTTTTACAGATCCATAGTCTTTCTTTACACATCTCATGGGCACTACAGATGCTGCAGGAATGCTAGTTTCTTGCATTTTATGAGATCAGGTGATATACCTTCAGCATCTGAAAGTTTTGCTCATGGACAGCAAGTGACTTGATTTCTTAAGCTTCTGTATCATTGGTTTGATTGCCGGCTCTGCTTTGTCTAGAATATCCTCAGTGGCATTCTTCTTCCCAGCATACAATTTAAGGTATTTTACCGATTCTCCAACAGTTTATTGTAGTGGATGATTACCTGTCCTCCCTCTATTTTCAACTGAGCCATTTTCTTTACCAATGGACCTGATGTCATTTTGATCCCTTCATAAATGCCCCTGATAGTTCCTGCATCAAAGTATGTCTGGATATCCTGGCAAAGTATCATCCAGTAGTCATTAGTTTATCACCAAGCAGTTTGTTGAATGTTGTTTTATGCAGTTCTTGATTTATTTATCCCTATTTCAATTGGAATCCTTATAACTATTAAGAGCGGACTGCTTGACTTTAATGACAGGTTCCATCAAAGTGATGTTAGTCTTGAATCAATCAGCCTTCCTGCTCCTCTGATATTGCTTGGCCTGCTGTGTTCATCCAGCTCTGCACCTTGTTATCTCAGCATTTTTCAGCTCTTTCCTGCCACATGTTGAGGATTTTGTATTATAGATGGTGTCTCAATGTATTTTTCATTTTAGTTTTGCATTCTTCGAGGAAATGCCTGAAAGCATTTGTTTAATTAACTCAAAAGAATTTTTTCCTAATATAGGTAAGTGGTACGATTGATATTGATACAGGGAAAGTATTGCTGCTCGGAATTAAAAATTCAAGTGTTGCATCCTAGCCCTGGTCCAGATTAGGGAGCAACCTGGTTTGCAGTCAGTGCTGTGGTAACTATGAGAATGCTGTTCAGCAAGCCACGTTGGTAATGATCAGCTCCAGTTGGTGCCAATGCCCTGGTAGTGAATAACTACCTAGTTGTCTTGACTTGTTCTGAAAGAAGGCATATGTTATATAAAGCTTTTGTCAGACTGTAATGCCCAGGGCAGGATGGCTGTGCTCCACAGTCCATGCCAACTATGAAATTCCCCGGTAGATAATGAATAGGCTGCAGCTTTTTTCCCTGGAGGATTGGAGGCTGAAGGATGACCTTAAAGAGGTTTATAAAATAACAAGGTGCATGGATAGGGTGAATAGCCAAGGTCTTTTTTTCCTAGGACGGGGGAGTCCAAAACTAGAGGGCATTGGTTTAAGGTGAGAGGGGAAAGATTTAAACAGGACCCGAGAGGCAACCTTCTCACGCAGAGGATGGTGCGTGTATGGAACGAGCTGCCAGAAAAAGTAGTGCAGGCGGGTACAATTACAACATTTAAACATCTGGATGGATCTATTATTAGGAAGGGTTTAGAGAGCCAAATGCTGGCAAATGAGATGAGGTCACATTGGGATGTCTGGTTGGCGCAGACAAGTTTGACCAAAGGGTCTGTTTCCTTGCTGTATAACTCTCTGACTCTATATCTTGAATAATAGCAGGGTCAAACTTCTAAAAGAATTTGTCTTTTGATTCTGTAGCGGAGCATTTGTGATGTTAACTGGTCCTGTTTGAGTTGAGAGGCAGTTGTAGGGGACATATTATGAGCAGTTGTGAGGGCTCTGTCGTCAAGAATAGTATGTTCCATAAAGTGACGCCTATGCCTTATTCTCGCATTTCCTCTGAGCTCTTCCCTGCCAGATGTACATGTAATGTTTATGTTTCGGCGATCTGCTCTCAGTGAGCCTGACAGTGAAGCCATGTCCACAATCATTCTATTCAGTTCCACGTTGATTACATCTGCCATGCGTGTGTCATTGATCAGCTGTAAGATGTCTGTCGTTCGTAAGCTCATCCCATGCCTAATGTTCCAGTTTGTCGATTGAAGAGTTGGCATCCTCTTTTATTTTGTTTGTTTGCCAGATGTGATGGATCCTGTCCATTTGTTCAGCAGACACGCTAAGCTCCAAGCACCCAATAGAAGCAGATGGAAACATGATGGGTTAGCACCTTACTGGGTGAGTCTACACAACTTGAGGTCCTAGCTTGCTGGCCAGTGGGACACAATGGTTCCTCCAACCGTCGGAGACAGCTTGTAGCAACTATTTCTCCACTGTTCAATTTGGGCTTATCACTCGTAACTGCTGTCTCCTGGTAATGCTTTTCAGAAGAGCTGGAGTATCCTCCAAAGGGCTCAAGACTTGGCCAAATTTATGAAGACCATGGACTGCCTGAGAGATAAAGTCCTCTGCATGACCTCCCCAATTGAGTTTGAAGGAATTCAAAACGCAGAGTTGCCAGAAAAATGACAAACTTAACCATCAGTCTGGCTTTGGGCTGAGCTCCAGCTTATTTGTCAGGAGTTACTGCATTCAATTTCCAAGGCATCCACAAGGCAGTGAGGCTATTTGCCCACTGCTAGGAGTTTGGGTGATGAGTGCCTGGGTGTCAATGTACCAGTGGGCCTGCTCTTTGCATGTCTAGACGTGAAGCCTCCTCCTCCTGATTTTTTTCTGAAGCTTTAGCCTGGGGCAATGAGGTGCTCAGTTTCTGTGGGTAGCTGTGAGGAGGCACAGCTAAGAACTCGCCAATGGAGCTGCTCCTATTTCCTCGCACATTGCTGCTAGCCATGATATGGGTTAAAAATAAGCAGCAACTAATGCAGAAAAGCAGAAAGCGTGTTAACACTCTTCACCCACACACTAAATGCATAACATTGCTCTGCTGGGACACAGACGTATCAGCAATAAGACAAATATATGAATTTTATGATATTGATTTTTGTACTTACAATGTACCCTCAAAGGCTTGCAATCTAATCAAAGATGTGTAACAGGAAGATTGCCGTTTTTGCATTATGTTAGCGTAGGATGCAAATCTTGCTCATGATTATCTATGTGGTAAATTTTAATTTTAACTGGGATTTCAGGATAACAAATATCTTAAAAGAATAAGGAAACCATTGAGCGATTCATTTACAGGCCCAGTGTAGGAAAGTGAGACAAGTGTAGGAAGTATATTTTTGGCGATACAAGCTCAATGGGCTCAACTGCCTCTCCGTGCTGTATGATTCTATGATGACAGCAGATACGCATGGACCTGTTTTGGATCCTCGCCCTATTCATTTAATTTATTCACGATTTAGATAATGGAATGGAAAGCCACATACCCAGATGTGATGATAGCATAAATGTAAGCAGTATCAAAAGCAGTGTCAATGGAAACATAACATTATTATGTGATTTTGTGAAATTATGTGAACGGGTAAAACTGTGGCAAATGAATTTCAAGGTCGGCAAATGTGAAATTATTTATTTTGGACTTTGAGAGAACAGACTAGGGTACTTTCTGAATAGTGAAAAGCTAGAAGCAGTGGAAGTCCAGGCATGTAGAACATTAAACTAGCATGAGCAGAAACAGAAAATAATCAAAATAGACTAAAGAATAATAGAATTAGCACCTTTATGGGACGATACATGTAAGGAATAGATGTCATATTGCAACTGTTAAACCACATCTGGAATACTGTCAGCAGTCCTGGACACTGCATTTTAGGATGAAGAGCAGCATAGATTTATTAGAATGATGCCTGGATCCAAGTATTAGATCACAAGGAGAGATAATACAAACATGGGCTCTCTTTAAAGGTTAATGGATGGGGTGGCAGAAGTTATCAAGATATTAAGTGGAAAAGATAGGGTCGATAGAGAGTAAGTATTTCCACTGGTTGGCAAGTACACAACTGGAAGACATTATCTGAAAATTAGTGTCAAATGTGAAATTAGGCAATACTTTTACACACAAAGTGTGGCAAAAATTTGGAACTCTGTCCCACAAACACCAACTGATGTTTGATGAACTGTTGATTTTAAATCTGAATTTGACAGTCCTTGGTTAACCAAATACATGAAGGGATATGGGGCAAAGATACAGAGAGTTCAGCTGCAGATCAGACATGATCTCTTGAATGGGTGCAACCAGTTCCAGGAGCTATCTGGTCTACTCCTGTTCCTATGTTTTGCAGAGTTGGAAGGAGCACGAAGGTAGAATCCATTTCCCTTTCCTTAGCTGGAAATGTGAAATCCTGCAGGGACACCTAAAAAAGGGACAGAGAACATATTAGTTTTGAGTGGGTATGTTCAGATAGAGCAAACTGCCGCTAATTGGCACTAGTTGCCATTAATTATTAATGTTTTTGGAGAGGGTAGAAGGAGTCTGAGAAACAAAAGCACTGTTTTGATGTTTTGGAGATGGTTGGAATTAGAGCATGTCATTGGGCTGATCACAGGGTGTTTAATTTCATTAAACATATCCGAAGAATATGACTACCACAGCATGGCCACACAATGGACATTACCAAACAAAAATTTAACCACTGACCCTTAATATTCAGTGGCACTACCATCACTAAATTGGCCTGCTATCAAGGTCCTGTCACTGACCATGATCTGGCTGGTCTGGAACAGCCATATGAATACTGTAGCTACAAGAACAGGTCAAGGCTAGAAATCCTGTAGCAAGTAACTCACCTCCTGACTCCCCAGAGCTGTTCACCATCTACAAAGCATAATTCAGGAATGTGATAGAATACTCGTTATTTGCCTGGAGGAGGTAGCTCCAGCAGCACACAAGCAGCTTGGCATCATCCAGGTCAAAGCAGCTGCTTAACTGGCACCACGTACACTGCCATCAACATTCACTCCCTTCACCATCAATGGCAGCAGTGTGTATCATCTATGAGAGCGCCTGCAGCAACTCAGCATGGATTTCCTGGATGCTAATCTGGTGGAATGGGTCACTTGTCCCTTTATGGAAGCTGTCACACAATTTCCAATTACCAATCCTTAATAATCAAAATAATAACAAAGAGTTACAAAGTATATAACAGAACTGTAGGCATTCAAAGGGAAAAAAAACAGGTTAGCATTTCATCGTCATTAAAAAAGTTTATTCACAGGGTTTGTGTATTGCAGGCAACACCAGCATTTAGTGTCCCTTAGTCATTGCCCGTGAGAAGGTCCTGTGGGTTACCTTCTTCAACTACTGCAGTCCTTGTGCCGTAGGTACACCTGTAATGAAATGAGAAGGGGAATTCCAGGATTGAGATTCAGCAACAAAAAAGTAACAACAGTGACACAGTTTCCAATCAAGATGGTGTGTGTCTTGCAGGGAAATTTGCAGCTCGTGGTGCTCCCAGGTTCCTGCTGCCCTTGTCCTTCAAGTTGGTAGAGGTCATAAGTTTGGAAGGATCTGCTGAAGGATCTATGGATAGTGACAGCAGAGGCTCCAACTTCTTTTCACGATATGGGCTGACCAGGAATCTCACCCTCTCTTAACAGTGGCCACTGGCATGTGCTGAAAGGATCTACAAGATGATTCTCAGCTTCTTTGATATGTTCTTGATGGCCCTTCCTTAGACAACAAGTTCTGGAGTGAGATTTGAACCTGCAGTTTCTAGTTCAGATGCATGGATGCTCTTTATTCCACCACGAGACACTCTTACATAAGATTGAAGCAAATAAATTATATTGAAGTTTTAAGACTGCACATCTATCCTTACACTACAGTCAGGAGCATCAGACGTGTCCAAAACCCATAGTTATATTAATGGTAACAAAGCCCACATTTTAAAATCATTGATTCTTCAAAGGTTAATTAATGATTAATTATTGAACTAAGCCATAAATCAAAGCTTAAATTTTTTGTCATTTTGCATTGTTATTTCAAATAGGCTATAAGGCATGGGGCAATAAATGCTGGTCCAGCCAGAGACACCCACCTCCGGTGAATGAATAAGCAAAATAATATTCAGCACATTGTACCAGCAACATAACAAAAGCTGAGGTTTGAGAGTATTCAATTAAATGTTATTTTAATATATCTTGTGTAGAGTGTAAAAATAGGATTTGCAAACTCTGGAACAAGATATTACATGCTTTCCTTTCTCAATTTATTTTCCAGGAATAATTGTTCTTTTGTTAACTTTTTGTTGCTCATCAAGTGAAGGATGTCACTGCTGGGGAATGCAAGGACACATATCCATGCTTGCATGATTCACTGCTGGATCACCAAGCTCAAAATGCAACTACAGAATTTCTCAGCAGTAATTCTTGTGGTCCCTCGAGTGTGAGATATTTCTTTAAAACCTGTCAAGAGATGTTATTACACACCTCTGGAGCAGGTGAAACTTGAACCGTGGTCTTCTGCCTCAGAGGTAGGGCCAATACCACTGTATCACAAAAGCACACACCCCCTTCCTGTTTCTAGTGTTATAGTTCCTCACTTCTGCTTAGTGTGCTTCATTTGTGTCAGTTAGTCAATCTTATTGCAACATATGCACATACATAAACTCTGAAGTTCAAAAGAACCCAAAGCTGAATCATTAACAAAATGATAGTAACGTTGATAGCCGAAGGAGTTGGATTTATGGTAAGTACACTGGTAATTTTGAGGCATGTGATAATCCTGTACTGCCAGAGCGAGACTTTTCTACATATTTAAATCGAAACTGCTTATTTCATTGTGACGTCACTAGTGGACATTTCACAAACACTAGCACAGAGGAGAGCAGCAGAATGTCATTCTGTTGGCTTTGTGAATGGGAACTTGTGTCTCACTGACTTGAATAAGTTTTTTGAAGATGTAACAAAGAGAATTGATGACGGCAGAGTGGTGGACATGATCTATGTGGACTTCAGTAAGGTGTATGACAAGGTTCCTCATGTTAGACTGGTTAGCAAGGATCGATCACATGGAATACAGGGAAAACTAGTTATTTGGATACTGAACTGGCTCAGAGGTAGAAGACAGACGGTGGTGGTTGAAGGTTGCTCTTCAGACTGGAGGCCTGTGACCAGCAGTGTCTCACAAGGACCAGCGCTGGTTCCCCTGTTTTTTGTCATTTATGATTAGCAAGCTTGCAAATGACACCAAAAGAAGAAGGTTACGCCAGAGTACAATGGGATCTTGATCAGATGGGCCAATGGACCGAGGAATGGCTGATGGAGTTTAATTTAGATAAACGTGAGGTGCTGCATTTTGGAAAGACAAATCAGGGCAGGACTTATACACTAAATGGTAAGTCCTGGGGAGTGTTGCTGAACAAAGACACCTTGGAGTTCAGGTTCATAGTTGCTTGAAAGTGGAGGATAGTGAAAAAGGCATTTGGTCTGCTTGCCTTTATTGGTCAGTGCATTGAGTATAGGAGTTGGGAGGTCATGTTGAGGCTGTACAGGACATTGGTTAGGCCAATATTGGAATACTGTGTGCAATTCTGGTCTCCCTGCTATATGAAGGATGTTGTGAAACTTGAAAGGGTTCAGAAAAGATTTACAAGGATGTTGCCAGGGTTGGAGGGTTTGAGCTATAGGGAGGGGCTGAATGGGCTGTAGGGTTGTTTTCCCTGACCTTCTGAGCCTGAGGGCTCATCTTATAGAGGTTTATAAAATCATGAGGGGCATGGATAGGGTAAATAGACAAGGTCTTTTCCCCGGGGTGGGAAGTCCAAAACCAGAGGGTATGGGTTTAAGGTGAGAGGCAAAAGATTTAAAAGCGACATAAGGGGCAATATTTTCATGCAGAGGGTAACAGAGACAAAGATACGAGCAGCAGGAGGCCATTCAGCCCTTCGAGCCTGATCCACCATTCTTCACGATCATGGCTGATCGTCCAACTCATTAGCCTAATCCTGCTTTCTCCCCATAACCTTTGATTCCATTCACCCCAAGTGCTATATCTAGTCACTCTTGAATACATTCAATGTTTTGGCATCAACTACTTCCACGCCCATGCCTTATAGCCTATTTGAATTCTACAGGCTCACCATTCTTTGGGTGAAGAAATGTCTCCTCAGCTCCGTCCTAAATGGTCTACCCTGAAGCCTCAGACTGTGACCCCCAGTTCTGTACACACCCAACATCGGGAACATCCTCCCTGCATCTACCCTGTCCAGTCCTGTTAGAATTGGTGCTGTGTGTAAGGAATGAACTGCCAGAGGAAGTGGTGGAGGCTGGTATATTTACAACAATTAAAAGGCATCTGGATGGGTACGTGAATGGGATGGGTTTAGAGGGATATGGGCCAAATGGGACTAGATTAATTTGGGATATTTGATTGGCGTGGACGAGTTGGATCAAAGGGTCTGTACATGCTATACTGCTCTGTGACTCTATTTATAACGAATTATATAAATGTGACCGAGAAGTTCAAGCATAACAAAAGGTGACTGATTATCAGTGTAGTGCCAAGATCTAGTTGCTTTGTAGTATGTAATTCTGCACACTAGGAAATGGTTGATCGAGTTGATGTAGAATCTTTACAGCCAACAAAGCGAGAGTTCAGTATTGACCACATTTGGACATAGTCCCTGACAGTGGTTGGGAAAGTTGAGCATGGCCATAATTGGAGTAAAACGAACAATCCTTGCACCCGAGTGGGCAGGCCGGAGGCACACATGATATTGAGCAACAGGCTTCATTTTCATCAAGCCAGCAGACTGTGGAAACCTTGTAAATAATCATAGTTAGCTCATGGTGAAGATAACTGGTTTATTATAACATTAGTGCACAGAAATATATTCAACACTGGCCATTAGGAAAACAACAAAGAGCCAACGAAATTTGTTTCTCTGAATATGTGCACAACTGTCAGCAGAATGAAATATTAATGGTGCCTTAGAAATATTGACAGATATGAATATTTTAGCGGAATATTGAAACTACAAGTACAAAACAGACTGCAGCAATGTACTCACAGCATACACTGGAGAATAAGGCATATATGTTTATGCATGAAAAAGATGTCAAAGTAGTCACAGAGTTCATTGGAATACCAGAAGAATACATTAAAGCACTATGTGAATGTATTATGAGGAACTCACAAGTGTCCACCAAGGCAAAGGTAGGCCAAATTCTCATCAAAGCCAGGGCTTTTGTATTGTAAAACAAAACTAAGATACTACAAATGCTGGAAATTTGAAATTAAAACCAAAAATTCTGGAGAATCTTAGCAGGTCTGGTGGCATCAGTGGAGACAGACACAAAATTACTTCAAGTAGATTATGAGAAAGATGTCACAGAACAAAGGTATAGAGCGTTTGGGTTAGAAATGCACAACTGCAAGCAATATGCCTCCTGGCTTGCTACACCAAGTAACCTCTAGCATAAGGAACTGAGAGGGCACATCCATCTTGCAGCAAAGTTCAATAAAGAGAAAATACTGGCAGCACAGTATCAGATTGAACACATAACAACATGTTGTCAGGATCAGAGCTGGAATGGACTGTTGGAAAGCTGTATAGAGCCAGAGAGGAAGAGACAGGAATGTTCAGGGCTGTGAAAGCTCTAAAAGCCACTGAAACACTGAGTAAGATTCAATTACGACTGCAACTTTTCATCTTCCAGACCAGTTGAAGTGAATTGTAATACAAAACAGAACTGGCAGTTTTTCCACACGCAGTAGCACAATTAAAAATGGTGAAGATCTAGTTAACCAGCCATAGCAGCTATGAGTAGCTGTACACTTATTTTGATGACAGCCTGTTTCAAAGTGTTTACCATCTCAAATCTCTCAGAAAACATAAAAACAGAACTGCATGATTTTTACAGGCTTGAAGACATGCTGTGAACCCTAAAAGAAATAACTTATGAATAGTAGGAGTTCAATATTAAGGTCAGGATGAAAAATAATCCATTGATCAATGCATAAACTCAGTAAAACATCTCAGACTTCTGTAGCACAGGGAACTAAAAGATGATCTAGTTAAAGACAGATTGCATCAGGCTTAAGAGACCCTACAGTGAGAACAAGTCTACTGAGAGAGGAGAAATATTTTCTCAAAAAAACAATTGATGTGCAGAAGTGTTGATGTTGTAAAATAGGAACTAAGCAGATTCATGGCAGAACTGACAAAACCTTACATTATATTCATAGAATCACAGAATCCCTATAGCACAGACAGAGGCATACTGGCCCATCCTGTCTGCACCTAATCTCTGAACAGCATCCCACCCACACCTCATCCTCCCACCCTATAACCCTGCGTTTCCATGGGTAATCCACCTAACCTGCACATCCCTGGACTACAAGGACAATTTAGCATGGTAGATCAACATAACCTGCACATCATCGGACTGATGTGGGAGGAAACTGGAGCACCTGGAGGAAACCCACACAGCCACAGAGAACATGCAAACTTCACACCGACAGTCACCCGAGGTTGGAATCACACCCAAGTCCCTGGCATTATGAGGTAACGGTGCTAACCACCATGCCAATAGACATTCCGGGCTAAAAGAGCCGAGAGAACATGGACAAAGAGAAGGATGCAAATATTATAGAGAACATCAGACAAAAGAAAAGAAAGTTTGTTCAGTGCCAGGAAAGCAGTTTTCGACAGCAAGAAGTTAAAGTATTTTGCACGCAGGTGAAGGGCTAGAAGGAAGTGCAACAAATGGATACAGAAGAATACTAGAGAAACATCAGCTGAGGATTCTGACAAATCTACACCAAACAATAGATTGGTTCAGTTGATAGGTAATAAATGGTTTGTGACTGTAGGAGTGATGACAACAGAAGGAGAATGCCGAGTCAACCTAATGGGCCACATAAACAGCAATGAATCCTGCAACATCATGAGCTTCACAGGCATGAGTGAAGTGACTCAACATAGCGCTCCAAAAACTAAGCTCTCAAAAATAAGGCTAACGCTGTATAATGAAACACTACTTGAATCCAGATGACGGAAAACTGAGTCCAATGCAATGAGTGGAACAAAGATGTAGATTCCTAGATCACAGATGGCAAGCAAACATAGCTCCATTCAGCTGGAGCAAAGCTTGACTGGTAACCTGGACATACCTCAAGAACTTTGTGATGTGCTGCAGCTTTGACCATGGAACAGATCCTAGCGATGCACAATAGTATATTTATTAGTTTAAGATGACTTTCTGGATAATATCATCTCAAAGTAGATGAAAGTGTAATTCAGCACCTGCTGAGACATGTTTCAACTTCCCTAAAGGCCAGCCTGAAAGAAGACATAGAAGAACTGGAAAAGATGGGAGCAAACAAGGAAGTGACAGATTCTATGACAAAATGGTTTAGCTGCAAAACGACATGTAAAGCAGAGGATGTGCATTGACTCAAAGGAATTAAATATTGTTCTGAAGAGATCTCAGTCAGTGTCCTAAGCCACAAAGGAACGTTGCCACAACTTGCAAATTTTCACTGCTAAATGTGATGGATGGTTATTGGATTCTGTTCGCGAGATACACATGGTTTCATGTGCCATTTGCATTTCCATAGCTCTAGAGGAATATCAATACAGATGACATGAAATAATTAGTGATCTTCCTGGAGTTGGAGCTATATTGTGAATGATCTGCTAATTTGTTGTGGAGGCACATTGGATAATGCCCTTGTAGATCACAGTCAAAAAACTAGTGTGACAACTAGAGAAAGCTCCTAGATGAACCTCAAACTGAACAGAAATATTGCAATGAAAGGTGCCCAAAATCTAGGTCATGTACTTACAGCAAAAAGTTTTCATCCATATCATGAAAAGATAAAGGCTACAACAGTGATAAAGCAGTACAATGATTTTCGGGACTTCCAACTAATTCTTACCAATTTATGTGAATTATTATGCTAACTCACTGACAAGGAAGTGCGGTAATATTGAGGCATAAAACAAGCAGTATTCACCAAAATCAAACCACTAAGATGACAACACCAGTGCTGAAACTGACAGCTTGAAATGACATATAGCACAAATGAAATTGAGTCATTATGTCTAAAGAGTTGAAAGGAAAGATGCTAAAGTGCCCGCATACAAGCCATCAATGAGTCAAATCAAGAATGAGGAATGCAAGTGATGTGCTCCAAGACCAAACATGGCAACAAAATCAAAGACCTTATCAGCCAGTGCAGTGCTTGTGATGAAGACTAAGCTAAACAGGTGAGAGAACCACTGATGACACATGAAATTCCAGACAGGCTATGGATGAAGATAAGAGATGACCTTTTCACCCTCACAGGAAATGAGTGTCACCCTAGGCTACTAGTCTGACTGGATGTAGACCAGCTGACTTCAACAGCTACTGGTGGGATTGTTGAACGCCTTGACAGCACATTTCAGCTGTTATAGCATTCTTAACATTGTGGTGAGTGACAATGACTTTCAATTCAAGAGTGAAGAATTCAGCCGCCTCAAAGGTTTGAGAAATTCAACATAATCTATCACCTTCATTCTATCCCCAGTCAAATTGATAGGCTGAGAATCTCCAAAGGAACCAGAAAATGATCAAGCAAATCCAGCATATGTATATACAAAGTAAACCTCAAGAGGAGATATATATCTACTGAAGGCATGGAAATAGTCATACAAAGGCTAATGTAACACCATATCCAAACTATTCCACCATATTCTTCCAATAGCAAAAAATCCACTGAAGCCAGAAGTAGAGAGTGACAAAATTGACACGAAAAGGCAGTAAGACAGATTTAATTTTGAGAAGACAGTTAAACTTTTGCTGGAGTTGAGCATCGGAGGGACAGTTAGAGTATAAACCTTCAACGCTCTCAACAAGAGTCAACCCAAGTGACAAACTTGAGACCAGAATAAATCAGCTGTCAGTTCAATTGTATGCAGTGGAATTGAATGACCAGATATATTATCACAATCGTAGGCACGTATGACCAACTTAAGAACCTGTTCTTCCATTGAAGCCATTTGATCAGGCAGATGTGAATTCACCATCTGCACAGATAACAGATTTACTATCAGTCCCAGAGGCCCAGAACACCCCAACAGCAGAAATGGAACAACAGCAGGTACCATAGCATTAACAAATGACGCATCCGAGGGAAGGGACATTACCCATTTACACTTAAATGTTGACTTTTTTTGAAGATGATATTGCAATCCCAATATTAGGGGTAGTGTACTTGATGCTATGCAGTTGGATTTTCAAAAGTGTTTGATGTGCTTCCAAAGCAGGAATCAACAACTAAGATAAATGGCCATAGCAAAATAATTGACCAGAAATGATTCAAACCCAAGCAGGGATGACAAGTGAGATATTTCAGGACCCAGGAGTCAGTTCTGTTTCATTAAATTGTAGGTAGAAATGCAGTTACATTCAGAAGATTCAGGAACTAAATGATAATTGCTATTCAGCGTGTATCTGCTGGGCTCAACTGGATTGGCTGGTTGTGGATTAAAATCCCATATTGTGGTTAATCCATAATCATACCCGATACTGCAGGACAATACTGGAGAAGTGAGATTTTTCTTTCTTATTTATTCATGGGATACAGGAAATTGTTGGCTGTTTTGTAATGGTAGAATGGAGAATATGCTGGGCTATGAGGTTACAGATCGTGACTGAATACAATCCTGCCCTGCTAGTGGCCCACAGCAACTCGTGCATGCCCAATCTTGAGTCCTTACATTGATTTTACATCTATCCCATTCAGCATAGTTGTAATGGGTATCCTTAGGTGAAGGCAGGACATCATCACCACAAAGACTGTGTGGTGGTCTCTTTCCATAATATAATGGACAGGTGCATTTGCTACAGGTAGATAGGTGACGATGAAATCAAGTGGATTTTTCTTTCTTGTTGTTTTCCTCACAGATCCAGTCTAGCAGAAATTTCCTTTAGAAATTAATCAATCAATGACAGGATGATGGTAATCTGGGGCCAACAGAGGGAAAATTAGTTAGCTCATTCCTGACCATATTGACATTCCTTAACTGTCCCATGCCACTTCTTTGCCACAATATCCTTTTAAAATGTGTCACGTTCATTAAGGACATTGGTATACCTTTGACGTGCAGAAGCCTTCACAAATGGTGTAAAGTCAGTTCAACAGTGTAACAGTGTGTGTGTCCTTTCATCATGGTATTGTAGCAACACAGACAAATTCAATGTACTAGTGCATTCCTGTAAACAATTCTAATTGTGTAGGAAAAGAAAATTGCCAGTATTAACCTCAAAAATGATGTGGCATCTTGGAAAGCAATAGAAATGTAAAAGATCATAAACATCTTCTCAATGTTTTTGAAGCATTGAGCTGCTAAGCTGCTGTAAAATCATCAATATTGCAAAAGCGAGTACAATATTACATATGTACCTTCTGCAAACTGGCTGCTCTAAGTATGCAACCCGCAGGACAATTAAGAAACAATAACAGCTGGTCCTGCACAAAGTGAAAATACCAAGCAGGGTTTTGGAATATCGTTTGTGTCGCAGTCACTAGAGGTCGCCCTTCATGCAGCGAGGGGGTGGGAACTACTGATTCGACTGCACAACAAACACGGTATACATGCTGCATAATAGAAAGCAAGTGCATGCATTGTTTGCCTTCTCTGTGTTAATTGTCTCTCAGAGTGCTATCCAAGCTTCCTCACATGTCTCATGGTATGCAATTGACAGTGACTAGGATGCAATTATCAAAGTACACTCACTCACATATCCGGAGAGCTGCATACACTTAGGAATATAATGGCCTGCTCTTATGAGGTGTATATAATGCTGGTTGTACAGTTTGGTGTTTCCATGAAATTTCTGAGAAGAGGCTTTCATCATATGGAAATCTACTTGTTTTAACCACACTAGTTTTGTTGCCTGATATTACGGTGTGATTATGAGAGGTCGTTCCACATAATGTTCAGTTTCATTGAGCACAGAAGTGGAGCTTTGTACTATTTTGCGATTACTAAATGACACCCACAGAGGGAGTTACAGACACTTAGCTATAATTTCCTCCTGCGTTCAATGATATGTTTCTAGAATGTAGTTAAGCCCTGTGTTTGTCTTGGGAATTTAGACCTAGAAATAAAATCACAATAGTCAACTTAAAAACATGTTTCAAGATTACTAGTAAATTCAGACAGAATTATGTTTTTTAACCCCCTTCAATGCCAAAATAGTACACAATTACTTAAAAACTGCTGTTGTTGGAAAACTGAAAATAAAACTGGAAAACGCTGAAATATTTTGTGGCTTGGCAGCATCTGTGTAGCTAGAAAGAGTTAATACCTCAAATCAATGATATTTCATTAGAATTAGAGATGTAGCAGGTTTGAGAATGTACAGGGGCAGGAAAAGGAGGAAAAAAACGAAAAGGATAAGTCTATGAAATGGAGAAAGTCAAAAGTAGCTAAATGACAAACAGGAAACTCAGTGGGCATTGGGAATACTTGGCTTTAGTCTCCTCCTGAGATTAATGATAGATGGAAGGCTGTATAAAGAAATACCACTTTTTAAACTGTTTTCCAATTTCCTTCAGACTTGAGCGGAAATGCTACATATTGCTTATGTCAGCTCAGTAGTGCAGATGTACTGAAATAGTTGGTGAGCCCTAATTAGTGTTTATGTTTACTAGACATAGCATCTAACATTTTGGGACCATATGGTAGTGTAGTGGTAATGTCACTGGATATTGTAATCCAGAGGTTTGAATAATGCTCTGGGAAATAGCCCACCATGGAAGTTATTGGAACTTTAAATTCAATTATAAGAAAAAAACCTGCAATTACAAGATTGTTAGTGGTGCCGTTAAATGATTGCCATTTATCAAAAAATCCATCTGGTTCAATAATATATTTTAGGGAAGTAAACCTGCAATCTTTACTCAGTGTGGCCTATACATGGCTCCAAATCCAGAATAATGTGATTGATTCCTTCCTGTTCTTTGAAATGGCCTAACAAACTATTCAGTTCAAGGACAATTAGGAAAGGGTAACAAATTCTGGCTTTGTCACTGATGTGTTCATTTCATAAAAAAAAGCTACCGTCAAAATTATACTCAGTTGTGGACCTACAAGCAAAATGATTGTACTTTTGTTTAGCTGCTCTGCCAAAAATAAGAATAAGTCAAATTGGGAATAGACATTTACACAGAGTATTTCTACATATATATATGGAAAAGAGCACATTATTTGACTTAACTGACCTACATCAATCTCTGATCTAAATTAACCTCCTCGCATTCTGCTTCAAACTATGTCAGCATAACCTTCTATCCCTTTCTTATTTGAAATTATTGACTATTTCATTTAAGCTATGTTCACATTTGAGGTATTTATGACATCTGGAAATGAGATCATGCTATCACTAAGATAAAAACTAACAATTAAATAGTTATAACCTTTAAAAAGGCTTATAGGCTTCATCTGGAGTATTGTATCCAATTCTGGGCACCACACAATCATTGTGTCAATTGCTTGGAGACCGTGCAGAGGAGATTTAGTGGAATCTTACAGGGAATGCGGGACTTCCGGTATGTGTTGCAATTAGATTAACTATTTTCTGAAGAAGGGTCCAGACCCGAAATATCAGCTTTCCTGCTCCTCTGATGCTGCCCAGCCTGCTGTGTTCATCCAGCTCTACACCTTGTTATCTCAGACTCCAGCATCGGCAGTTCCTACTATCTCTAAAGTTGTTCTTAGATTTGATGCGATAAGTAGGGGAAATTGTTTTCAATGGCAGGTGTGTTTGCTAATCAAGGAATACAGGTTTTAAGATGATCGACAAAAGAACCAGGATTGAGAGGAGAAGTGTTTTAATGCACTAAATTGCTACGAACAGGTACACAGTGTCTGTTGAAGCTTATGCAATAGGAACCTTCAGAGGGAAGTTGGTATATATGTGATAAAGGAAATGTCAGGCTTTTGAAAAAAAGAGGAGGGGAGTGGAACTAATTAGATGGCTCTTTTAAAGAGCAGACACAAGGTCATTTGGCTAAGTGGCCTCCTTCTGTGTTGTATGATTCTTTTTGTAGGCTGTTTGCATGGAGACGATATCCCAAAATGCCTTCCAAGAAATAGGGAAGAGCGTATTGGAAAGTGAAAGACTATTGGCAAGATCAGGAACAGGAAGGCAAAGTCGAGTCTTTCAAAATGGATTGGCATCTGGTAAAGATAAATAAATCTGAATTCAAGCAGGGAGGAGCATAGTATCTGAAGAAGCATTTTGCAATAGCAGATTAAAGTGAACAAGGAAAGAATGTGCAGAATCGAGAGATGAAGGGGGAGGAATGACACAAGACGAACTGCTCATTTGAAGAACAGGTGCAGACACGATGGACCAAGTGGTTTCCTTCTGCACCATTCAGTGATTCTGAGTGAAGGGGAACTTCAGATTAGCAGAATGGAGCTTGCAAGCCAGGAAGTACAGCAGGACTGGATTACAAAGTACAGATGGAGCAAGGCTATGAACAATTTTGGACCTGATAGGCTGTTCCAAAGGCATATATTGGAGTTGAGGGTAATAACAGTACAGCATTTAGTTTAGATGTGGGCAGAGTCTACATTTTTTGGAGGAAATGAAGCTTGTGAAATCATATGGGAAATGGGAAAAATCAAACATTTGAGGTGATGAAGATCTGAAATATGACTTCAATGTAAGAAGTGATAGGGACGAGCTGAATGTATTATAGAGACTGATATCAAAAATATAAATTTACCAAGCTTTTGGACAACTGTCCTAATATGTCCTCATGTAGTTCAATGTCAAATTCTGTTTGATAATATTCCTCTGAAGCACTGCTGAATGATTTACTATATGCTTATTTACTTTACTTAATATATACGCCCCTGAACCCGATGAGTTATTAAAAGAAGTAATGACAGAAATAGTGGACATACTGGTACTAATCTTCCGAAAATTCTTAGATTTTGGAAAAGTCCCATAGGATTGAAAAGCTCTCAGCATAACATCTTTATTCAAAAAGGGAGGAGAGACAAAAGGTAAGTAACAATGGCCAGTTACCTTAATGTTTATTATTGGGAAAATGCTAAGAGTCTATTATAAAGAACATAATAGCGAAGTATTTAGAAATACATATGATCAAACAGAGTCAGCATGGGTTCATGAATGTGAAATCATACCTGACAAATTTACTGGAATTCTTCAAGGAAGTAACAAGCAGGATAGATAAAGGAGTAATCAATGATATATATTTGGATTTGATAAGGTACCACACATGAGGCTACTTAATAAGATAACAGGCCATGCTATTGGAGATAGCATATTAGCATGGGTGGAAAATTGTCTAACTAATAGAAAACAAAAAGTAGGGATAAGGAGGCAATGTCAGGATGGAAACCTGTAACTAATAGAATGTCACAGGTACCAGTCTTGGGGCCTACAATTATTCACAGCAAATATTAAATGACTTAAATGGGGAAATTTAATGAACTTTGAACCCCTTATCCAAGATATACGGCAGCAGAGGCAGTCCAGAATACTGATGATCAGTATGAAGGGCTTATGAGGAGAGGTGAGTATGTTTGGCCTGTACTCATTGGAGTTTAGAGGAATGACAGGTGATCTTATTGAAATATACAAGATTCTTAGTGACTTGACATGGTAAATGTGAAAGTTTATTTCTCCTTGTGGGAGAATCTAGATCTAGAGAGCATAATTTCATAATTTCAGGAAGGAGCGATTCAAGTTTCAGTAAATTGAGATGGTTCTCAATGAGAAAACATTTTGCAGGGCTATGTGAAAGGGTTATATTAGACATTCATTAGATGGATTAATGGCAAGAGGAGGGAGAGGTGACACAAATCTTGCTGAGGGTATGCTAAACTGAGGTGAGAGCAATGAACAAGGAAATGGGAATAGGTTTAGAAGATCGGTTTTGAAGCAGCGACATTGATGTTAGAGGTCCTGGGACATGGCAGTGAGGCAATTTTAACATCAATTTTAAACATAATTTTAAGTCAATGGACTTGACTCACTCCTTCCTCATTATAAGGTCACACATCTGGTTTAGTGTGTACTTCATTCTAACTGCTATAGAGGCATCATGATACACATTAGAAGATCTCAACTCATGTTTGCTTCCTGGTTTTCTTAATTTGGCTTTCACGCCTTCACCACTTACATATTGCCCTTAAAATATTGCATTTTATTAGCACCCTCATCCCAACCTTCATTCACCTCTTGTATTGAAATATTTTATTTCTTCTCAGATTTATCTTTGAAACAAGTTACCATCCATCTCTTCCTTCACCAACCCATGTTTGCCTTATTTAGTTTCATCCTGCACCTAAAATTTCTTTTTGATAGTCAACCATTGATCAACCACTCCAATCTTGTTGTCCTCATGGTAGTCTCAAAAGCAACAACTTGCAACTTCTATCAAACTTCTAATGTAAGAACACAAGACATAGGAGCTGAATTAGACTATTCAGTTCATTGAGTCTCTTCCGCTATTCAATGAGATCATGTCTGATCTATTAATCCTCAACTCTTTTTTCCTATAACCTTTGAATCCCTTACAGATTAAAAGTCTGACCATTTCAGTCTCGAATAGATGTAACAACCCAGTTTCGATAGCCCTCTGCAGTAAAGAATTCCATAGATTCACTACCCTCTGAGAGAAGAAATACCTCCTCATTTCTATCTTAACTGTGCAAGCCCTTATTCTGAAATTATGCTCTTTGGTCCTAGACTCTCCCACAAGGAGAAATAAACTCTCCACATTTACCATACCAAGTCCATTTCTTGGCTAATAGACTTGGCACTACCATGGCATATGAATATAAGAAATAAGAGCACGTAGTCCCTCAGGTTTGCTGCAGCACTTAAGATCTGAACACCATTTTGCTGCCTATTCTCCTGTTTCCCCTCCAGATCAAATCTCTATCTCAGTTTTGAATATATTCCATGCACCCTCTTCTGCAGCACAATGGACTGGCTGGAGAATTCCAAAGATTCATGACACTTTGACAGAAGAAATTTCAGTACCCCCCATTCCCAGTTCTAGATCACGGCACATCCACTAAGCATCTTCTCTGTCAAGTCCCCTAGGAATCTTTTATGTTTCAATAAGATCCCTTTCATTCTTTTAAGCTATAATGAGTATAAGCCTAATCTGATCAACTTTTTCTAATAAAACAATTCAGGAATCAACCTAATGAACCTTCACTCTGCTACCTCAACTACAAGTATCTTATCTCTTCAGGTTCCATGCCCTAAAAGGACACTGCTTACCAGAGACCTCACTGTTAACTTTGCTCTGGAGGAATGGATCATCCTCATTGGTGGTATATTCATCCAATTTTCATGATTTTCCTTTAATAAGGAGACCAAAACTGGAAACAGTACTCTGTGTGTGGTCTCACAAATACCCATAAAGTCATAGCAAAATTTTCCTACTTTTATATTTCATCTCTCATGGAATAGGGGTTAACTTTCCACTTGCCTTTTTATATATTTGCTGTACCTGCATGTTAACTTTTTGTGTTTGATGCATGAAGGCACCCAGATTCCTGTGTCTTAGTATTCTGGACTCTCCCTCCAATTAGATTTTGCTTTTCTATTATTGTAACTAAAATAAGTATTCTCACATTTTTATGCTGCATTTTCCAAACTTTTGTCTATGCACTTAACATCCATCTATCAAATGAATCCTTGCCTTCCTCAGAACTTGTTTTCTTTTAATGCTTGTATCATTAGCAAGTCTGGTTACAATGGCCTCAATCCCTTTATCCAAGTGAGCAGTGTAATTTGTAAATGCTGAGGCCTCAGCACTGATCCCTGTGGCAACTGACAAGTTATGGGTTTGCTAATCTTAAAATCATCCATTTATCACAACACTCTGCTTTCTTTTAGTTAGTCAATCCTTTATCCTTGTTAATATATTGTTACCAGCATTGTGAGTTCTTCATTTTGTGCAGTAGCATTTTATGTCATATCTAGTAATGGTGGGAGCCAACCTTGAATCAGAAAGAGGTTATGAATGTCTAGAGAGGTTCCAGACATGGTGAGACAGAAATTTCATGGAATAAAAAAGAGTGGAGGCTAATGGAAAAGCAGCAAAGGCCAATGAGTTAAAGAGGGTCGCAGGCAGTTTGTTTAGAAGAGTTGGGAATAGGCATAAGGGGAAAGAGTTGGCGAAGGTGAGGAGGCAGGAGAGGGCGACACTGAAGGAAAGTGCATACAAGATTAGGGGTCCTATAATAGCAGCCATTGTGTACCTCAATGAGGCACAGTCTAGGATCAGCTATCATCATAGCATACCATAAGATAATATGGGTATAATGTACAACAACTTTAGATTTGTAATGGTCGCTTGTTCTAATATTCACTAAAAACATGCACACTATTTGGATTATTGTGAATTTATGGACCAAAACCACCCCCCACCCAATGTTAAAGCAACAAGCAAGTGTTCATCCACCACATGCACTTTCGAAATACACATATCCTGCTAAAATATTGCACTTCACATCATTTACCATTTAAGAAAAAAGAAATTAAAGAAAGAGCTTGCAACCTATACAGCGACTTTCATAATTTCAGGGTTTCCCATTGTGCATCAGAAGCAATTGCATTCTTCTGTGTTATCATCACTTTTGTAATGCATGAAAATGCAGCAGTCAACATGTGTATAGCAAGATCCCAGGTGAACAACTGAGATAAATAACCCGACAATCCATATTTGTGATGTTTATAGAAGGATGAGTATTGAGCAGCACCTTGGGGAATCCTCTAATTTACTTCAGAAAGTACCATGAAATCTTTTATTTCCATCCAAGAAGAAAGACAGGACTTCAAGTTAAAGTTGCAACCAAAAGACCAGCATCTGCAATTGTGCAGCACTGCCTCAGTACTGCATTGAACTGTCAGCCTAGATTATGGACTACAGACTCTGCAGGGGGTGTTTGATGCACCCCCACCCCAACTTACTGAGCCAAAGAAGCAAGATAAACATCTACATTAGTATCATATGACTGCCTGCCCTGTATCCCCGGAATCATATGCACAAAACAGTCAACTGAAATCCACAGGAACAAATTCCGATGGAGAACCAAAACTCATTTCCCATAAGACATGTAACATTAATGCTCTCCCTTTGCACTACAAGGAATTATGAGCTCTTCTCTTGGTATACTGGGTACAAAATGTATTTGTGTTTCCTTTCAATTATTGCCTATGCCTCCAAGCACCAGATGATGCAGCTAATCTGCCAGGAACCCTTTGTGGGTAAAAAAAAATGATTGACATGAATAATACGGAGTTGCTGTAGATTTGGGCAGTTTGAGATTTCTTTTGTGCGCTGTCTCTTCATGTCAACTGTTTTAAGAAGAAAGGTACTTTAAATGAATGGATGTGAAGGATTATAGTCAGTTGGAAAATGTTTTTAAAAATTGCAAAGTCTTTTTTACAGCTGGTTACCGCGATGAATGGAAATTAGGGTTATTATTCTACATGAGTAGATTGTGAGGGCTACGTTGCAAAAGACAAATGAAACTTTGTTCTCGTGGCGACATTTCATAAAGTAATAGATTATCCCTATCTAAATCCTATTGTTCTGTCATAATCCACTCTTTATCTCAATATCGATGATCGTCAGCCACTCAACTGACGCCCAGTACAATGTCTGAAGCCCTTTCGTCTATACTCTCACCTTGATTTGTCAATTTAGGTTGCCTTGTAGCTACCAATGAAGTATCAGTTGGTGTTAATTGTGAATAATAAAGTTGTACAGTTAGCTCTAGGTTTAAATGGACTCTTCGTCCTGAGATCTAAGAGACATTGATTGATGTTCCGTGGTAAATTCGGCGCTCTTTTCGGTATTCAGTCAAATAGCCTCTCACTAGGTGTTCATTCTGAACAAACTGACTGTAAAGACACTTTAAGAACATGCGTGTGTGCAAGCTGATAACCAGATCTGGTGGTATGTGAGCTGTCTTAAATTGTCACTGGTGAAAGATGTCGCTCTTCTGAATCACGATTCACACTGATGATTGATAGACTCGGGAGTGTCTGTGGCAACTCGCAAACACGCACACTGTGCCAGCACAGAGTCGATACAGTTTAAAACTAATCAGTGATAGTCTAGGGCCAGTCCATGGGCGTTCAGTCAGACGTCCAACAGGGCGGCAAGCTGTCCAGAGATTTTTAAGAGAAGCGAGAACAATTTTTTTTAAAAAGAGAATTTGTTACGCAGATATCAAACAATTTAATTCCGTTTAATTGCTGGGTAGCTTGCCTGATGTTAGTTATGTCTTGTTGAGGTGTCAATCAATCTCTTAGGTTTTAAGGTTGATGGGCGACTCGCCCATTCATTCAATGGCTGACAGATCATTACCAAGATAGGATCATGTGATGATTGATTGTTTTGGCGACATGAAACATTTGGGATCAAGGTACTGGATGACTTGTACTATCGAGTGCATTAAATGAATGAGAGTTACATGCACGCACGGGATAATCGTCGCTATAACATTTCACATTTTCAATGCTTGATTTTTGCACATGATTTTTTTTTCAAACGATTGTACTTTGAATGCTACACAACTCGTTCTTCCATTGCAGGGAGAAAATTCTACAGCTCCTTGCTACGAAATTCTACCTTTGTCCAGTCTGTTAGTTTTTAAAAGAGAATGCCAGGAGTCAAAAAACATATTTTATGAAAAGTTAATGACATGATCAGGTCTGATATCATACTTTTTTTCCTTTGTATCTAAAGTCGTTTTCAGATATATTTAGATGATTCATAAATAATATTGCTGCCTTTTGAAGATTTGTGATATGATTACAGGTTAAAATGTTCTTTTGACAAAGGTCATTTTTTGATCATTTTATCCACTAGGATTTGTTTATATAGTTCTATTCTGTACAATAGTTTGACACGGCTGTGGCATTTCTGTGCCAAAACACACAACAGTTTAACACTGGAGACATGGAAGAGGTGGATAGATTTTTCGCACCTGCCCCTCCAACAGAAGGCTTCAGGCAGAGGAAACATTCACTCACACAAAGGGTACAAGAATGCCCAGGGACCCAGTGCCGAAGAAGATGATCACCTTGGAGAGCTTTCTCCATTTGTGACTCCTTCTTGGAGTGGGTGCAATACTTAACATTTTACAAGCGACCAAAACTTGAACGGAGCATTGCATCAGAAATGTCCCTTTGTTTTGGTTTTAAAACTCTGTAGTCTCAATCTAATCAAGCTCGTCATCAACGTCGTTTCGATAGCAATCATTAGCAAATATCATTAAACTACAATGCATTCAACCGGATCACGAGGGAAAATATGCTGAAAAATCTTTCTTCCCTGGAAAACATAATTCACAACCTCATTGCATTCGAAAGTTGTGTTATTTTGAAAAAAACAACACACACAAATCAGATGTACATAAGCGTTCAGTCAAAATGAACTTACCGTTAACTGACGAATTGCATTTACAGCCTCGGGATCTCTTTTGTCAGGTTGGATTGATCCGGCTCTCAAGCACTTTGTGTGGCGTTCCTTACCCCCTCCTCTTCCAAGAGATTTCTCTAGTGAAAGGAATTGGAGATTGGATTAAAACGCTGCTGCCTCCCATACTGCGCTCGGTCGATTAGATTTCCATAGTTGATTTGCTGGGAGCTTGTACCAGTGCTGGCTGATCGCTCTCTCTCTCACACACACACACACACATTTCTTCCCCCTCACATATACTCACTCTCTCTTTTCTGTCTCTCCCGGGAACCTCACACCGCTTCCCCCTCCCGACCTGGGCTTTCTTTTGGGATTCTCTCCCTCCCTCGCTCTCCGCCTCTATTTCTCTCTCCAGCACATTTATGAAGCCCTTGTCACCTTATCACGTGTTGACACCCTGTCAAGGAGACTCTTACAGGCTCGATACGCGCCGGGAGCTATCTGCAGGACTGTGAAACTCGCATGTAAATCAATGTCGCTTTTAGAAGGGGCGGTGGGAGAGTGGGGGGGGGGGGAGGTTGGGAATGCTGCGAGAAGATGAAATACACAAAAAAAATCTGAAATCCATCCTGTCACCTTGCCCAAGGAATACATCCAATGACCTGTTTAGAGCTTCTACAACAAATAGAATTCCCTCTTTTTTTTCCTGACAATCTTAAAACAGCCCATTTCAGTTTGGGAAAATCGAGATCTGTAAAAATAATTTGTCCACATGGTTCTAATATGTTGCCGTTCAATTGGTGTTGGTTTTAGTGCTCAGTCGCAGACGAGTGCTCTCTAAATGAAGACTTTGAGGGAACGCTAACAGCAGACGCAGTAGTGAGAGAGTTAGGACCGGGGAAGGAGGGGGGTGGAAATGTTGAGGTTGGGGGGCTACCCAGACCGACTCGCTGTTCGTGTCCTGCATGGTATCACGACCAAATCTCCAATGTCATTTAACGCGGCAGAGCGGGCTCCCGCAAATGCCCCGGCTCCAAGTTTGCTTGAGGGAAAGATGCTTGCAAAAGCCACAGGATGCTGAAGGGAGCAGCGGCAAGTGCTGGGGAGATCGGAAAACAACCCTTCTGAAGACCTGACTAAGAGGCGTGTTGTTTATTGTCATCTGATCTCCGGCCAGTGCTTTACTGTCTGAACCGAGAATGCGCTGGCTGTAAGAAATGCAGCGCTCACCCCCGGCACAACCCAACGGGGAGTTGTCAATAACATGTAGAACCATCGCCAGACACAATAAAACATTCACACCTTGAGGCTGCTGTCCAATGTTTCTGAAACAAGCTCCCTGCCATTAAAAAGTCCTGGTCCCTTACCCCCTTCGACCTTGTAACGCAGTCATTCCCTTGTGAACTTTAGGTTAACCTTTACACCACCACCACCACCACCCCCCCACCCATCGAACTACGTTTGAAAGGCTGTCGAGCTGAATTGCTAACTCTGTTTCTCTTCACACAGGCTGCCTGACCTGCTGAGTATTTGCGGCAGAGTCCCTCCGAATCCATCCAAGCACAAGCTGATCAATTTGCCTCTTGCTATCTGGAATGATGGAGGTGGGGTGAGGGGGGGGGGTGTCAAAGAGAAGCTAATCATTATTATGGCGTGAGTTGTTTTACCTAACAGCATGAGCTTTGTTCATAACTGGTTATTTTTACAGTTCTGCTGCGATGTCTCTCACTGTCCCATTGTATTTTATGAAAATGAATCAACTGAGAACATTTCCAGTGCTGAGGGCAGCTTGGAGTAACGGGGACCCTCCGCACACCAAGTCTTCATTGATCACAAGCTCTGCCCATCCTTCAACAACCCAAGCCCCACTCATCCTGCATGAGCCTCTGTAATGTCCCAGTAGACCTCCGGAGTGGACAGTAAATTTACCAACAGCTCATCTGGAAGTGAAAATACAGGCAGCATCTCTGACTGAGTGTGCACTGCACTGCCGCTTGTCAGTGCAGCCTCCGAGCCCTGCCATTGTCTCCTGTCAAACATCGTCTGACTAAAAGCTGGGTATTCATGTCGCATTACTGTCAGTGGGAAGTACGTATGGTCATTCAAACGGGCTCCAGACAAACGTCAGGATTTCAGAGAGTGCTGCTCTTATTACATTGCAACATGCGTCAATCTCGCGCAAACCTCTGGCTGATTGACATTTAAGGACGCGGACTAGACACAAAGAAAGCACCAGAACTCCACAATGTGTTTGCAAAAGGAACATGGGAGTGGAATTCCTATCCCACTTAAAATTGAAACATTGAACCTGAAAACACTAAACGCAAAAAAGGATATCGCAAAGCATCAGAATGAACCGACATGGTTTGACCAAAAATATCTCACTCGATAACCTGCGATGAGATTAGTATTCACATTGTTTTAGAATATGATATATTGTAAAAAATACAAGTTGTTCTTTATTGAAAACTTTTTGGAAAGTTTAAACTCTGATTATAATTGATATGTTTCTTAGTTTTAGACTTCTTTCCGAAATCTCATGTTTTTTTTTGCATTGTGTTATATACTATGGTAGCTTTGTATGTTGGGCAACTGACCGATTTGTTCTTTGCCAACAAGCTGAGAGGGTGGCGATATTACAAAATGGTCCAGAGAACCTGACCCTGCACATAGAATGGAGGAAGAACACATTTTCCAAGGTACCATCGCTCTCTTCGCAAATTTCCAAGTAATGTGATGTAAAATGTGCGAAACAGATGCATCATACAAAGTTGTGACTGTAACCCAAACAAAGAACCTCCCAAATAGGTGGATCAAGAAATTAAATTGCTTGGAAGGACAGAACTTGCGTATTGCTGAAAGAAGATACATTTTGTTGAAGATTTACATCTTGCACTTATCAGGACAGTGCACAATAAATATCAAAGTAAAGGGAAAGCAACAATATAAATGTTGTTTTCTCTTTGATACTTGTGAAATATTCTGATGAGGGCATGGTGGAAATCTTCAACAAATTGTGTCTTTTCTCAGCAATTCTCAAATTAAATAAAAAATTTACATTTTAATTTTAAAAATCTGTGCCACACCTACTGAGGAAGGGTAAGAGTAGAATCTTGAAAGTGGTATGGAATATTTCTTAAGGAAATTAACACAGATGGCACAATCCAGAATAATGAGCGAATGTAGCAAAATATATCAAACATTTTTTCTGCATTACCTTGGTGCAAAACTGAAGAGAGTTAGAAATCTTAAAGTAGCAGCAGTAGACAACTTGAGATACAGGAAATATGTTGAATTGACACAATTATTGAACAACAAAGAACAAAAACAATACACCACAGAAACAGGCCCTTTGACCCTCCCAGCCTGCACCAACACACTTTGCCCTTCCATATTAAAATTGTTTTCGCTTACAAGATCAGTATCCCTCTATTCCCTTCCAATTCACGTATTCATCCAGGTGCTTCTTGAATGCTGCTATTGTGTCTGCTTCTACCACCCCCTATGGCAGCACATTTCAATCACTCACTACCCTTTGTGTGAAAAACGTGCCTTGCAATTCTCTTTTAAGCTTCCCCGCCCTTGCACCTTGAACCTGTGTCCCCTAGTAATTGTGTTAAAAGTATTCACCAAAAAATCAAAGCGCTGACGTGCTGTTGTGCATGAATAGTTCAGAAGATGTGGAAAGGCATAAATTTTGGGGTATTGACAAGAACCATGAAAGAATCATTGTGTTCCGATAGAACTCCATCAGATTTGTAACAAATATGTGGGCAATCTTGAAAAAAAAGTGAAAACTTGATCCACCTTAAAGACTTCTGATTAAACTAAAAACTACAGCAATCCAGCATAAACTGGGAGGTTAAGTATGTAGTTGAGGGATGTGGATGCTGGGGTAATGACATGAAGGGCGCTTGTGAGATGTAATTTCGATTTAGGAGCTGGGAGCTCTTCATTGATGGAGCTGGAATAAAAACACTTCCCAACACCGATAACTTGGCCGCAAAGCTATTTGTAATTTTGTTGAATTTGTAGACTGAACAAAAACAGGAGATAAACCGACTTTGTTATCAATTTGCAGAGGAATTTAGATTGGTAATTGAATAGATAGGAAGAGATAAAACTTGTACTAAAGCCACAAGATAAACATGATAAAAAATACTTCAAACAGCTCGGCTAGATATGGAAGGTATGAATTCAAAATTGAGCCAATTGCAAGAGAAGGACGTCAATACTTACAACTGGCTATGCAATTATATATGACAAAGAAGATGTCGGTTTTGGATTGATTCTTTAACAGGGTCAGTATCTGTGCTCAGAAATTAATTAAGCCATGTTCAATAACTGGCACTAGCTGTTCTGGAAAGTATGAATATTAACAGACTGAGGATAGCTGATCTCAATTACGTTGATGATTGAAATGTTAATAAGAGAGTTTTGACGAAAGCAGCAACACCCTGATATTAGTATCTTCCCCACAAGAGGACATCTGGGTCGCAAAGTTTGGTTGCGCGACTTCTGTGCTTTCAATGCCAAGGAGTGCTATTTCAGATGCAAACTGGTATCCAAGGAGCAGATGCACTCTTCTGGTGCCTGCCACACAGCTGCCATTTTGGTAAGGGCAGCTACAGGGTGCATACACTGAAGATATACAGCCTATGATGTTGGGCAGTGTTCGGAGCTGATCTCACGCATCTAATGTGCCCTCTTTAACATCTCACAACTGAATTTGCAATCGGCATAAAAAAGACCCCTCTCAATAGTGTTTTTTGAAGTTATTATCAACTACTTCCAG
This sequence comes from Ginglymostoma cirratum, assembly GCA_024137785.1. Classification (NCBI taxonomy): domain Eukaryota; kingdom Metazoa; phylum Chordata; class Chondrichthyes; order Orectolobiformes; family Ginglymostomatidae; genus Ginglymostoma; species Ginglymostoma cirratum. Next base: position 11,930,992 of record JAHRHZ010000040.1, on the reverse strand, counting down.
ATTAGTTGTTGATGTATTTTCACTGGCAGTTGCTGAGCTTGGAGAAATACTTGGTAATTTGCAATGTTATTTAGCACTGCTGAGGTTACAAGCATTGAATTGATATTCACTGATAGCCTTGATTCTGACTTTGTTCTGCTCGAGATATTTGTCCCGGATAGGGTCCAGTAGTTTGTATATCCCTGGCCGGCAGTATGATGGCAAGCATGAGCAGAAGTGATGCAGAGGAGGACAAGCTGCTCAAAGGAGGAGGCAGAAGAGGAAGCAATTAAAGGGTGGAGACCAAATCTGCCAGGGCACTATTCTTTAAACTCAACCTCAGTGAAACTTATATGCTCTCCATGTCAGAAGTAACCGGTAGTATTTAATGTCTCCTTCCAAATCTTGGCCAGATTCAGCACCATTTTCATGTGAAAAACCCGACCAATGTAAGTGTTTGTCAGGATTTCCCTTGGATTTTGGACCATGGGAATGGAAATCCCACATGCCAAGAACTGTCAGTATCATCGGTATCAGTGGCTGTGGCTGATAATTGTTCCTGAGCTCCAACCCAGTCCTGGATCCTGGACTGAGTGAGGCTGGATGAGAGTTGCAGGGAGATGGGCAAGTGTGTGAGAGCAAAGGGCAGAGGGCGTGGCTTTCTACAGCCACCATGATTCCTAATGCTGGATCCCTGGATTGGGCACTGAAGGACCCCACCCTGAAGGCTGGAGGCATTTGGGATGCACAGGAAAGCTTGTCTCTTGCGTTTAATGCTGGAAACGCTACTCATGTCTGGCGGTATCTGGGATGATTGATGTCAGTTGACCTAACTGACATCTCACCATGACAGACCAAGTTCCCTACATTAATTACAGCAAAGAACTGTGGATGCTAGAAATCTAGAATAAAATCAGAACGTGATGGAGAAACTCAGCAGGTCTGGTGGCATTTAAGAAGAACAATACAGCGCAGGAATGGGCCCTCGAAGCCTGTATTGACTCATTTTGCCCTTCTATGTTAAAACTGTCTTCATTTACAGGATCCATGTCCTGCTATTCCCTTCCTAATCATGTATTTGTCTAGATGCTTCTTGAATGCTGCCATTGTGTCTGTTTCTACCATCTCCTCTGGCAGCATGTTCCAGGCACTCACCACTCTGTGTGAAAAACTTGCCTCGCATATCTCTTTTAAACTTCGCCACCTCCCCCCGCACCCCCCCCGCCACCCACCACCAACCTCGCACCTTGAACCTGTGACCCCAGTAATTGAATCCTCCACCCTAGGAAAAAGCCTCATTTTTCATTCTATCCATGCCATTCATAATCTTATAAACTTCTATCAAGTCACCCTGTCTACCTCCTGTGTTCCAGTGAAAACAAACCCGCTCTATCCAACCTTTCTTCATAGCTAAAGTCCCCTATACCAGGCAACGTCCTGGTGAACCTTTTTTGTACCCTCTTCAAAGCATTCTCATCCTTCTGGTAGTGTGGTAACCAGGACTGTATGCAATATTCCAAGTGTGGCCGAACTAACGTTCTACAAAGCTGCAGCATAACTTTTCTATCCTTATTCAATGCCCTTCTAATGAAGGCAAGCATGCTATAGGCTTTTTTTACAACCTTGTCTACCTGCATTGCCATCTTCAATGATCTGTGGACCTACACACCTAGATCCCTCTGGTATCAATACTCCTAAGAGTCCTGCCATTCATTGTATAATGCCCACCTGTACTTTACTTTCCAAATTGCATCACCTCACATTTGTCCGGATTAAACTCCACTTGCCATTCTTCTTCCCATGCCACCAACTGGTCTATATCCTGCTGTATCCTCTGACAATCCTCCTCACTATCTGCAACTCCACCAATTTTTGAATTGTCTGCAAACTTACTAATTAGACCAGTTTTCCTCCAAATCATTTATGTACACCATAAACAGTAGAGGTCCCAGCACTGATCCCTGTGGAACACCACTAGTCACAACCTTCCATTCCAAAAAGCATCCTTCCACTGCTATCCTCTGCCTCTAATGACTAAGACAGTTCTGTATCCATTTGTGAGCAAAGGAGGAGGTCGTTGGCACACTGGATGGTCTAAAAATTGATCGGGAGGAGATGGTATAAATTATGGCCAGCCCCAAAGTTGGTAAGTTATCAGGATCATACTAGATGGATCTTAGGATCCTGGAGAAAGAAGGGTAATTGCAGAGGAATTAGTTATAAGCTTCCAATACTCCTTAGCTACAGGGTAGTAGTAGAGGACTGGAGATTTGCAAATGTTTGAAAACACTTGTTCAAAAAAAAGGACAAACCCAGCAACTATAGGTCTAACCCCATTCTGGGAAAGCTTGTGAAGGTATAATTTGCATCAAAGTTAACAGTCACTTGGACAACGACGAACTAATTAATGAAAATCAGTATGGATTTGTTAAAGGCAAATTGCGCTTACCTAACATGACCGAGTTTTTGATTACGTGTCCAAGAGACTAAGGGGGAGCTGTACATGGACTTCCAAAGGGCATTTGGAATATAATACCAAACACAAGCTTGTCAGCATAGTTAAAGCACATGGATTAAAAAGGGCAGTGGTTGCAAGGATAAAAGTTGACAGAATTACAAGCTACAGAGAGAAGTTGCCAAAAGTTGTTTTTCAGAATGGAAGGTGTGTTTTAATAAGGTTCTCCTTCTTGGGAGTGTCAGGACTACGGCTTCGCTTGATCCACGTTTATGCCTAGACTTGTATGTACATGATAATTTCAAAGTTACTGATGAGACAACCTTTGGGAGTATTGTGAACTATGAGGAAGATGGGAATACACGTTAAGAGGACATAGACAGGCTGGTGGAATGGGTGCCAAGTGGCATGAAACTTAAAGCAGGAAAGTATGAAGTGATGCATTTTTGTACAAGTAACAAATAAATATGTTCCCCGGTTTCTCCTTACAACCTTTCCTAAACAAAGGTATAACATTAGCTACCCTCCACTAATCAGGCACCTCACCCATAATTATTGATGATGCAAATATTTCTGCAAGGGGTCTCGCAATGTCCTCGCTTACTTCCCACAATGTTCTAGGATACATAAGATCAGGTCCCAAAGATTTATCCATTTTTATATTCTCTAAGACCTCCCGAACATTCTCTTCTGTATTGTGAACTGTTTTTAAAACAACAAAATTTATTTCTCTGTGTTCTCTAGCCTCCATTTCGCTCTCCACAGTATAAACTGGCATGAAGTTTTCATTTAGTATCCCTTCCATCCCCTGGGATTCAACACAAAGACAACCTCCTTGATCTTTAAGAGGCCCTACCCTCTCTCTAGTTATCTTCTTACTCTTAATGTATTTGTAGGATCTCTTTGGATTATCCTTAACCCTATCTGCCAATGCTATCTCATATTACCCCTGCCTTCCGGATTTCTTTCTTAAGAATACCCCTACACTCTTTATATTGATTAAGAGATTCAATTGAACCATGTTGTCCATATCTAAGGGTCACAATCTAAAAATAAGGAGAATGCCATTTGGGACAAGGAGAGAAGATTGCTTTTTACTCAGAGTAGTGAACCTTTGGAATTGTCTATTCCAGAGGTCTGTGAAAGCTTGGTTTTTGAGTACATTTAAAACTAGAGGTTGATAAATTTTTGATTATTAATGGCATAAAGGGTTATGGGGGATTGTGCAGGTCAAAGGCATTGATGCGCTCAATCAACCCTAATCATTTTAAATGATGCAGCAGGCTGAACGGGCCAAAAGGCCTGCTCCTGTGCCTATATTCCCAAGCTCTGTGTAGATCACCTATGATATTCTTTGTGCCAGTTTTCTGCTTATATTGAACTTCATTCCCCTGACCTTTTTGGATGGGTTGCTTGCATTGTTGAATAGATAATATGCTTTATGAAAGTCAAAAAGCAGCTGTGTTTTGAGCCCTTGTATCATGTGATTCTATTTTTGTTGTTTTAAATAGTATACTTCACAGAACTTGCTGTGATTTACTATCTGTATTACATTTGATTTGGAAATAAAACTAACTGTTTGTTTTAGGCTTTGCATATTGATCAAATGGTGTGGCATTTTCAAACCTACTTGATCGGCAATATACCAAAGCATATATATATTTTCTAAAAGGAGATTTTAGTTCATGGGGTCATGGTTTGCTTATGAGAATTGCCTTATTGCTGTGAATGTGACATAAAAGTGTTCAGACATCCAAACAGTAAGAATGCGTATATAGTGACACAGAAAGGAAACTAGGTGTAATACCTTATTACTTTCAATGTCAAGAATGTGTGCAATATCAGTGAAAATACTAACAAATCGAATTAATAATATTTGCATTTTGCAAGCAGCGTCTAACGCTTCACAGAGTGAACAACATTTTTTAATATGTGGGTCCATACAGCAAGTATTCTCAGCATTTTTCACAATTTGTAGAGTCATGAATTGCCAGTATCATACAAGTCCTCAGAGGTTATGTTAGCTTGTACTGCATAATTAGATTACACTGGAGTGCTGAATATGTTTTAACTTAATAAACCCAAAGCTAGACATGTTACATCAGACAAAGTGCAGAGAAGAGCAAGAAGGATTATGCCAGCAGAAGGGGATTCAGTCATAAAGGCAAACTGGAGAACTTACACTTCATGGACTAGAGAGGGGAACTCAGCAAATTATATACACATTTAAATGAATGCTATAGATAAGACAAACACAGAAACTCTTAAAAGTAAGATGGGCGATTAAGAACAGAAAGCATAAATTTAAAATGGTGAAAGTTAAAATGGAAAAGGTGTAGATATAGGAAATATGCATTAAATTAAAGAGTAATCAATAGTTGGAATATTCCAACATAGTAGGTCTGTCTTTTTAATCACTTTCACTACCCAGAGTTGGACTATGGATTTCCATTGGATTGGTTTACACATATGGGCAAAGTCCTGTGATCGTTTGCCATTGCTTCTGTAGCATGGGTGACTAGGACACTATCCTGGTCGTACCACCTACGATGCATGCTTTAGTGTGACTTATGGGCTAACAAACAATCTGTTTAAGACACACAACAAGTGCACTTTCCATAACAACAAACCATGGCATGCAACATAAACCCAGAGTTCTGGCTCAGGAATAAGGACACCATCAATCCTTTATATTAGGTAGTAAAGTAAATACTATTGGAATGAGCCAAATGGACATTGGCCACTTCTGATTTTTCATCTGTTTATGTGTAGTTTTGAAAAATGTTCGATATACACTTTAACAGATTTGGAAAACGTTCTTTTTTTACTCTTAGAAAGATCAAATTGGCATGGAACTATCCATTACTGGTAATGTGACAAATTACCATCTTTATCCCTCTATCCAGCATGCGTGTGAATGCATGTGAGAGAGAAAGAAAACTGACTTCTTATCATGGTAATATATAGGTTACAAAGTGAGGCTGTCTCCCAGTTGTCAGTGTCAATGTGTGCTATCTTTATATCTCACTTGTAGCTGTTCCTGAATCGGATGTGTGATGCCCAGAAGGTTGTAACCCAGTGGCTAATTTATGTACACAAGGCCTTTGGGTATACAGCTGTCATTCAAGCACTGAATAAGGCTGAACCAGCACAGGATCATTGGCTAAGCAGTGAATGTATGCTGATGGAACCTGTACACACATGAATTCTGAGTTAGTAACCTTATCCTACCAAGGGGTGCCAAGAATATGTTCAGATACAACTGGGAGATTGTTACTGATGTCCCTGGCCACTAAAGCCTGACATTTGAGAGAGTCACGAAAGAGGCAAGCAAAAACAAAAACTCCACTGGCCATGGGAAGGCCCCAAGAGAAACAAATGCCAGTGAATCATATACCTTTCCAGCCCTGACATCTTCTGCAGAAATTGCCATAGAGACAATCATGCCAGAGTGGGGCACCTGAGCCACACTAGATGATACTTGACTCAGAATTGACCACCACAATACAAACATTATTTTTCAAGATGGAAAGCTGCCACCATAAAGTCAGCAAATTTGTTTACAGTTTATATAAATCTCTATGACATCTACAAATTGATATTCCTTTTTGGTATTATTTTTCATTCATGTCTAAAATAGCTGCATAACTTATATTGAAATACTGTCATCTTCTATGACTGGGTAGACAAGTTATGAAATAGTTCATAATTCAAAGTGTGTTAGAAATGTGGAAATTTCCCAAAAAACGTTAAATATTTGCCCAACTATTAATTTTTGTGCTGAATCAAAAACTTTTTTTTGCCAGCCAAAACTATCAATATTAGAGCAAATGAGGAGGTCGTTGGCACACTGGATGGGCTAAAAATTGATCGGGAGGAGATGTCATAAATTATGGCCAGCCCCAAAGTTGGTAAGTTATCAGGATCATACTAGATGGATCTTAGGATCCTGGAGAAAGAAGGGTAATTGCAGAGGAATTAGTTATAAGCTTCCAATACTCCTTAGCTACAGGGTAGTAGCAGAGGGCTGGAGACTTGCAAATGTTTGAAAACACTTGTTCAAAAAAAAGGACAAACCCAGCAACTATAGGTCAGTCAGTCTAACCCCATTCTGGGAAAGCTTGTGAAGGTATAATTTGCATCAA
>JAHRHZ010000040.1:11896163-11919413 GCA_024137785.1 Ginglymostoma cirratum | reverse complement strand
TGATGCTGCTTGACCTGCTGTGTTCATCCAGCCCCATGCTTGTTATCTCAGGTTTATGTTTAAACCACATGCAGCTGTGAGGTTAAGGGGTGCCCTTCCCATGTTCCCAGTACCCCACTCCAACCCCACATCCATAACTGAGGCAGATCAGGAGAGGGGTGACTGGAGGATGCAGACCGTGAGCGAGGGAAGAGACATCAGAGAATGAGGGGCAGAGAAATGAGAAAGGTTGACTGGAGTAGAGGAGGGGGAATGAATGGGAGAAGAGGAGAGAGAGGAGGAAATGGGGGTGGGGGGGGGCTCTTGGGCCTCCACCCCAACCCCTATTCCCAATGTGCCCCCACCACTATGACCTCTGTCTCTCTACCCCCGAGCCTGGGTCCTTATTGCCACCAGCTCCACAATGTCATCATTCTCACCCCCGCCCCGCTTACTTACTCCTCGCTTATTGCATGTCCCCACCACTTATCCCATATCTTCACACCCTCCTGTTTCCTAAATCTCCACCATACCACATCCTCACGCCCCCATGTCCTCTCTTACCAGCTTCCTCACTACATCCATCTGATTCCTCTATGCCACTGTGTCATGCCCTTACTCCCCTGTACCACATTCTCTCTCTTTGTCCAACATCCTCACTCGGTGTCATCACTCCCCCCCCATCTATGTTCTCACTCCCTGCATCCCTCATTCTCACCATCGTCTCCCATCTGCATCAAACTGCTCCCCCCTCCATGTCCTCACTTCCCCACCTTCTCATTCCCGTCCTGTGTCCTCACACCCCCATCCAGGCCCTCATCCCCCGTATCAACACTTCTCCATCCCACATCCTCTGTGCCCTCTGTGTCCCTTGTACTCTCGTGTCCTCTCACCCCACTGAACTCCATTTCAATATCATGCTTCTTCTCTTCACACATGCACTGTGGCCTTTCTGTGTGATATTGCTGAGATGGTGTAGAATAGTGCCCGTGCACACTGCCTACAATCATAGCTTTTCACAAGTAAGAGTTTCAATGATGTGATAGCTGACTGGTGGCATACAGTATTAATCCTTGGTAACAAAGGAGTTTGGTCTCCCATTGTCAAAGTTATCAAGCTGTCATTGAAGCAGGTAAGGGAGTCCTCAACTTTCCTTGCATAATAGGTTGCAGTATATTTCCTTTTCTTTTTGGTTGTCTTTTGTCAGTTTAAAGCATCTTATTGCAAGTTGGTTCTTTAGCAATGTTGTTCAGGCATCACTTGTAACGCCCCGTGGAGTTTGGTCAGCTTGCAGGTCAGATAGCTTCTACAGTCATTTTAAAAGTGCTTTGGCTCATTGAAAAGTGTTTTCCATCAACAAAGGTCCTGGGAATTAAATATTACTAGTCCATGCATTGCACCATAATGACAGAGTGAAAGTGACGATTCATTTTATCACTTGACATTGGTGCAAGTGGGAATGTATAAAGCCTTCTTGATGAAATTGACTTAAGAAGGTAGTTAATGGGGACTGAGTTATTCGCAACACCAATCAGTAACACTACATCTGACATTGAGGAATGTTAAGAGTGTGGCTTTCACCAAGCAGAATCAAATGATAAAATTAGCCATTGGAATAAATCTAAATACTGTAGTCAGCAGATCATGCAAACGATAACTTTCTTCAAAGATTTCCCGTGAAATCTAGCCACTGAGGTGAATTATTTTACATGCACAAAGGACATGCCAGTGTCTGCCAGAGAAATTTGTAAAGAAAGTCACAAGCAAATCATGCTCAAGCAAAAATGTCCAATTATGGCATGTGTGGCTAACACAAAGAGGAATCGTAAGAATACTTCAAATGTGGAAACAAACTGAGTGTGAAACAAGATGACAAGGTGTAGAGCTGGATGAAGGCAGCAGGCCAGGCAGCATCAGAGGAGGAGGAAAGCTGACATTTCGGGCCTGGACCCTTCTTCAGAAACGGGGGAGGGAAAGGGGGCTCTGAAATAAATAGAGAGTGCGGGAGGTGATGGTAGAAGGTGGATAGAGGCTATCATTGCCCCCCCCTCTTAATTTATTTCAGAGCCCCCTTCCCCTCCCCCATTTCTGAAGAAGGGTCCAGACCCGAAATATCAGCTTTCCTGCTCCCCTGATGCTGCCTGGCCTGCTGTGTTCATCCAGCTCTACACCTTGTTATCTCAGACTCCAGCATCAGCAGTTCCTACTATCTGAGTGAGTGTGGAAGAAGGCTATCTCTTATGGTGTTTAAGAGTTTTATTTCAACAGGATTTAAGAGAGATTGTTTGAGGAACTTCATTAGGAGCGCACAGGATAGTCCTTTTGAAAGGAATAACAAGAAGTTATTCTTGACATCTAGCAATAGATGGAGATATTGAAGAATTGGTAAGAGGATGTGAATTGTGTCTCAGAATGAGAAGTGATCCAACCAGGCATTTTTTTCATTCAGTTGTCAAACACAAGAAAACTGTGGGAATGCATACACGTCAATTTCTTTGAAGTGGAAGGGAAAGAGTACCTTGTTTTGACTGATATACAACATTCATCCACTTAATGTGGCTATGTGCACAAAAAGGTCCAAAACTATTGAGGTTTCGAGGAGTTGGCTTGCAATTTACAATTGCCAGAAGTATTGGTATAAGAAAATAGTCCTCAGTTTTCACCAGAAGAATTTGAAATATACCTGAATAAGAATGGAGTCAAACATACTTTAATACCACCATATCACCCGTCATTGAATGGTTCTGTTAAAGATTGTGAAGAGGTCTTTGCAGAACTGTGTGCTGAGTCACAAGCTAGACAGTAATTCCCATGTTTCTCTTTGACACAATCTAGCCAAATTTCTGTTCTTTTACAGAATCAGTTCAGTGCCGACAACACATTGCCTACTTTACAAGGATTTTTTTCTTGTAAGTATGCTTTGAGGACCTTGCTTGGTTTGCTTAAGCTTGAAGGCAATGTAATAACAGCAAGAAAAAAAAGCGAATGAGTCATGATACATGAGGCATGATACTTTCAAGGGCAGAATTTTCCCATCCCTGGTGTGGGGGTGTTTTTTTTTTAGGTGAGGAAGTTGGGAAAATGTGAGGAGTATAAAAAGGTCAGACATTGAGAAAACATTCCCCGATTTACCGCTCAAGGCTTAGAAGGTTACTTCAGAATCTCACCACTGAGTAGTGACTATTCTATTTCCATGTATTTGCATCTCAATAAAGTTCTACTTCATCTCAGCTTTATGCCACTTCCAGTTTTTCTCTCCTTCATCAAGAAATCAGAGTGGATACCTGATCCTGCAGCTTGCCTAATTTTGCCCTGACCAGCACCCAACTGCTTCCTCACAGCAACGTCCAGGATATTGCCAGGATTGCAGGGTTTGAGCTAAAGGCTGAATAGGCTGGGGCTATATTCCCTGGAGTGTCGGACGCTGAAGGCTGACCTTATAGATGTTTATAAAACCATGAGGGGCATGGATATGGTGAATAGCCAAGGTCTTTCTCCCAGAGTAGGGGAGGCTGAAAGTAGAGGGCATAGTGTTAAGGTGAGAGGGGAATGATTTAAAAGGGTCCTGAGGGGCAACTTTTTCATGCAGTGGGTAGTGCGTGTATTGACTGAGCTGTCAGAGGAAGTGGTAGAGGCAGGTTTCAGTTACAACATTTAAAAAGCATCTGATGTGTACATGAATAGGAAGGGTTTAGAGGGATGTGGGCCAAATGTGACTAGATCAGTTTAGGATATCTGGTCATCATGGAGCAATATGAGCCAAATGCAAGCAAGTGGGAATAGTTCAGTTTGGGAACATGGACTAGTTGGACTGAAGGGTCTGTTTCTGTGCTGTATAACCCTATAACTCTATGACTTTATGCCCACTATCCACAAGTCCAAACCATTAGTTTCCAAGACATACAGCAAGGTGCCAGCACTAAGCCCGACAGAAGACCACTGGAAACAGAAATACAGTCTCCAAAACTCTCCTCTACCATCACCTTCTGTTTCCTGTTTCTCAATTTACTCTGGATCCAATGTGCCACTTTGTCTTGGATCCTATAGGATCATACTTTCTTGACCAGTCTGTGATGAGGCTTTCAAGTATGTGATAGCCCTGCATTAAACAACGAGAAGATGTCAGGCTATAGTTGACATTGAGGATAGAACAGCACTCCCTCAGAAAGTTTTTCGAGATGGAATGACACTCAGAACGGGTGATCTATGTAGAGATAGTAGGAACTGCCAATGCTGGAGAATCCGAGATAATAAGGCGTAGAGTTAGATGAACACAGCGGGCCAGGCAGCATCAGAGGAGCAGGAAGGCTGACGTTTTGAGTTTGGACCTTTCTTCAGAAACTCTTCTTTCTGAAGCAGGGTCCAGATCCGAAACATCAGCTTTCCTGCTTCTCTGATGCTGCTTGGCCTGCTGTGTTCATCCAGCTCTACATCTTTTTGTCTCGGTTGATCTATGTAGTTTGGTTCTTAAACAGAAATTCATTTACAAACTTGCACTTGTGCTTGCAATGAAGTACCAGCTGTGCCACCTATGTGCCCTAAGAAACATTTCCTTTTGGTTCTGTTCCCATTACCCACACTTTGAAGGGCAGCTTCTGAATGGTAGCACTTAACCTGGTGCAGTCTGAGCTTTAACAATTGGTGTTGGGAATCCCAGGGAATCCCAGCAGTGGTTGGTACTTTAGACGCTGGTGAAAGGTAAGAAAGTGTGAGCAGGACACCATCAGGGAATAGCGCATAATTTGCAGAGAATAGCATGAAAAATATGGCAACAGCTCACGGAGAGAAACACACCATGAAACTCACCAAAAGTTACACTTAACCAATTTCTGGTAAAATTCAGAATGAATCAGTACAGTAAAGGCAGACAAATTTGGAGATTTTAGGACGAAGGTAGAAACAGGCTGTTCAGCGTTGGGTTTTATCAGGTCATGGAACACAGATTTCTTGAGCGGTTGTGAACCGTGACACTTCTGGGAACACTGACATGATGACTTAATGCTCAGTGGCAAGAGCAGGATCTGGGGCAAGGTAGCAAAAAGTGTTACATTTGGCCTCTACTTGGTAAAGAATGGAATACCAGGTAATAACTGCACTAAATTTGTCATCAGTTTGATGATCATGTTAGGATTGAAATTGAGTGAGGGAATGCTCTAAGTTCAGAAGGAGGCAGGCTAAAGTGAGTGAGTAAACAACTAAGGTCATGTTGGCAGTTCTCAATCAAGGTGTGAAAAGAGGCTGACAGGCAAAAGGAAAGAGTCCAGATGGAGGGACAGCACTAGAAATGAATAAATGATTACCAGTCTGTTGCGGTAAAACCCCATGCCAGTGAAGTGGACACAGAGGTGAGGATAACTGAAGAAGAGTTCCGTGTCATGCTGATCTTGAAATCCGCAGACGTGTGGCCAAACGGGATGGAATTAAAGCCACAGCTAAGATCATATCATTCAGTGTCAGTGAAGGTAAAGTGAGAGGGTATTGTGAAGGATCGCAGTCAAAGGAAAGGAAAGAAGATTCCACAGGAGTGCTGGAACAAATGATTTCTTGAACTCTCTGATCCTTCACATCTGAAAGGAAGGAAACAGTGTTTTGGCAAAGTGCTGGATGAGTTGGAAAATGAAGTGAAGTTGTGGTTCAGGATTTCCAACATTTCTTGTTTTTATTACTTCCGTTCCTATGTTCCTCTACCACGTCATTTAAATTGCAGCAGTATTGACATTTATTTCACTGGAAAGTTGCAAATGTATAGCATCTCATTCAAAGTTTCTTTGCAAAATCATTGACAGCAAGTCATCAAGAATTTATTTTCACTCCGTGTCTGTGCTCAGGGATGAAACTGGAAGTGGTACAGAATTCTAATTTTGCTCCATTAATTGTTCAAATGAATGTTTCGTTTTAATATATACCAAAGTTTATAATAAAATATTCATTTCCGAGCTGATGTTGATAATGTTTGCTGCTGAAATCTATGGGGATGGGGAAGGAGCAAAATTCTTTTGCGCCAGTGAGCACCATCATTGAGATATGTTCACGATCTGAATACTGTGTTCTTTATTCCCTCAGCTGCGGATGTTGTGAAAATAAAACGATTAACATCATCCATGAAAACTGCTGTGCACGGATGTGTTTAAAAGTTGGAATATCTTGATAATAATGTGCTTTCCCATATCCTAAATTTGAGGTTGTCCAGCACAAAAATGATCCATTTCATATTCTGGAGACGATATTTTTTAAGTCCTTGTTGTTCTCGACCTTGATGATATCTTTTGTGAGTCACAGTGGGGAAGTTCTGTTGGAACAGCACCTTTTCACATCAACATTTAATATTAGTTGCAACATTTGTTTTTCTAAGTGTGTTTACCTCTGCTGGAGCTTTAAATAGCACCACGTGCATGTGGATAGTTAGACTGGACCAGTAATTTTAATCAGTAGGATGTATATTGGCTTGATCGTGTGCATATTTATTCATTCTTTTTACTGCTACTGTGGTTTTGATGCAACCCTTTAATATGTTTTTTACCCATGCTATTTTGTATCTGTGATCTATTGGAGGTTTTACTGCATTGACTGTCTTTCTAAATTACTTGCCAGGTTTCCTTTTACATCCATTCAGGAATGGTGCACAGCGTTATTGGTTTATCATGTTCAAAATCAATTGAATTTCTTGTGTTAAATTTCTCAATATCCTGAATCTTTACAACAAGTCAGAGAGCAGTAATAATTTCTGGTCACTCTCCCCAGTAAATCTTATTTTGATTAAGATATCTAACAGTATTAAACTGGGAAGGCATATCAAGAATTTCGTCTTTGAAATGCTGTACTTGCACATTTTTTATATGCCACACATGGTAAAATGAAAATAATATGTTACCTGATATCATAATTGAGCTCAAAAGCTACCGTATACGTAATTATAGACAGACATCACTGTTCTGTTCACAGAATGGTAAAATACATTGAAATAAATCACTCCGTAATTTGCAAAGTAGCTGTGGGTGGATATCATTTTCAGAGCATCCAGGCAAAGGTTGCAAAGTAATTGATCTCCTCCAACATGAGTAGGGCTGCTGCACAGGAAATGCAATCATTCTGGATCTCTTATTCTTTAGTGTAATTTGTAGAAAGATTAAAAGAATCCAGACAATGACAGTGAAGCACAGTATCAGGGAAATGAGGTATTAACCAATAGATTATTGCAATAAGCAGTCTGATCAACACTAATTCTTTTTCAAATCCCGTTCATTTATATAAACTTTGGACATCTTTTTCTTCATCACAGGGTCATGTCTACACCTAGTGTCTTGATGCAGTTTCAAAGGAGTTAATGATCAAACTTTGTTCCCAATTAGGGGATGCGTTCTGTGTTGCCATATTATCCTTCGAATGGTTTTCATTTTTAATCATTGTTACAACAATTTGTACTTAATAGCACCTTTAATGTAGTAAAACCTCTCAGAGCACTTGACAGGAATATCATCAATCACATATTGACACTGAATCACGTAGAAAGATGAGCAGAACAAGCAAATAATTTGGTCAAAGACTTAAGTTTTAACGAGCATTTTAAAGAAAGAAAGAGATCCAGTGTGGTTTAGAGATGTCTGCTAGCAGTAATTTGCACAATATCAGAATTTGTCAGCAGCAACTATTTGATAGGAAGAACAAGGAGGCCAATCAGTGTGAAGGAATAGAGGGACCTGGATCTGAACAGAAGGATCAGAGGGAACTGATACTGAAATCACTGTAATTAGCAACAAAGCTCAGTAAGATCATAAAAAGCTAAACAAGTATTGGCGTTCATTCCCAGAAGGATAGAATTGAAAGAAGATAAATTATTTTAAACCAGCATTAAACCTTGATCAGGTGTAAAGCTGGATGAACACAGCAGGCCAAGCAGCATCAGAGGAGCAGGAAAGCTGATGTTTCAGGCCTAGACCCTTTTTCTGAAAATTTTTCTGAAGAAGGGTCTAGGTCCGAAACGTCAGCTTTCCTGCTCCTCCGATGCTTCTTGGCCTGCTATGTTCATCCAGCTCTACACCTTGTTATCTCAGATTCTCCAGCATCTGCAGTTCCTACCACCTCTCAAACCTTAATCAGATAGGTTAGGTGAGTGAACACAGATTTGGCAAATGGAAATAATGTGGGAAGATGTAAAATTGGCAATTTTGCAGGAAGAATAAGAAAGCATTTTTCAAAATGTGGTGAGAAATTGCAGAGCTTTGAGATCCAAAGGGATCTGGGTGTCCTAGTACATGAACTGAAAAGGGTTAGTATGCAGGTACAGCAAATAATTAGGAAAGCTGATAGAATGTTATCATTTATCATGAGAAGAATGGATACAAAAGTAGAAAAATTATGCTTCAGTTGTACAGGGCACAAATGTGACCACATCTGGAGTACTGTGTGCAGCATTAATCCCTTCTGGTTTATCAGACCAATACCTGCAAAGACTACATTGTCTTACAAGGAATGTTTGAACAGGCTAGGCTTGTATCCACTGGAATTTAAAAGAGTAAAAGGTGGAACATATAAAATCCTGAGCATTTTGATAGGGTAAATGTTGAGCAACAAGAACAGAAATTGTCAGGAAAACTCAGCAGGTCTGGCAGCATCTGTGGAGAGAAATCAGAGTTAACTTAATGAGAAATCTGTTTTCTCTCCACAGATGCTGCCACAGCTGCTGAGATTTTCTGGCAATTTCTGGGTTTTTTTCCCTGATTTCCAGCATTCTTAGTTCTTTCACATTTTTAAATAAAAACTGTGGAGCAAAATGTTTTGTCTTGTTGGAGAATCTAGAATCAGGCCTCCCTGTCTCTGTCTAAAAATCAGGGATCACCCACCTAAAACAGAGATGAGGCAAAACCTTTCCTTTTGAGGCTTGAAAATCTTTGGAATTCTCTTCCTGAAAAGTGTTGGAGGCAAATTCCTTGGCCTGAGTCTTACCATATTCTTACTGTCTCATTTTTTGTCAAGTTTCATGAAGGGTTCTTTCTGTGAAGCCTAGTGAATTTTCTCAAGCTATCATCCCAAACTCATTTTATTAAACCAACAGGCCCAACACCACTCACTTGCCTTATGCTGACCCTGTTGTCCCTCTAGCCATGGCCAGAAGTTCTTGCCATTGCCTGGATATCCTAGAATAGACCGGCATCCCTGGAACTGGCACCATATTCCAAAGACTGTTGCATATCCAGACAATTGGTGCATTCTGAAACTGCCCTTCAGCGCAGCACAGTTTGGTGGACTCAATGTCAGAAAAGAGAAAAATGGCACCCAGCTTTGCGGACAGGAACCTTGGGGTCCTGTTGGAGGGTGTGGTGCAGAGGAGTGACAACCTTTTCCTCCCAGGACTGCCAAAGGAGACCACAGCACTAGACCCTGCTCTCTTGGTGTGAGGTCACTGTCTGGGTTAATGAAGTTTCCACAGTGCAGAGGAACATCCAGCAATGCAGGAAATACGTCAACAACCTTCTCTGCTCAGCTTAACTGCCACCATTTTCTCTCCAATACATCAGACTAACTCAATCTCTGTTGCTGCCCCCATCACCCTCACCAAGGCCCTACCACTCTCACCGCTGTATGCAGCATTTGTCCTCACTCGCTCTCCCCCTGCCCCAACATCCCCAGACTACAAACCCTGCATGGCCTCTCTGCTGCCTACTCTCTTACTTGGGACACCTCAGCACCTTCCCAACCACTTGTACCAGCACTAACAGCTATGACACCAAATGCCATCTTATTCAATCCCTCCCTTTCGTTACATAAGGAAAACAACCAACAAAAGGGGCTAGGACCAGGACAGGTGCTGAGTGCCTAGCATTCAGCTCCTTACCTATTACAAGGAGAGGATTTTAATCCTCATTGGTGTGGACTGGACAAGGTCCTGGGGAGATGCACAGATATCCAGGTTTTTTTTTTCACTGTACTACAACTCTTACATTAACCCCACTCTCAGCATATTTTTCACTTGCCATGACTTACAACTCTCAGTCGTGACTCTTTTTTTCTTTTGTGTCCTACATATACAAGCAGTATGTCTATGTTGGTCATGGTCAAGATGGCCATCCTGCAAGGCATCTTCTTCCACCTCCTCTGAGGAAGCGAGATCAGATTCCTCAGACGAAGCACTGACAAAGCTACTTCCTGCGCCCCTTCAGCCAGCTCAACTTGTGACACCTTGGTGGGTCTTTTATCTAGAATAGAGTTGGGAAAATCTGCTGGTGAGCGTTTCACTGTCACATTCATGTAGCTGGTCAAGGGAGAAATGCCCTTAGTCCCTAGCATTCAGAAGATTGATGGAGACTAGGTCTCCGCTCTGTCCCAGGCAGGAGAGGACTCAGTAATGTTGACCCTTTGTGACTTCATTGACATACACAGGCAGACAGGAGCAGGTGGCAGGTTTGTGGAGGGGCAAAGGCTAACTTTGCACAATGATTGCAGGAAGGCAGCAACACCATGGGACCCTGCTGCCTCAGGCTGGCTTTGTGCGGCAAAAATGCCAATTTGCAACTACTGAAGATACCGAGCCTTGTTCCTAGACAACGTTCCATAGATCAATGTGTAATGTGAGCAGCTGCTGCACCATGATCAGACAGTGGGGGAATGGCAGGACCCTGTGAGCATGGCAACCAGGCTCCACCTCTCCTGATGCACAACCAGTGCTATTACACCACAGGCATCAGTGGATTCAGTCATCAGCCTGCATGAGGTGGTCAGGAAGGCTTCACCTTGCTGTGCAGGCAAACTGCCAAAACATCAACAATTCCTTCCTGGTAGGCTTCCATGTCAACTCTATAGGTGTCATATCTCCCCAAGTCTCTATCTAACCCATGTATTTGAGTTTACCCACCTTTCCTCTAACAGCTCCAGGCAAATAAAATGAACACACCGAACCTTGTAGCTCCCTGTCTCTCCCTGGAATCCAGAGTGCTGCTCACCATTGGCATAATCCTTCCACACATCCTGTAACCTTCTCATGCTCAGTAGTTCCCTGTCGCGCCCAGATTATGTATTGAGTTGCCCCTCTTCACAATTGCCATCACTGTTGCACACCAGAATTTTGCTGCAACTCCCCACTATTAGGTTCTTCAACCTCCCTCAGAACTTCTCCCTAATAATGCCTTTCCCCTTGATGTTTAGTGGATGTACCCCTCAGACTGACCATGAACTATATCCTCAAGCAACATAACTGGGCAGCCCTGAATGATGAGTGACCAGATGCCTGACTGATATCTGCACAGCTCCCCAACTTTCTTCTTCCAACTCTATGGACTAGTTGCAATGGAATCACTGGGTGGACCTGACCCACTCTCCAAACTGTACAAGTACAGACCCCACCCCCTGACTGTGACCACCCCAATTGGAACCTGACCATGCTCAAATTCTGAAATGATATTGGAGGCTGCCATTGAAGTACCATGCTGGGGACCCTGACTAACGGCTATCTTCTGGACATCAGTGAGGATACTCCCCTAAGACTTTCAGACACGGCAACATGCTTGAAGTACATGCAGTGTTTTCTTACACATGGTGCAGGTGTAAGATTGACATAGCAAAGTGCCACTCCCAATCATAGATGAGCTGCCTGGCTTCATGTCTATACTGAACAGCAAAGCCATACCACAGTGTTATGGGCCTTTAAGGTCTAGCTGAGGGGACAAAGTGCAAAAAGACAGGGATGCTGTGAGTGAATGATAAGAGACCAAATAAGCAGCCCCAAGATACAGTCTGGTCCAGTCTGTGAGCTGGGTGCTTGTTGTAGGGTGACTGTAAGAAGCCCATAAGAAATAGAAACAGGAACAGGCCAATCAACCTCCTGAGCCTCCCCCCCCCCCATTCACTAGGATCTGACATTCCTCACATCCATTTTTAATACCTTTACTCATAACCCTTGATTCCCCTACTGATCAAGAATCTATCTATCTTAGCGTTAAGTATAGTCAAAGATTCTGCCCCCACCACAGCTCTCTGTGGCAAGGTGTTCCAAAGACTCAAAACCCTCAGAGAGAGCAAATTCCTCTTCATCTCAGTCTTCAATTGGTTTCCCTTCATTCTGAGACTGTGCCCTCTGATCCTGGACTCTCTCAAGACGGGAAACATCCTCTCAACATGTATCCTGATCAGCCCCTCAAGAATCCTATATGTTTCAAATGCTAAGTGATCTCACAGTGCAGAGGTAAAAGGTACTTGGATCAGAGATGTATCATGATGCTGCAGCGAGGCTGGCTTATGTCAGGTGCTTGCGTTGTCGATGTGCGGGCTTGTGCAACCACTGCCCTGGAGCGTGCCCTGAAACAATGATGCCCAGGTGTCCAAAATGCCAGTCTGGAGAACCAAGTGAAGAGTTGGAGTTTCCAGGTACCTGCTCTGATTTTCATGTGCAGAATTCTTGGCGTCCGCTTTCTATCCATGCAGTAGATAGGAAGCTGCTTATTAATAAGGCGAGATTCGGTGTTAATGACAGTGATAATTAGCAATAATCCCCACTAATAGGCATCTCACTGCTCCCTCGAGGGAATCTTATCTCCACATTCAGAACTCGGTTGGAAAATACAACTTGCTGCTACCAATGTCGAGGAAGGCCTCACTTTAACTTTCACATGATTCTCCCAGAATTCTCATCATAGCCCACATCATTCAAGGCCCTATAAGATTCTATCCCTTGAATATTTTTAAGGAAAATGTTGATAGTTTCTTGTTAAGCAAGAGGTTAATAGGTTATCAAAGGTAGTGGAGAATGCAGATTTGAGGTACAATCGTATCAGCCATGACGTTATTGAATTTCAGAGATGTCTCTTGGGGCTGAATGGCCTATTCCTGCCCCTTGTTCATATTGGTTCCTCTGTAACTTTGATTACAGCCTAATTGGGAAATTAAGTCAATTTCTAGTCTCTGCATTACAGAAAAGATGTGGAGGGACCAGAGAAGGTGTAAAAAAAGATTTTAAAAGATGGTTCTGGAGCTACAAGGTTATGGTTATCAGGAAAGGCTGAACAGGCTAGATGCTCCTTCTCTTGAGAAAACAAAATGCTGAGTGGTGACATAACGGAGGACTTTAAAATGATGGAATGTCTGATGAGATAGTATTTGAGAAAATTTGCAGGCGAGATCAAAACCAGGGCCATAGATGTATGGTCGCTCCCAATAAAACCAATAAAACATTTTCACCCAAAGATTTCTAAGCATGTGAAATTTGTTCCTGCAAGGTGTAATGATGATGAACAACATAGTTATATTAATAGGATGCTAACTTAGCCCATGAAGGAAAATGGAAAAGAAGATTTTTTTAAATTTCAAAATATACTTTATTCATAAAAAAAGTTACACACATATACTCAAAAATACAGTTTGGTTTTGCAGTAACATTCAAGGAAACAAACAAATATTGAAGTTTGACTCAAGTCAAATTTGACTCAAACCAAAGGCATCTTGAACCAAATTATATATACGTGCATTTGAGGCACAAGGATGGTCTGAAAACTGAATGGCCCAGGGTTAGATGAGGAAGGCTAGGAGGAGGCTTGTGTGCAGCAAAAGCACAAGGATCTATCAGTTAGGTTGAAAGCCTTTTCTGCGCTGTGCACTCTACCTAATTCTATGTAAAACACTATGACCCTGAATTTAACATCCTCCATTAAAGCAACATTGGAAGTTAATCTGGCAGCCAACCTGTCTTACTGACATGTTCCATTTTTGGACACCTGAGTCAAGGGAACAATAACAGCTTTCCCCACAGTCCAGACTTGTTGGCAAGTGAGTTTTGGAGCAGAAGAGGCCAAGCAAATAGGTCTTTAATTTCAATTTCAGATTCAATATGGGCCAGGAAAAACCAGAGTAAATGTTCCACTTCACCTATTCTCGACCAGAACACACCCAAAGCTTTCCTCACAACTTACTTAAATGTTCCGGAGTGATCCCATGGGTTTTCATTCCTATTTTCCAGTCAGCTAGTGGATTTGGCTGGGTTTGGTCAAGTCATTGAGAAAATTTAAAGAAAAAGATATTGTGGACTTTCAAATCAGTCAAGCATCCACAACCTTGGACTTCCTAGTATTTTTTGCTCACTTTAGTATTCATATGCATGCTACACACCCTCATTTCAAAATTGTCAACAAAAGCAAATTGTTAGTGTAAGAAGCAGGGCTCATGTTTATTTTAATCAAAATAGAAATGAGAAAAGTGGAACGCTTACAAAGTAGGAACTTATAGAATCGTAATTCTAATAGGTAAGTGCACCATGATTGGAACTCCTCAACAATTACAATGATTTACTTGGAACTTTACATAATGTGACTGCCTCTTCATCAACAAAACTGCCACCAATCCTCATTAGTAAGATCAACGGCACTTTTCTTCCCCAAAACACAGCATGTTTATGTCTACTTCTGATTCAATAGTGCACCCCTTGGAGCACTTAAGTACAATTATATCTTAATGTCTGTCCTAGGACCTGCAGGTGATACTTCCTTCCTTGAAAAAATGA
The DNA here is from genome assembly GCA_024137785.1 of Ginglymostoma cirratum. Classification (NCBI taxonomy): domain Eukaryota; kingdom Metazoa; phylum Chordata; class Chondrichthyes; order Orectolobiformes; family Ginglymostomatidae; genus Ginglymostoma; species Ginglymostoma cirratum. Next base: position 11,904,952 of record JAHRHZ010000040.1, on the reverse strand, counting down.
TATGAGGCTGATTATAACACCTAGATATCAGTTTATGTGACAAAATTTTCTGACCCTTAATCTATCATGGAACTGACACAAACATGAAAAATCACCGTAAGGATATTACAACTGAGTGCTGGAAGTTTGAACTGAATACCAAGTGGGGGCAGGACAGTAAAGTACAAAGTTTAGTGATGCCGATAGCACTTTTATTATTGCTGCTATAAATATTTTTAATCAAGCTTTTCAGATGTGTTATAACACACCTCCAAATGGAGGCGGATCTTGAATCAGACCTTCTGGCTCAAAGAAAGGGACACTACCACTATACAACCACAGCCCAGGCAAAGATGGCAGATTTGCTTTTTTTAAATCAAGTTGTTCACTTGTATTATATAACATGCCACAGAACCAGGTAAGACTTGAATCCAGGTCTTCTGGCTCAGAGGTATGGATACTACCACTGCATTACTACAGTCCTTAATTGTTTCCAACTCAGGGAATGCTTATTGTTTTAGAGTAACTTGTTTGTGGATTTTGGACTTGAACCTGGGCCTTCCAGCTCAAAGGCTGACTCACTACCACTAGACCAGGAGAGCCTCTGATTTTGCTGTGACAGTATGATGGGGTTTGAAGTTGGGTATAAATATGATCCACTGAGCATTGTCACACTGATCATGATGTCACAAAGCCATGTGACACAAAATCCAAATTGAAATGAGGTGACGGTGATCAATCCCCAGCAAGTGGTAAAGTCACGGCTATAAAAGTAGAGTTACTATATATTGGTGTTATTCATGTTGTTTGTGTGGTACAGCTGTTGGATGCTCCAAGTGGTTACCTGTATCTTGTATTAACTGACCTTGGCTCAGTGGTAACACCTCAAAATGTGAAGTACATTCAAGCTTCATTCCAGAGACTGTTGCATGTCCTACACTTCACTGAGTATAAAGTGCATTGTATCAACGTGAGATAGAGTATGAAAAATGTGAGTCTTTCAATGGATTAATCATTATTCTGACCACCTAAATGATATTACAAGAGAGGGAAATTTGATATTGATTTTCTTATAGGTTTTATTTAACTATTGGGGAAACAAAATATTACATGTTAAACGAGGTTTGGGGAAATTTTTAAAGCATCAAGTGAAGTGGTGATTACAATGACTGCTATGGAAAGGGTGATGACAAGGTCATATAGGAATCAAATAGCGAGTGAATTTGAGCGACTGTGAGAAGATGCTGTCAACATTTTAAAGATAAGTCAATAATGGAGACAAATGCATTTTTTTGTTTCTGACTTCCACTACATAAGTGCTCTTAGCTTTCCCTTTCTTACAGCTTTTATATTAAATCCACGGTCTTAGCTAGGTCCATGTACAAGATTTGCAATACATATACATAAAGCAAGAAAGAGATTTCCCTTTAGCAATTTTCTCACCTTTTATTTTGTGGGTGATGGAACTCATTTATATGATGAACATCAAAGACTGATGTACAATACTGAACAGCAATAATGTCTTCCATGGCAATGCTCACTGTTGCAATTTGTTGAGACATAGATGACCATTTATAATTAATCTATATCTTTTTTGTTTATTACAGACTTTTCGGGGTCTCTTCAATGTTCAGTAAAATTAACTTGGTTTAAGTGCAACAGCACAAAACATTATTCAGAGATAAATAAGTGAAAAAGAGCTTTAGATTGTTAACTAGGGTCAGAAAGATTTAACATTTTATGACTCAGAAAGCGTGGAATGGGGATTGAACCAAGTCAGGAAACAATGGCAAATTGTATCATGGTAAAACCATAAAGTCTAGGCATGGCAGGGGAACAAAACAGAACTCAAGGCAAAACTGGAACTGAAAATATGGTGTTGGCATGAGCCCAGCAGAGGAAACAAAGTTCTTGGGATGGAGCCAGGAAAGGAAACAGAGAGCTTGGAAGGCGTTGAGTGATACAGAATGGCAGAGGGCTTCAGCAGAGTACAGAAAAGCCAGAAGGGTAATCCCACACTTTGCAACGAACTGAGAGAAAATATATGCGACTTAGAACAGTGTGAAGAAGGATTTGGAGAAAGAACCCAAGAGTCAGACCAGATCTGAGGGAAATGCAGATATATAAAAACATGAAGCAGAATCAAACAACTTAAATACAGCCAGAAAAGAAAGAGAATTCTAGCTTAAATCATATGGAAATCACAGATGGCATTTGATGACGATTGTGTGATTAATAGGAATTACATTCCTCATTATGGTTTCATGTCTGGAGCTACTTTGTTGCAAATTTGGAGTTTACGTGCTTTGTGCACTGATTTGATTAAATTTGTTATAACTTACCATTATAAATGGTTCTTATTACACCATATTCAAAGTTCTATCATTCATACTTACCTGTACATTTGGGGGTAGAATATGAATACGATGTGAAGATAGATACTTTTTCAGGAATGCCAGTTTTATTGAATGAGTTTGAACTTGAGATGCATTGAGATAAGCTTAAAAGAAGCAAAACTTTGTGGATGAGATTTAAACTGATCTATTTTATGCATCTGTTTTGCATAGTGTGCAACACTTGAAGATGCATAATAAATAAAGGTAATAGTTAAAATTAGAGTTCATGGTTGGTATCAACTGATTGTTTTGTGATTACCCTGGGAAAGTTGCAATTCATTTTGGTCATGCAACATATGCTTAAATTATTAATGTCTTTTAAAATAAGCATTAGTCAGTGAAATTGATATCATTGCATATTGGATGAGGTGTTTATTATGGAATCATTCTTACAGCATGATGCTGTAGAATTTAAGGGTAACCCATTTTGCATCTCTGGATGTGATGCAACACAACACCTCCCACAACGAACATATGGACAATTGTGGAATGTTTACGAGTTCAAGAGACAGAGATGTGCAGAGATCCTTTCTATAGGGCTTTCCCTTCCATTAACTCCCAAAGAAATAAAAAAAAACTTTACCAAGGAAACAACAGCCTCTCACTGTCCATATAAGCATCTTCCATGTCTTGACACAATCAAATATTATGGTAGCAGCCTTACACTACATGAGACAATGGTCTGCAGGATGTCGGGCAACTCAGTGTTAAATATAGCCTGGTGAGGCGCAGGAGCCTCACTGTAGATGGCACTTGCTGCAGAAGAAGACAGTGGGTGAAGAAGGGATATAAACCATTGGTCTCTGAATTCTCTGGGCAATCCTGTCGACCAGCTGAGCTCTTAGTTTCTGTTTGCCTCTTCCAGTGTCCTTCCAAACTTTCAGCCTCAAGAAGTTATGGACAGCAAGATTGTCTACTGGTTAGAAACGTAGAAACATAGAAAATAGGAGCAGGATTAGGCATTTCAGCTTTTCAGTCTGCTCTACTATTTGATCATTACTGATCAACCAACTCACATTCCCTTTTAACCATTTGGCCCTAAGAATGAAATCTAACTCCTTCTTGAAAACATTCAATATTTTGGGGTCAACCACTGTCTATGCCAGAGAATTCCACAGGCTTACCATTCTCTGGGTGAAGACATTTCTCCTCATCTCAGTCCTAAATGGCCTGCTCTGCATTGTTAGACAGAGGCCTCTGGTTCTTCACTCCCCAGCCATCAGTAACATCCTTCCTGAATTCACCTTGTCCAGCCCTGTTAGCTTTTTTTACGTTTCAATAAGACCTCCCTCATTCTTCTAAACTCCAGTTAATATAGTCCTAAGCGATCCAAGCTCTCTTCATATTCCTGCCATCCCAGGAATCATTCTGGTGAACCTTTGCTGCACGCTCTCCATAGCCAGTACATCCTTCCTCAGATGAGGAAGAGACTTGACACAATACTCCAGATGTGAAGTGGTCCCACCAAGGCCCTATACAATTGTGATAAGACATCCTTGCTCCTGTACTCACCGTCTCACTACGAGGCCAACATATCTTTTTCCTTTTTCATCACCTGCATGTTTACTTTAAGTTACTGGTGTACAAGGACATCTTGGTCTCTTTGCACCTCCCTCTTTCCCAATCTATTGCCTTACAGATAATAACCTGCCTTCCTGTTTTTGCTGTCAAAGTGAATAACATCACATGTATCCACATTATATTTCATCTATGATGCATTTGCCCAGTCACTTAGCTTGTCCAAATCACATTGAAACACTTCTACATCCTCCTAACATTTTACCCTCCCACCCAGCTTTGTTGCCTGCAAACCTAAAGGTATTGTGTTTAGTTCCTTCATCTCAATCGTTAAAATAATTTATGAGTAGCTGGGAAAACTTGGAAAATGACTTGTTTATTCCTACTCTTTGTTTCCTTTCTGCCAGCCAACTCTCGATCCATCTCAGTACACTAACTCTTGTCTCATGCACTTTAGTTTTAGTTAACTTCTTACGTGGAATTTTATCGAACATCTTCTAAAAGTCTGAGTAAACCATACATTTTTTTCTATCCATTTGTGGGGTGTGGGTGTCCTGGCTGGCCAGCATTTCTTGCCCATCCCTTGTTGCCCTTGAGAAGGTAGTGGTGAGCTGCCTTCTTGAACCGCTGCAGTCCACCAGCTGTAGGTTGATCCACAATGCTATTAGAGAGGGAATTCCAGGATTTCGACCCAGCGACAATGAAGGAACGGCAGTATATTTCCAAGTCAGTATGGTGAGTGGCTTGGAAGAGAACTTGGAGGTGTTCCCATATGTCTGCTGCACTTGTCCTTCTAGATGGAAGTGGTGATGAGTTTGGAAGGTGCTGTTTGAGGATCTTTGGTGAATTTCTGCAGTGTATCCTGTAGATAGTACACGCTGCTGCTACTGAGTGTCGGTGGTGGAGGGAGTGGATGCTTGTGGATATTGTGCCGCCAATCAAGCAGACTGCTTTGCCCTGGATGGTGTCAAGCTTCTTGAGTGTTGTTGGGGCTGCACTCATCCAGGCAAGTGGGGAGTGTTCCATCGCACTCCTGTGCCTTGTAGATGGTGGACAGGCTTTGAGGAGTCAGGAGGTGAGTTATTTGCCGCAGTACTCCCAGCTTCTGACCTGTTCTTGTAGCCACGGTGTTTATGTAGTGAGTCCAGTTGAGTTTCTGGTCAATGATAACCCCTGAGATGTTGATAGTAGGGGTTTCAGTGATGGTAACAGTAAGAACTGTCAAGGTATGGTGGTTAGATTGTCTCTTATTGGTGATGGTCATAGTCTGGCATTTGTGTGACGCGAATGTCACTTGCCACTTGACAGCCCAAGCCTGGATATTATCCAGATCTTGTTGCATTTGAACATGGACTGCTTCAGTATCTGAGGAGTCACGAATGGTGCTGAACATTGTGCAACCATCGGTAAACATCCCCACTTCTGAGCTTGTGATGGAGGCAAGGTCATTGATGAAGTAGTTAAAGAGGGTTGGGCCAAGGACACTGCCCTGAAGAACTCTTGCAGTGATGTCCTGGATCTGAGATGATTGACCTCCCACAACCACGACCATCTACCTATGTGGCAGGTATGACTCCAACCACCGGAGCGTTTGCCCCCTGATACCCATTGATTCCAGTTTTGCTTGGGGTCCTTGGTACTACATTCAGTCAAATGCATCCTTGATGTCAAGGGCTGTCACTCTCACTCCACCTCTGGAATTCAGCTCTTTTGTCCATGTTTGAGCCAAGGCTGTAATGAGATCAGGAGCTGAGTGGCCCTGGCGGAACCCAAACTGGGCATCACCGAGCAGGTTATTGCTGAGCAGGTGCGGCTCAATAGCACTGATGATGACACCTTCCATCACTTTAATGATGATTGAGAGGAGACTGATAGGGCTGTAATTGGCCAGATTGGATTTGCCCTGCTTTTTGTGTACAGGACATACTTGGGCAATTTTCCACATTGTCGGGTAGATACCAGTATTGTAACTGTACTGGAACAGCTTGGTTAAGGGAGCAGCAAGTTCTGGAGCACATGTCTTCAGTACGATTGCCGTTGTCAGGGCCAGTAGCCTTTGCAATATCCAGTGTCTCCAACCGTTTCTTGATATCACATGGAGTGAATTGAATTGGCTGAAGACGAGTATCAGTATTGCTGGGGACCACTGGTGGAGACTAAGATAGATCATCCACTCGCCACTTCTGGCTGAAGATTGCTGCAAATGCTCCAGCCTTATCTTTTGTACTGATGTGGTGGTCTCTCCCATCATTGAGGATGGGGATATTTGTAGAGACTCCTCCTCCAGTGAGTTGTTTAATTGTCCACCACCATTCACGACTGGATGTGGCAGGACAGTCGAGCTTAGATCTGATCCATTGGTTGTGGGATCGCTTAGCTCTGTCTACCACTTGCTGCTTTTGCTGTTTGGCGTGCAAGTAGTCCTGTTTGGTGGCTTCACCAGGTTGATACCTCATCTTCAGGTATGCCTGGTGCTGTCCTGGCATGCCTTCCTGCACTCTCCATTGAACCAGGGTCGATGCCCAGGCTTGATGGTAATGGGTTAAGTGGGGGATATACCGGGCCATGAGGTTACAGATTGTGCAGGAGTACAATTCTGCTGCTGTTGATGGCCCACAGCGCCTCATGGATGCCCAGTCTTGAGTTGCTAGATCTGTGCAATCTGTCCCATTGAGCATAGTGATGGTGCCACACACCACGATGGAAGTTATTCACAATGTGAAGGCAGGACTTTCTCTCCACAAGGGCTGTGTGATGGTCACTCTTACCAATACTATCATGAACAAATGCAACTGCACCTGGCAGATTGATAAGGATGAGATTAAATATGTTTTTCCCTCTTGTTGGTTCCCTCGCCACCTGCCGCAGACCCAGTGTAGCAGCTATGTCCTTTAGGAGCTGACCAGCATGATCTGTAGTACTGCTACATTGAAATCCCACACTCAGAGTACATTTGTGTCCTTGCTTCCTCAGTGTTTCCTCCAAGTATTGTCCAACGTGGAGGAGTACCAAATCATCAGCTGAGGGAGAACGGTATGTGGTAATCAGCCGGAGGTTTCTTTGCCCATGTTTAACCTGAAGCCATGAGACTTCATGGGGTCCGGAGTCAATGTTGAGGACTCCTAAAGCAACACCATTCCGACTGTATACCACTGTGCTGCCCCCTGCCGGTGAGACAGGATATATCCAGGGATGGTGATGCTAGTGTCTGGGACATTGTCTGTCAGGTATGATCCTGTGAGTATGATTATGCCAGGCTGTTGCTTAACTAGTCTGTGAGACAGCTCTCCCAATTTTGGCACTAACCCCCGGATGTTATGTGGAGGACTTTGCATGGTCAATAGGGCTGTTTCTGCCGTTGTCTTTTCTGGTGCTTAGGTCGATGCCAGGTGATCCATCCACTTTCATTTCTTTGAGACTTTGTAGTGATTAGTACAATTGAATTACTTACTAGGCCATTTCAGAGGGCAGTTGAGAGTCAACCACATTGCTGTGAGTCTAGAGTCACATGTAGGCCAAACCAGGTGAGGGTGGCAGATTTCCTTCCCTGAAGTATATTAGTGAACCAGATGAGTTTTTCCTGACAATTGGCAATGATTTCATGGTGATCAGTAGATTCTTAATTCCAGACTTCTGTTTTTAATTATTGAGTTCACCTTCCACCATCTGCAATGGTGGGATTTGAACCCATGTTCCCAGAACATTAGTTGGGTTTCTGGATTAATTGTCTAGCGATAATACTAATAGGCCATTGCCTCCCCTGATATCTGTTCACCGTTATCCACTTTACGAATTACATTCTGAAAAAAGTCCAGTGGATTTGTCAGACATGATTTCCCTGTTTTAAATCCATCCTATGCTATCTAATCCTGTCACTATTTTCCAAGTGCTCTGCTGTTAAATTTTTGTAATGAAATCTAGCATTTTCCCCCCTATCAATGTCAGGCTAACCAGTCTGTAGGCCCCTATTTCTTCTCTCTACCTTGTTTGTTAAATAGTGGGGTTGCATTAGCTACCTTCCTATCTGTAGGAGCTGTTCCAGAGTCTATAGAATCTTAAAAGATGATCACCAATGCATCCATTATTTTTAGGCCCACTTTCCTACATTCTCTGAGATGTAGGTTGTCAGGTATTAGGGAATTTATCACCTTTTAATCCCATCAACGTCTCCAGCTTCATTTCACTGCTAATACTGATTTCTCCTCTCTCACAAGACTATGTGTTCCCCAGCATTTTGGGGATGCTGTTTGTGTCCTTCTTTGTGAAGATAGAACCTAAATGTGTATTTAATTGATCTGTCATCTCTTTGTTCCCCATTATCACTTCCCCTCTCTCTGATAGTAAGAGATCTACATTTATTTTCAATAATCTTTTTCTCTTCACATTCCTATAGAAACTTTTACAATCAGTTTGTCTATCCCTTGCAAGTTTATTCTCATACATTATATTTTTCCCCTCTTAATCCTCCTTTGTCCTTCTTTGTTGAAATCTAAACTGTTCCCAATCCTCAGGTCTGCTGCTCTTTTTGGCAAATTTGTATCATGTTTCCTTGGATCTAATATGATCCCTAATTTCCTTTGTTAACCATAACCAATCCATCTTTCCCGCTTTATTTTTTGCCAGACAGGAATGAACACCTGTTGCAGTTCCTCCATGCAGTCTTTGAATGTTTGCCATTGCAATCCACTGTCATCCCTTTAAGTAATGCTCCCCAATTTATTGTAGTCAGTTTGTGCCTCATACCATTGTACTTTCTCCTATTCAGGTTCAGGACCATAGTCTCAGAATTAACTATGTCATTCTCCATCCTACTGAAAAGCTGTATATTCTTATTGTCAAGCATGGGGCTGGATGAACACAGCAGGTCAAGCAGCATCATAGGAGCAGGAAAACTTG
>JAHRHZ010000040.1:11831980-11891163 GCA_024137785.1 Ginglymostoma cirratum | reverse complement strand
CCACTGCTGTTTGTCATTTTTATAAATGACTTGGACGCAGACATAGGTGGATGGGTTAGTAAGTTTGCAGATGACACTAAAGTCGGTGGAGTGGTGGACAGTGTGGAAGAATGTTACAGGTTGCAGGGAGACTTGGATAAACTGCAGAATTGGGCTGAAAGGTGGCAAATGGAGTTCAATGCAGATAAATGTGAGGTGATGCACTTTGGGAAGAATAATAGGAAGGCAGAATACTGGGTCAATGGAAAGATTCTTGGTAGTGTGGATGTGCAGAGGGATCTTGGTGTCCAGGTACATAGATCCCTGAAAGTTGCCACCCAGGTTGATAGTGCTGTTAAGAAGGCATACGGTGTGTTAGGTTTCATTGGGAGAGGGATTGAGTTCCGGAGCCGTGATGTCATGCTGCAACTGTACAAAACGCTAGTGCAGCCTCACTTGGAATATTGTGTACAGTTCTGGTCATCCCATTACAGGAAGGATGTGGAAGCATTGGAAAAGGTGCAGAGGAGATTTACCAGGATGTTGCCTGGTCTGGAGCGAAGGTCTTATGAGGAAAGGCTGAGGGACTTGGGTCTGTTCTCATTGGAGAGAAGAAGGCTAAGAGGGGATTTAATAGAGACCTACAAAGTGATCAGAGGATTAGATAGGGTGGACAGTTAGAGTCTTTTTCCTAGGATGGTGACGTCGGGTAGTACGAGGGGGCATAGCTGCAAATTGAGGGGTGATAGATTTAAGACAGATGTCAGAGGCAGGTTCTTTACTCAGAGAGTGGTAAGGGCGTGGAATGCCCTGCCTGCCAATGTAGTTAACTCAGCCACATTAGGGGCATTTAAACAGTCCTTGGATAAGCATATGGATGATGATGGGATAGTGTAGGGGGATGGGCTTAGATTAGTTCACAGGGCGGCGCAACATTGAGGGCCGAAGGGCCTGTTCTGCGCTGTATTGTTCTATGTTCTATGTTCTATTATCAGTTTCTGCCATTTTAGGCTCCACACGCACAGATTCAACTTTAGAGGAGCTAATATCCTTCCTCACTATTGCGTTGATGTCATCTTTAACCAGTGATGCTAACCCAACTTCCTTTTCCTCTTGGTCTGTCCTTCTTAAATATTGAATGGCCATGGACGTTCAGTTCTCATCCATGGTCACCCTGTTGCCATATCTCTGTAATCCCAAATATATCATACACACTTATATCTATTTGCATGACTAATTCTTTCACTTTCTTGTGAATGCTCTGTGCATTAAGACACAGGCCTCAAATCTTATATGTATAAAATTTTTAGTCCTGTTCACAATGTTTTAAACTGTGGTTTGAATTCTCTGTTTGTACCATTTCTTATTTCCAATTCTGTGTTTTGTTTCTGCCCTTTTTTCCCTCTCTACAGTCTCCTTGTAAAGATTTCCATTCCCCCTGTGAGCTCAGTTTAAAACCTCCCAACCGCACTAGCAAACACTCCGCCTAGGCCATCAGTTCTGAACCTGCCCAGGTGCAACCCATACTGTTGGATTGGTTCCACACCCCTAAGCTGATCACAATACTCCAGGAATCTGAAACTCTTCCCTCCAACATTACCTCTCGAATATATCCTGCTATTTCTACACTCAGTAGCATGTGGCATTGCTAGCAATCCCAACATCACCACTTTGAGATCCTAATTTCCAACTTCCTAACTCCCAATATTCTGCTTTCAGGGCTTCATCCCTTTTTTTAACAAAGTTGTTGGTACCAATGTGTGCTACAGCCACTTGGTGTTCACTCTCCCACCACAGAATGCCCTTGAGCTGCTTTGGAACATCCTTACCCTAGCACACAAGAGGAAACATACCATCATGGAGCCTCATATGCAGCTACAAGAACGATTACCTGTTCTGATATGTTGGCAGTGCCTGCTAGCTTCTCATTCACACATGTTCTTGTAGCAGAGATATGGACACCCAAAAGATCATGACCCAGTGGCCAGTTCACTGTACAGAAGATCTTTGGTACGTGGCTGTCGTCCATTCAATGGCCATGACTGAGTCAATTCAGGCATCATTGGATTAGAAATACTATATATTGATTAAATTAGCACTCACGAGGAGCTCCAGCTAAGTGACCTTGTTTTGCCAAGAGATGCTGAGAGTATATCTGAGACAGTGAAGGTGGAAACTGCTTAGCACGTTTTACACAAGTTGCTGAAATGGAATTTATTGAGGATGCAGACTTGGTACACTTGCAGTTCCGTGTACTCAGTCAGGTTGTTGTTGTTCCACACTCTTTTACTCCGTCTGAATATCAACTGCAGCCATTGCAACACATGTCAATTTCAGTAGCAAGTGATAGATTGCTAGTGATTGTGGAACCTAGATATGTGCAGCTCTCTATAACCTCCAGTGTCACATTCCCAATGCTGAAAGATGGCAATATGGCAACAACCTGGACCATGACATTTGTCTTGTTGATACCTGAGGCAATAGTTTTGCTAAGCTCCTCCACTGTGGGTCTGATATCTCAGATCATAAGAGATATGGAGTTATACAGCGTGGAAACAGATCCCTCAGTCCAACTAGTTCACGCTGACCATGCTCCCAAACTAAAATAGACCCACTTGCCTGCAGTTGGCACCTATCCCTCCAAACCTTCTCTATTCATATACTTATCCAAACATCTTTTCAACCTCGTAACTGTACCTGCGTCCATCCCTTTCTCTGGCAGTTCATTCCACACGAGAACTACTCTCTGTTCAAAAAGGTTGGCCCTCATGTTATTTTTAAAACTTTCTTCTCACCTTCTACACCCCCTAGTTTTGAAATTTCTCACCCTAGGGAAAAGACTCTTGCTATTCACCTTAATTATGCTCCTTATACTTTTATCAAACTCTATAAGGTCACCCGTCAACCTCCTACACTCCAATGAAACAAGTCCCAGTCTATTTATTTAACTCAATCACTCCATTCCTGGCAACTTCCTGGTAAATCTTTTCTGAACCCTCTCCAATTTAATAGTATCCTTCTTATAGCAGGGTGACGAGAACTGAACATGGTACTTCAGAAGAGGTCTCACTAACTTCCTGTGCAACCTGAACATGACATCCCAACTCATATACTTAAAGTTCTGAGCAATGAAGGCAAGCATGCTAAATGCTTTCTTAACCACCCTGTGACACAAGTTTCAAAGAAACCCAAGGTCTCCATATTCTAAAACTTTACCCAGCACCCTACTGTAAATTGTATAGGTCCTGCCCCTGTTTGCTTTAGCAAAATGCAATATCTTACATTTATCCAAATTAAACTCCATCTGCCATTCCTCTGCCCATTAACACAATTAATCAAGATCTCTTTGTAATCTTAGATAGCCTTCTTCATTGTCCACTGTACCACCAATTTTGGTGCCATCCGCAAACTTACTAACCATGCCTCCTATATTATTAAAAACAATCAGTTATATAAATGGCAAACAAAAGTGGGCCAGCATAACAGGCAGTTGTCTGGAGCTTTCTCCTTTGTACTCCCTAGAGTACAACTCAGTGTTGTGTTCCATTCATCTCTCCAATTGTCTGTTGCAATCAGTGAAGATCTGCCTTGATCATGTTTACAATGGAGCTTTACTTTTTCTGATGGACTTATGGTTCTACACCATTTGATTTCACCATTTGCCACTCCTCATATACTGAAGCAGGCCATGTCCATATGCAGAAAGACCTGAACAATATCAAAGCTTGAGTTGATAACTGTGTCTAAGATTTGAGATACACAAAGGCTCAACAATGACATTTCCAATAAGAGGAAATTTTATCATCTCTGCATGACATTACCATTGATGAATCGTACATTATCAACCTGCTGTGATCAACACTGATCAGAAACTGACCTGAATTCCAGAGGTGAGATGAGAGTGATTGCCCTTGATATCAAGAGCACATTTGACAAAGTGCAGCATCAAGAAATTCTAGAAAAACTGAAGTCAATGGGAATACAGGGGGAGAATGCTCCATTATTTGGAGTCATACCTGACGCATAGGAAGATGGTTGTGGTTGTTGGATGCCTATCATTTCAGCTTCAGGACATCTGTGCAGGAGTTCCTCAGGGTAGTGTCCCAGGCTCAACCATCTTGAGCTGCTTCATCTCGGCCTTTGTTCCTTCACAAGCGTAGAAGTGGGGATGTTCGCCGATGATTGCAGCGCCATTTTTGACTCCTGAGATACTGAAGCAGTTCATGTTCAAATGCAGCAAGACTTGAACCATATACACACTTGTGCTGGTAAGTAGAAAATAACATTTGTGCCATACAAATGCCAGGTAATGATCATCACAAATAAGACACAATCTAACCACCACTTCTTGACATTCAATGGCGCTACTATCATGAGTTCCCCATTATAAACATTTGGGGGCTAATGCATAGAGAGGCTGAACTGGACTTACCATATAAATACAGCAGCAACAAGACCAGATCAGAGGCTAAGATACTGCAATAAGTAACTCACCTCCTGACTCCCCAAAGCCTGCCCATTTTCTGCAAGGTATACAAGTAAGGAATATAATGGAATACTCACCATTTCCCTGGATAAGTACTGCTCCAACAACATTCAAAAAGCTTGACCATTTGTTTGGCACCACATTCGCAAGCATCCATTCTCACCACCATCGACGCTAAGTAGCAACAGTGTTCTAACTACAAGATGTACTACAGAAATTTGCCAAACTTTTACAGCACTTTCCAAACACATGACTGCTTCCATCTCGAAGGACAAGGGTAGCGGATACACTGGAACACCACCATCTGCAAATTGCCCTCCAAGCCACTCAGCATTCAGACTTGGAAATATATCATAATTTCGTCAATGTCACTGGGTGAAAATCAAGGAGTTCACTCCCTAAGGGCATTGAGGATCTACCCACAGCAGGTTCAAAAAGGCAGCTCCCCTCTTCAAAGGGAACGAATGATGAACAATAAATGCTGGCCCACCAGTGATGTCCACATCCCACAAGAGAATGTAAATTTAGGGGTGGGCAATAAACGATGCCTATTTCCCATGAATTAATAAATAAATAAATACTGATCAAATCTGTGACCTCCACATCCAGTGACTGAATAAAAACAAAATTCATAGAATCCCTACAGTGTGGGAGCAGGCCATTCGGCCCATCAAGACCAGACCAACCCTCCAAACAGTATCCCACTCAGCCCCAGCCCTGCACCCTATCCCTGTAAACCTGCATTTTCCGTGGCCAATCCACCTAACTGTACATCCCTCCACAATATGGGCAATTTAGTATTGCCAATCCACTAACCTCACAACTTTGGAATGTGGGCAGAAACCAGAGAACTATGAGGAAACTCATGCAGGCTCGGGGAGAACGCGCAAACCCCACACAGCCACCTGAGGGTGAAGTCAAACCTCAGTCCCTGAGGCTGTGAGGCAGCAGTGCTAACCACTGAGCCACCATGCAGCCAGAAGTAAAGGTTTTATCGAGAGTAGTGATTTCCTTGCAGCAAACCCTTGCTCAAGCATATTTTGTGAATCTTCCCCTGCCAGAGGAACATGTAATCTTTACAATTCAGTGATCTGCTATTGACAAGCCTGGTTTCTTGTTGTGAAGTTATGTCAATATTCAGTCTACTAAGTTCTAAGTTGATCCCATTTATCTTCCAGATGTTGTGGACCAGTCGCCTGTCAATCCCATGCACACTGAGGTTCTAGCCTGTCAACCAAAGAGTTGGCATCTTCCTTTTTTTTGTCTTGATTGTTTGCAACTGTGATGGGTCCCGTCCACTTGCTCAACAGAGACTATAAACTCCAAACACCCTTTGAAGTCAATGGACAGGTGGTGAGTCTGCACCTTACTAGGTGAGGACTGTCCAACTTTGGGTGCTTGGTGGCTGAGCACTGGGACATGATCATCCTCCTGTCAACAGAGACATTCCATAGCAACTGTCTCAATGCCAGTTGAGTTGGACTTATCACTTGTAACTGCTGACTCCCTTGTTGTGTTAACACTCAGCAATGAAGCTGCAGTGTCCTTGCCATAGCACAGAGCAGGCCAAAGGTGATTGGAGCCCGGTCTGCCCAATGTTAGGGTCCCCCCCTCAACCTCCATGATTCATTCCAAAAGAATGCAATGCACCATATTTGGCGCTGGCACTGTTATAGGAGTTGCCAAAAAGTTGATAAATCTAGACATTAGTGGACAGCCTACTGCTTGGCCCTACTCCAGGATTTGTCAGGATTTACTCCCTTAGCCTTCATCTCTCTTGAGTCATCCACAGAGCAATGGACTGATTTCCCCGGTGCTGGCAATTCTATTCGTGGTTGCCAGTGTCTGCTCATATGTAGGCGGGCTTGCACACTGTATATTAGAAGCCAGTCCTCCTCCAAACAATGTGCAGAATTACTGCTTCACTAATTCAGCAAGTGCTCTCCTCTGTAAATGGTAATAATTACGTTCTGCAAGAGAACATCTCTCATGAAACAGTCACCTAAAGAAAAATGAGCAAAGATAGTGAAGAGATCCTGTTGTATAAGGTGTGAAAATATTCAGTTTAGCAAGTTCTCAGCACATGCTAATTGTTACTTAGGTTGCTGAACAGATTGCTTCTGTTATTTCAATCATTACAAGGACGATAGAAATTGTTATGGCTCTCATTTATTACATTCATATAATTCCATAGATTGCAGAAATTCTAATTCTTATTAAGTGCCATTAACTTATGTGAGTAGATCTTGAGGTAAGTTTACAAAATGTTCTCCTTTTCTCAGAAGCTCACATAAGAGAGCACGTGTCAAAGATGTGTCCAGCAAGTGGAACTGACAAAGATAGTGTCTGTAGAAGTTGTGGACCCTGTGATCTTCCAGCCTTTAAAGTAAAAGGAAGGAGAATCATGTGATTGTTGCAATACCTAGGGAGTGCTCCCTGCCTGCACCATTCTAGATTACAGCATAACCTCGTTCAGGAAGTTGAGCATACGATCAACATACTTTTCTGTCAATTAGAGATGATATATTCTGGGGTGCATTCCTGAAAAGCAAGCTTTTGCACTGAGATGATTTTTTAAGGCAAATTGATAAAACCATTTTTAGACAACAATTGTCACTTTGCTGGAGACACTGGTACCATAATCAGCTGCTCTTCATAATAACATTCATAATTATTCAAAGAAACAGGGACATGATATCTGCTACCAGTAAGTCTTACATATCTATTGGGCATCCTGAAAATGTACTGCTATCAGAAGGTAGAAATAATATCAGAAAGACCATCATAACAAATAGTATTGTCTAAGATCTAGCATTGGTAGGTGTATTGCAGATGTTACTGGAGAAACGGATGGTGTGTTTTGGACCCGGGGAGCAGCCCTTCTGAAGAGATGTATAAGAGCAGCATGATAAAGACAGCAGAAGAGTAAATGTTGCCTCACCTGTGACCTGATCAGAGGAGCAGGTGAAAAATAAATTTGCTAGTTTCATCAAGGTTGCCAAAGCATGTGTGCTCACACTTTGCTTAATTTCACAATGTTGCCTTACAATGTGTCCTAACAGCTTTCTACTGTGAGCTCGATGGAAAATCACAGAGGGAGAACGTACAACATTCTGGCAACCATTCACCTGATTTCCAAAAGCACAAGAATGCAAGCGTTTTAGCACTTTTCTTTAGCTTGCTGCTGCGCCAATGCATTTGTTCTGTAATGTATGGATTGGGGCAGAAGTGATACCAATAAGATTCCTCTTTAAGGATCAGAGCCAACAGGCTGGACACAGAGTCCACTGGACACCAAACTCCTGCCTGGGCTCCGAATAACATTAATTTATATTTTTGAGACTTTAAGGAGCCACATGCATGCCCTGGAATTCAAATACCCATCATATTAGCCTAAACTATGAGCAACAAATAGACTGAATGACTTAGTATCCTACAAATCAATCACAGGTGTCTGAGACATAGCACTGCAATTAATATTTTTTTATGGAGGTTCAAAATTCATGTCAGGATTTGTACGCGTAGTGGACTATTCAACTGTGGGGCCTTCACAGCTGGAACCAACCCTGTCCTCAACTACCATCTGTAGAATATACAAGCGTTCAATAGCAGTTGGGTGAATCCTTGCTTTTCCAACTTAGAAGCACAACTACTACGATTGAGGTCAACAATTTCAATACACACTTGCGTCTTTCCTCACGAGCATGGTTGTCTGAGTCACCAGGACAAACAGTTCTTGCTGTAATTCATTTGACATCGATTATATTTGCTCTGCAGAGATTTTCAACATAACAATAATGAAACTTACTTCAGTCTGGAAACAAAGTCATCACAGTTTGCAAATGATGTTCTCTGCAAGACTGATTAAAACATAAGTTGAGTTGATCATTAAGTATAATGATAAACACAGGAGAGTTCAGTTCATAGATATTGTTGCAGTAATTTAACCCTGACTCTAGCCTGTGTTACCTCTAAATGTAGCTATCCTGCTAGTAGCATGGATCAATAAATACCGTGACTCAGGTTAATATTAGCTAGTGAGCTACGTTATGCTAGCTCATTGCAGCAGAAAATAATAGATACAGTGTGTTTTTTTTTGATAGGAGATGTGATCCGCTTACAGAAACTGTTATCAAGTTGTTTGCAGAAGATAAAGCTGTTGAAGGAAGCTTAAATCATAAGACTACCTTCATAGCTTTGGTCACTTGTGCCCCTGGGAAATCAGAAGAACTGGAGATAAATTGAGAGACTTCATATCATCAACAGGATAAGAAATGTAAATCTTCAAAAGATGACAGTTAGAAGATTGCCTACTGGTGAAATTCTTGTCTCTGTGTTTCCAGCGATGTGCCTAAGCTCTTCTTTCTTGTCCTTATTTGCGGTGTGTTAATGGATGCATTACCAAGGAGTGCCCAGGAAAACGAACAATCTAAGTTCCACCCCATCCACCCCATCCTCAAAAAAAAAGGCTAAAGCTTTCTTTACAAAAATCTAGGCTGGTTTATTGGAATCAAAGGGTAGAAAGCTGGGGTGATTTTGAAGAAATCAACCCTAGATAGCCACTATAATGATGGACAAGTGGACGATTATTCAGCACGGGGATAAGAAGGATGTACCCATACTTATTTCAGTGCCTATCAGTCTAGTACAAATTAGGTGCTTTCTGTTGGCTGCTAAAAAAAACCTGGAGCCACAATAAATCATGGGGCAGAGGAGGAGGTCATTTGTCCATTGTGCCCATGCTCACTCTCAGAAAAATTTATCCATGTAGTCAGTCTCATACTTCTTCACCACAGCCCTGTAACTGTTATATCAACATATATTCAATTTCTTTTATGCATTCCTGGATGTAAGTTTCAGTGGAAGGACCAGAATTTATTGCCCATCCTTAATGGCCTTGAGAAGACGATGAGCTGGTTTCTTGAACCACAGCAGTCCATTTTAATGAGATACTCCCACAGTCACAAGTTTTTGATCCAGCACAGCTGAAGGAACAGCAATATATTTTCAAGTTAAAATGATATATGATTTGGAAGCGAGTTTGAGAGGTGATGGGTTTCC
Source organism: Ginglymostoma cirratum (assembly GCA_024137785.1). Lineage (NCBI taxonomy): Eukaryota > Metazoa > Chordata > Chondrichthyes > Orectolobiformes > Ginglymostomatidae > Ginglymostoma > Ginglymostoma cirratum. Next base: position 11,881,637 of record JAHRHZ010000040.1, on the reverse strand, counting down.
CATGCATCTGCTGGTCACGTCTTTGCAACTGAAGATTTCCTACCTTTGGAAGTTGTCAAGAAGCCTCAGCAATTTGAGGCACTGCATCTTGTAGATAATGCACACTGTAGACACAGTGCACCAGTACTAGAGGTAACAAATGGTTAAGGTGATAAATTAAGTGCCAACCAATTAGAATGATTGTTCTTTCTTGCTATTGAGTTTCTTGAGTGTTGTTGGAGCAGCATAATCGAAGCAAGCATAAGAACGAAGAGCAGGAGTAGGCAATTCAGCCCCTCGAACCTGCTCATTCATTTGATACAATCACAGCTGATCACATCTCAGCCTCAGCTGTACTTTCCTGACTACTCTCCATAACTCTCCAACACATCACTAATTAAAAAATTGTCTGTCCTTAAATTTACTCAATGTACCAGTATCCACCATATGCTGGAGTAGTGAATTCCACAGAATCACAATCCTTTGAAAGAAGTAATTTCTCCTCATGTCTGCATTAAATCTACCCCCCACCATCCTAAAACAATGATCTCTCATTCCAGACTGCTCCGCTTGAGAAAACATTCTCTACTTTATCAATCCGTTTTAGCATCTTACACCTCAATTAGATCTCCTCTCATTCTTCCAAACTGCAGAGAGTATAGACATAAGCTATTCAATCTCTCTTCAGAAGACAAATCCCTTACCTCTGGAATTAATCAAGTGAACATTTTCTCAAATGCATCCAATGCAACTACATCCGTGTTCAAGCAATGAGACGAAATTTATACACAATACTCCAGATACGGACTCACTAATACCTTGTACAGTTGCAGCAACACTTCCCTACATTCATACTCTGTTCCTTTAGCAATAATTGCCAAAATTACATTTACCTTCCTTATTACTTGCAGTACCTGCATACTAGCTTTCAGTGACTCATGCACAAGGACACTCAGATTCCTTTCCATTGAATTACTTTGAAGTTTCTCTCCACTTAGATAATGACTTGTCTTTCTATTCTGCTGACCAAAATGGATAACCTCTTGCTTCTTCATGTTAAACTCCATATGGCATATTTTGTCCCATTCATCTAAACTATTCATACTAATTTGTAAATTTCTTATTTCTTCTGTGACTTACTTTCCCACCTATTTTAGTGCCTTCTGCAAATTTGGCTATAGTATCTTACTTTGCTGCAACCAACTCATTAATGCAGCTTGTAAATAATTGGGGCCCAGAGACTGCACTCCACTAGTTACATCTTGTCAGACAGAACACTCTGCTTTCTGTCAACTAGCCAATCCTCTATCTAAGATAATAAATTACCCTAACTCCATGTAATCTTACCTTGCCTATTAACCTTTTGTGTGGCAGCTCATCAAATGCCTCCCAGAAGTCTAGGTATACTAAAACTAGAGGAGCCCATTATCTATGTTGTTTGTTGCATCTTCAACAAATCCTAGCAAATTTTTCAAACATGATTTATCCATTACTAAACCATATTGATTCTGATGGATTTCATTTTGACTTTTCCAAAATCCTGCCATTACTTCCTGAATAATGGATTCTAACAATTTCGCAATGACAGATGTTAAACTAACTGGTCTATAGTTTCAGAGGTAGAAGGAACTGCAGATGCTGGAGAATCTGAGATAACAAGGTGTAGAGCTGGATGAACACAGCAGGCCAAGCAGCATCAGAGGAACAGGAAGGCTGACGTTTTGGGCCTAGACCCTTCTTCAGATATGGGGGAGGGGAGGGGGTTCTGAAATAAATAGGGAGAGAGGAGGAGGCGGATAGAAGATGGATAGAGGAGACAGACAGGTCAAAGAGGCGGGGATGGAGCCAGTAGAGGTGAGTGTAGGTGGGGAGGTAGGGAGGAGATAAGTCAGTCCAGGGAGGACGGACAGGTCAAGGGGGCGGGCTGAGGAGATGGGGGTGGGGCTTGAGGTGGGAGGAGGGGATAGGTGGGAGGAAGGACAGGTTGGGGAGGTGGGCACGAGCTGGGCTGGTTTTGGGATGTGGTAGTGGGAGGGGAGATTTTGAAACTTGTGAAGTCCACATTGATACAATTGGGCTGCAGGGTTCCCAAGCAGAATATGAGTTGCTATTCCTGCAACCTTCAGGTAGCTTCGTTGTGGCACTGCAGGAGGCCCATGACGGACATGTCGTCAGCGGAATGGGAGGGGGGAGTTGAAATGGTTCGCGACTGGGAGATGCAGTTGTTTAGTGCGAACCGAGCGTAGGTGTTCTGCAAAGCGGTCCCCAAGCCTCTGCTTGGTTTCCCCGATGTAGAGGAGGCCACAACTGGAACAGCGGATACAGTATACCACATTAGCAGATGTGCAGGTGAACATCTGCTTGATGTGGAAAGTCTTCTTGGGGCCTGGGATGGTGGTGAGGAGGGAGGTGTAGGGGCAGGTGTAGGACTTCCTGCGGTTGCAGGGAAAAGTGCCAGGTGTGGTGGGGCTGGAGGGGAATGTGGAGCGGACAAGAGAGTCACGGAGAGAGTGGTCCCTCCGGAAAGCAGACAAGGGTTGGGAGGGAAAAATGTCTTTGGTGGTGGGGTCGGATTGCAGATGGCGGAAGTGTCGGAGGATGATGTGTTGAATCCGGAGGTTGGTGGGGCGGTACGTGAGGATGAGGGGGATTTTTTTTGGTTGTTATTGCTGGGACGGGGTGTGAGGGATGATTTGCAGGAAATGCGGGAGACACGGTCAAGGGCGTTCTCGACCACTGAGAGGGGGGATGTTGTGGTCCTTGAAAAACCAGGACATCTGAGATGTACGGGAGTGGAATGCCTCATCCTGGGGGCAGATGCGGCGGAGGCGAAGGAATTAGGAATAGGGGGATGGCATTTTTGCAGGAAGGTGGGTGGGAGCAGGTGTATTCTAGGTAACTGTGGGAGTTGGTGGGCTTGAAATGGATATCGGTTTCTAGGTGGTTGCCGGAGATGGAGACAGAGAGGTCCAGGAAGGAGAGAGAGGTATTAGAGATGGTCCAGGTGAACTTAGGGTTGGGGTGGAAAGTGTTGGTGAAGTGGCTGAACTGTTTGAGCTATAGTTTCCTATTTTCTGCCTCCCTCTTGTTTGAATAAGGCATTTCGTCCCTATTTTTCTCTCCCCACCTCTCTCCGTGCTGTTATAATTCACTGGGTGCACTTCTCTCTGTTTCATACTCTGCAACAGATCTCTTTTGTCCCTGTTTTAACTCACTGGATCCACCTCTCATGGTGCAGTTTCTTGTTCTGAAGTTGCATTCCCTTTCACACTGTTTTAACTCACCGGGTCTGTTTTTCAAGAGAGTATTCCATTACCATCCTGACTTGTGCTTTGCTTTGGGAGCCAGGAGGTGAGCTATTTGCCCCAGAATACTCAGCTTTTGATCTTCTCTTGTAGCCTCAGTTTTTATGTATCATAGAATCCCTACAGTGCTGAAAGAGGCTATTTGACCTATTGAGTCCGCACCGACCCTCTGAAAAGCATCCCACCCAGACCCAGCCCCAGCCCCATCCCCATCCCCACTAAGCCTATCCCTATAACTCCACATTTACCATGGCTGCACCATCCAGCCTGGACAATCATAGAGACTATGGGGCAATTTAGCATGGCCAATGCACCTAGCCTGCGCATCTTTGGACTGAGGGAGGAAACCAGAGAACCTGGAGGAAACCCACCCAGACACAAAGAGAATGTGCAAACTCGACACAGACAGTCACCCAAGGTTTGAATGGAACACGGGTCCCTGGCATTGTGAGGCAGCAGTACTAACCACGGAAGCTCCGTGCCACCCTGTAACTATTTCTTGACACTGTTCCTTCCAAGGGAGTAGCTTAATAAAAGTGTTCAAGATTATGAAGGGATTTGATAGAACAGATAAGTAATTGGTCATGTTCAGTTTCTCATCAATGGCAACCCCCCAAGGATGTTGATAGCAGGTGATTCAGCGATGGTAACACCATTGAAATTAAAGTGGGAGAGTTAGACTTTCTTTTGTCGGAAATAGTCATTGCCTGGCACTTTAGCAGCTCAAGCCTGAAAGTTGTTCCGTCAAATTGCAATGGACAATGAGAGCTTCATTCCCTATTGAGAGTTACGATTGAAACTGCTTGCAATGTCCTTTCATCTCTGTATTCCAGATTACTCACAACATATAACAAAAAAAATCATTCCCCAGTGGTTGTTTTGCCAATTATCTTAAAACTGTGCCCTCTGGTTATTGATGCTTGTACGAATAGAAATAGTTCTTCCTCATCTTCTCTATCAAATCCCTTCTTAATCTCGAACACTTTTATTAGACCACCCCCTTGGAGTGGAACAGTAACAAGAAATATTTAATGAAACACGACAGGCAACATGAAAGTAAAATATCATTGAGCTTCTGACAACTCAGAGTGCAGTTTCACATTCCAAACCAGAAATAGCTACAAAACATACGAAAACTTAGCAACTCATTCATTCAGCCAATTTGACACTTTAAAACTGCAATTGAAGACTGGCAGCTGATAACATACAGCCTGTCAGGACCCGGCTAGCTCCTCCTGGAGTTTCAATGAAAGATCACAGACCTAAAATATTAACTCTGTTTTTCCTTCAACAGATACTGCCTGATGTGCTGAATCTTTGCAACACTTTTTGTTTCTATTTTGGTTTCAGTTAGCTGCAGTTTTTGCCTTTGCTTTGCTAACTCTCCTCTGCTGCATCTCTTGCCTTTTGTCTGGACATGGATCCTAATGAAGGAGAAACCTTGGAGAAAAAAAGTCTTTGTGGAGAAGCACATTCATGCTTTCCATCCCTCCCAAGCGTCAGCAGTGAGATTAGCACTCTACGTGGGTTTGACAGTAATCTGGAGGGGTCCACACTTGGTCTGCACTTGGTCAATAAATGGTTTACACTTGGCTGAGCTCTTGAAACTCACTGACAATGGGCACAGCGCAGGCCCCAGCATAAGCCTGCCACCAGCTTTACTGAGGCCTCTAGGAGAACACCCGTTAGGATAGTAGGGTTGCTAAAACCTCTTTTAAGGAAGGCATCATAATGTGATAAAAATATTAATTTAAGGCAGTAGTTGCATTTGGCATGAATTAAACTCATAGCCTTCATTACATTTGGCACTTTGGGAGACAGTATAGTTTTATAATAATTTCTAATTAAGCATTCTTAATGTTGGCTTGCATTCTGGCCTTCCAAATTTGATAGAAGCAGCTGCTGCTTTGCCCCATCCAACTACAAACCAGTCTGTGTAGCAAGGTGGCACACTGATCACAGAATCCCTACAATGTGGAAACAGGGCCTTTGGCCCATCAAGTTCACACCGACCCTCAGAGCGTCCTACCCAGACCGGTCACCCTAATTTACGCATCCCTGAACAGGACGGGCAATTTAGCATGGCCAATCCACCTAGCCTGCATGTCTTTGGACTGTGGGAGGAAACCAAAGCACCCAGAGGAAATCCACACAGACGCCGGGGGAATGTGCAAACTCCAGGCAGACAATCACCCGAGGGTGGAATCAAACCCAAGTCCCTGGTGCTGTGAGGCAGCAGTGCTACACACTGAGCCACCGTACCACCTGCTATGGTGTAGGCATCTCTTTGTGGAATACATTGTTAGGCCTATTGAGACACTTGGACCTTTGTTTAAACATCATGCATTCCATCATGGCCCTAGTGCTCCCCTAGCTTTGATTACACATGTGTTACTCAGAGAGAGTGGAATTACAGAAAAATGTTAAGAGCCTGTTGTGTATGGGGTATCTCTTGGTCATCAGCAGCCATCCCATCATGTTCATGGACAGGTAGAATATTGAGATGATAGGTGAGCATTGCAGGTTAAAACCATTGAAACAACTGTTGAATCTGGTATTGCATTACCTTATTTCTATGATCAGACAGAAAACTGAACACTACTGGCTGAGAAGACGTCTCCGTTCATAATCGATGTCAATGGGAAGGTGAATGACTGGTTCATCCTGGCTAACAGGGTATTTGTGAGCTACACGGTTTACCCCAGACTGTGATATGTGGCTGATCTCTGTTCAAAGGAGCCAGTTTGAGTTTGATAGACTCTGGTCCAAAAGTGGCAAATCTTGATTTGAGAGGCAGCAATCAGTCTACATTTTTTGTGGAATAGGGCAGCCTCTTAAAGCACTGCCCTCCGTTTAGATCTGGAAAAATGACTTTGTGTCTGTACAGTCTATATGATGGGTATAGTAGCTTACAGGCAGCCCCTTCTCCTGCTGTCTTTTAATAGAACTCAGCTGCTGCTTAACCTCTTTTTCTAACTATTCCTCCTTACAAATCAAACTGGTAACGAGAGTACGCATGAAAAGCTAATGAAGTCTACTGAAGGTAATTAAGGTAAAATACATTAGAAATATGTGATTGGGATGACTGAAACTCACCAAGCAGAACAATACCAGCCCAGCATCCAATTTCCCATAGCCTAAGGCTCACTTAATGCTGCTGCTAATGTCACAGAGAACGACAAGTCCCACTAACACTTTTCTGGTGTGACGGGCGTTGGGGGGAAAACAGTGACTTTGAAACAAAATGTCATGGGGGTCCTAATGACATATTCATAGGACTCGGATTCGCATCTGTTCACAAGGCCATTGCTTGCCTTGGTCGACTAACAAGATTGTCAGGTTAGAGTGACTCTAAGTGGAAAGGTAACAGTAAATATTTCTAATGATATTACCCGCTTAACCCTTTCCCCCAAGTGGGAGGGGTTAACATTGCACCTGATAACTTTAACATGTTTCTCAGCATTCAATGTATGTGATTAGATTTAGCAATCCTAGAATTAGTCCTCTCGTTTTATCCTAACGAGAGATTCACATTAGAGAAGCTACAAAGGGAGGCTACAAAAACTTGTGTTGTTTTCTCTGGAGCGGCAGAGGCTGAGTGGAGACTTGATCGAAATCTATACAATTATGAGATGCATAGATAAGGTTGAGGGTAGAATTTTTTTCCCAAAGTTGAAATGTCTAATACCAGGAAGCATGCATTTAAAGTGAGAGGGGAAAAGTTCAAAGGAGATGTGAGGGGCAGGTTTTTTTACGCAGAGAGTGGTAGGAGTCTGGAATATGCTGCTAGTGATGGTGGAGGCAGATATGATAGGGGTGTTTAAGGGACTTCTAGATAAGCACGTGAATATAAAAGGAATAGAGGGATATGGACCAAGGGCAGGCAGAAGGGATTAGTTTAATTTGGCATCATGTTCAGCACAACATCATGAGCTGAAGGGCCCTTTCCTATGCTGTACTGTTCTCTGTTCTATGTTTTTTGTTCTATGTTCTATGTTCTAAGTGTAGGTCTAAACACTAGTTTATGACAATTTCTGGGCATTTTTTCACAATTCAAAACCTACCCTGTTCAGATCAAGGTGGGAAGTCACACAACACCAGGAGCCAAAGAAGCTGCGCTCCAAAAGCTTGTGATTTTGAATAAACATGTAGGACTATAACCTGGTGTCATGTGACTTCCGACCTTGACCACCCCAGTCCAACACAGGCACCTCCACATCAGATCAAGGTGGGTAACACACAAAGCTGATGCTTCCACACCAACTGCAAGACTGCAGTGTCTGGCTGAGCAGGTCCCATGCTGCTTCCAATGTCCTAAATATGCTGGCTTCCTCTGCACTCAGCAGGAGAATCAAATAGCATTGTTCACAGGCTACCCATGTGCAGCCTGCCAGGCTCTGAGGTTCACTCCTTAGTAAAGAGAAGCTGTACACTCCTAAAATGAAGACTGCTGCAAAGTAATTTGGTGAGACCAGGGGTGAAGGCGAATGGTGCACCCGATAAGAGAGAGAGCGAGGTTTTCCAGGTCTAGAGGCACTACCTTGAATGCACTGGTGATCCAGATGGAGTAGCAGGAAGGTAATGTTTCCATAGTGGGAGGAGTGGGGTGAGGTGGGGCCAGGAAGACCTTACACACCAACCTCAGAAGGGAGTAGGGACAGATCGCCAGGGAAGCCAATGCTCAGATTCTGGCCCCAAGGAAATGGCACAAGAGCCAGAAAAATGTTCAATGACTTCACAGGATGTCAAGGTATATGAATGTAACCTCACATGACTTAGTTCACCACCAACCTCTCACGCTGATCGATATCCCACATCCCCATCAATTACTCAGAAGCAATGCCTGCCATTCAGGGCTGTACCATTCACATACACCCCTTCACCAACATACCCACATCCCAATGCTGCCCACCTCTCTTCCACAGACCTTCAGCTATTCAGCGATGGCAGGGACATCACCCAAACATAGCGCCATCAATCACTGCAAGAGGAGATCATATGCAGCACAACTGAGGCCCAGAATGTTATAAAGCATCCTCAAATACTTCACCCATCTACTTTCTCGAGATGATGGCTCTTCAAATCATGAGTCAGGACTGCAGAGTTGTGCACTTAACCATTTTGAGGGGGTGATAGGCATGAATGGACAGCAGCCAGGTCAGGGAAAAGACAACAAAGATTTAGGTACTTACTCCCCAGGCCTTTCTGTTCCTGCACAGCATTCAAATAGTTTCATGTGATCAAAATAAATCACTTTGCGTTACATTTGTCTGTCCATTTCACCAGCCCACCTACGTCATCCTAAAGTCTTTTACTATCCTTTTTATTGTTTGTATATTTCTGAAACGTATTATTTGGAACATTGGAATTATATCCTATATACTCAAGCCTGGGTCATTGATATACTACGAAGAGTGGTGCTTATACTGATCACTGGAAAATGTCACTATACTCTTCTCTACAGACTGAAATATGTCTGTAAACCACTCCTCTCTGTTTTCAGACTCTTAGACCGCGCAGCTGTTGGCCATTTAACCACATGGCTTGTGTTTGTGGTGTAGTGGTACTGTCTCTGTCTATGAGCCAGGAGGCCTGATTTAAGACCCGTCTGCTCCAGAGTTATGTCATAACACCCCTGAGCAGGTTGATTAAAAATCCCTACAATTTTCCCCACTAATCTATTATGTGGCAACAGTCAGCATCAAACAAATTACCCTTATCAATTATTCTAATTATTTCATCAAAGGATTGAAACAAGTTAGTTGACAACAATTTGGCTTTAACAAATCCACACTGACATTTATTTGCTAAAATTTCCAATCATCAATTAATTTTGTTTTGATTTACTCTCTCTGAAGGTTCCCCTGTGTTCCGCTACACCACTGATATTATGCTGACTGCACTGCGATGATCTGGTTTCTTCCTCTCCCCCTTCTTTGAGCAGGAGCAAAACATTTGCAATGCTTCAGTTGTCAGGCTCAAATTACATATCCAATGGGTTGTCAAAGACTGTGACTGGGGCTATACAATTTTCATTTGAGCTTTCTACACCAGCTTTGGATGGTAGACGCCAGACCAGGTGGCTTTTCTACTTTGAACACTGTCAACCTTTTCAGTATTCTCTATTTGTCTACTTTGTCCATTCAATTTCTCAACTACCTCATTGCTAATTGACTTTGACAGCATTCTCTTCTTTCGATTGATGCAAAATACTCATATGGTATCCTCCATTAGAAGGTCTTAGTTTTGGTCCCTAAGTGACCCCATTTTCCTTTGACTATCATTTAACTTTTAATAAAGAACTTTGGGTTCTCTTTTATCTTATGCACGTATTTATTCCCACAAAGCTTCATTGTTGCTGTTACGCAGCAGCTACAAGAGCAGGTCAGAGGCTAGGAGTCATTGCGCACCAGCTGTACGTTTATGGATATTGCTGTTTATAAAAATTCTTGGATGCTGCAGTAGTGCTTAGACTACCACATGCCTACAGTCAACCCTGAAGCTGTGGAAATTCGACCTGATCCAAAATTCTCTCTCATTCTGGTTTTTGCCATCACAGCAAAAACTTGCATGTTGTCAGCCCTGGTAAACAATCCACCTGCCTTATGGATTTATGTGCAGCCACTTCTAAGATAATGGATATGTCTCTGGTAGTACTCTGCAAGGATCCAGAGGTGAAAGTTTTTTCACTGGTGAAACAACTCCAGTGAAATGGTTAATGCCTCTTGACATTTAGCCCAGCATGTCTACCAGTTTGAATAGGGAACAGGTATTCCTGTCTGAGGCTGCAGTGTCTGCATTTGATGTGACAACCTCAACCTGCAAAAACACTGTTTTTCCAAGAGGTCAAGGAAGCTCCAGTTGTAAACCAGTAACATGGATAGTCCCTCCTCTGGCTTTGGTCCTTCTTCTGTACTTCTCTCTCTACTGTCCCTTTCTCCAATGCTCCTCAGGCCAGTGCACCACACATCTGTTTTCCGGTGGGTTTTCTCCACTGTTGACAACCATGACAAACTTCCTACCTGTGTTTGTGGCAAATGGGCAAGGCAAAACAGATGTTAAATGAGCCTGGTGGCTCTGGCTGAGGGGGCAAAGAGCAAAAAAGCAAAGTAAGGCAATGCAAGGCAAGAATGCTGTGAGTATCCACATAGGTTCAAAGAGCGTACTAAGAGAGCAAGCAGACAGGCTGTAGACGTGACCTGGTCTAGTCCATGAGCTGGGTGCATAATCCTCAGTGCACAGTGTTCTTGCAGCAGTATTACAATGGTGCAGGCCAAGGTGCAGCATTGAAGTACAGTAGTGTCGTATAAGTGGATCAGAGATGTGCCATTAGGGTTCTTGGAAGCTAGCACATATTGGGTGCCAATGTCCATGGACATGAGGTGCTTGGGGTGCTGGTGCCCATGAGGTGTTCACTGCATCTTGTATACCTGGTGTCCAACCTAGAGGTCATTTGGAATAAGCAATAAGGTGAATTTGCAAGGTACCCACTCTGGTTTCCACGTTGAGTTTCCTTGATGCCCAACTTGTTAATAGTGTTTGATAAGGTAGGACACATGAAGTAAGTTGAGCTATTAACAAGACATTTAAATAACAATGATAATCCCCCTCAACTGGCAAATCTCCACTGCCGATCGAGAAACACATCATGCTACTTGTCAAAAGCATAAAAGATGGCACGAGATGCTCCTGATGTTGAAATAGACCTCGCCAGACTTCTCGGCAATTCTGCCTCAAATCTAACCATTTTACATGTCGCTCAGACCCCATCAAGAATCCACTCGTGCTCTGTGAGACTCTTGGCAGAAAGAGCTGAAATGCCAGCTGCAGTAAGTGAGCTTTTATATTGATGGAACAAAGACAAGTTCAAATCCCCACTTGAACTGCTACTCAAAATTGCCAATGTTTCTCTAGCCTGTTTAAAGAACCCTGGAAAACTGTATTGCACAAATTAAGTTTGAGGCCAAATTTAAAACAATTTCAAATTACTTCATTGACAGTTCCTAAAGGCATTGCTATTTTTCCCGAATAATTGGTAACCAGGAAGCTTTCCATTTCTTCCTTTGTTTGAGACAGGTCTCTGGCTGTTGCCACAACATCATAATTCCATCATTTGTGTGATTGATTATTCAACATGTCCTGTGTATCCATTCTAAATCCATCTCCGTTCAGTTCACATTTCTCTCCCGACTAACTTATTTCTGAAATACTCTTTGTTTTAATGCTTTTTGTATCTCCAGGTCCTAGTAACATAACAGCTGCAGGAAATATCCAAAATGGGCATTTGCAGTGGTTTCTACTTGAAAGATTTTTCTTTCTCTGCTTAAGGTACTGATCAATCTGCTATGTACTTCCAACATATTTGAGGGTCAGTAATCTTTGGAAATGTCTTCCCCAAAGAGCACTGGTATTTGGATAATCGAATATATTCAAATTTGAATTCAACAGATTCATGACCGACAAGGAAATCAGGGTTTACGGGGAGGGGGCATGCTGGAGAATGGAGTTAAGATAACAATCAGATCAACCATGATCTTATTGAATAGCAGAACAGACTCGTGTGGCTGAGTTACTGCTCTTCTTCCTGAATCATACGATTTCCTTACAACTTGCTTTGCTGTGATTTCAATTATCTTCCCATATAAAGGATGTTACAAGAATGTAACTGGCAATGGAGTTTTTTATATAAATACAATTTCCTTTTTGCAATGCTTTTACTCATTCAGAAACAAATTTAGCCATCTTATTGAATTAGCTGCATAAAAAGACAGTAATCATCCTGTGGAAATAATTCATCTTGAGCTTGTTACTCACTTTCACCAAATTGACACAGTGCAGTGACAGCTTATAAATAATTCTATCTCCCTAATTGTTCCCGTAATAGGGTTACAACTCCAGCGTGTCACTAAATCTGCTCTCAAATTCCTCAAAATATGGTTCCCCAATTTGATAGTGGGGAGCGTATGATTGCTTTGTTTCCCCAGTTGTCCTTTTTGATCAATAAGTTGATTTACTCCTGCTAAATGTACAATCAATAAAGATAAACCACTCCTGTTTCTGTTTACTTTCATCATACTGAATTGCATTTTTTGGTTAATTAGACTGCAAGTCTGACATTGTAAATGTTGCTCCCTGCCAAAAAAAACCAAGTTATCCCTCAGAAACCAAGCATGCCTTTGCTTTCCTGTGGCTGTAACAGAGAAACAGAGCACAGTTCCAGCTTTACGAATTTGTTGGAGCTTTCTCATTGATTTAATCTGTTTTATGTTCTAATATGCCAAGAACCACCCAGAGAGCACCGTGACACACTAGTGTATAGCATACATAGGTCGAAGAAATTACAATGGTTGTCCACAAGGCCAAGCTTGACACCTGGCAGTATTGCTGCCTAGGCTGGCTTTTGAGTGTGTGCGAAATGAATAATACATGAAAATATGGTGCTTTCGTGTCTTAATACATAAAATGAACAATGATAAAGCAGGTTTGTATTCTGCGTGAGAGTCCTTTCACTGTACGATGGTCTCACCCTTTCAGCACAAACTTCTAGTCCTTTCTTCCTGATGCACTTATCCAACCTCCCCTACATACATTTATGCTACTCACCTCAACTACTTTCTAAGACAGAATATTCCACATTCTAATCACAATCCAGGGAAAATTTCTTCTGTCTTTGTCATAGGATGTAAGAAAAACTATCACGTATTTATGGCTTTTGATTCCATAATATTTCTCAACTTTCTCCTCCCCTTTACATCTATCATTATCACTGTTCCCCTCAAAAAACCTACTCTTTTTTGTTGCCAGCTGTTACCCCACTTTTTCAGAAATCCCTTGAGGGTACTTTTGTGCTTCCAAAGTATGTGCCCATCTTTGGATCCCTGCAGTCAAATGTCTCTGCCCCTGCCTCCAAGGAGCAGACATTCCTTTCCCCAAAGAGTGATCCTCTGAATCCTGGGCTTAACTGACTGGATAAAATATGATACTAAAGTGAAAATTTGGGACAATATTAGTCATAAATCAGAGCAAAGTTAAAATAAAAGGCAATTGAATATAAAGCAAACATGAAAGAGAAATTAAGAAAAGTGTACAAAAGTGTTGTGAAGCTTCTTAAATATGTTTTTATATTAAGTATTTATTTGTATAGGTAATAAGGCTATTTCTTACATGCAAGGAACATTATCACTGTAATATTAGGTTTGGTTTAGATGTGAATTGAAAATGTGTTAAAAACAACACCTGGCTAGCCTGGGGAATTTTAATTTCCTGAACTATTAGCCGTCTAGGGACTAGGCAAAGTTTACCATGTGATTTCTGTATTTACCAGCCATTCCTTTCTTTATCTGCGATTTAACCTCTTTTGTATTGAATGTTTAATATTCAAGAATATAAAAGATTCTTTGATTGCCTCTGCCCTTGTGTTTTGTCTCTCCACACCCAGTTGGCAGCACCCTCATTAAGATAAATCATTATGATAAATCATGAATTAATGCCCTCTTCTCTTTTCTGAGCAGTGGGATTTATCCTTTCCCATTGAGTTGCCAAGAAAGGCTTGGGCTTCAGATCTTAGAACTCTTATTTGCATCTACCCTTTTAGTATTTTATCCGCTGCACAGTATTCACATTAATAATGCATCAGACATAAACAGTTTTGTCACATTTAAGCTACTTCTGGCTCTATTCAATTCTTCATGTATATCCATCACCATAAATTTCCATTTGATCATACTGTTCACACATTGTAAATAGTATTCCCTCAGTGATTTTACACTTAGATAAGATAAGCAATTGTAACCACCACATCCATAAATATTTGTTACAGTTATTTGAATTAGATTACTAATTGATTGCTCTTTTCCTCTGGAATAGCCAATGTGCCTTCTATTTCCTGACTACTCTAACATCTTTTTTCTCTCTTCCTTGACAACAAATCTACCTTCCACAATAATTATTCCAAAGTCATTGTGCTTCCAGAGTTCTTTACTTTTATCCCTAGTTATTTGAATTTATCCAGTTTTTGTAGAGTTCATCTTGAATTTAAGAATTGGCTACCCAGGCAATAGACCCCTTTATTTATAAGAAAAACCCAAGAACTGCTGATGCTGGGAAACAGAAACGAAAACAGAAATTGCATGAGAAACTTAGCAGATCTGGCAGCATCTGTGGACAGACAGCAGAGTTGACATTTCGAGTACAGTGACCCTTTATTTGAATAGTCTCTTTTCATCATCTCATTTAATGCAATAGTGTCCTTGCATTAAATGTTGGAGAATATTTGACCAAAATCACATAAAAATGGACAACACTTCCATTATTTCAGATAAACTTGCACCATCGAGTGGCATGAAGGAATCCCATACACCAACATTCTTCTCATGTGCCACCCACCTAGCATTGAGAACATGCTCAACACGGTTCAGCTTCACTGAGTCAGACATGTGCTTCACTTGGAGAATATCAGTGGTACTCTACAACCAGCTGAACATGGCAAATAGGATTTCCTAAAAATAGATACAAAGATGTTCTGAAGGCCAATTTCAGATCCAATTGTGTAATTTGGATCCCACAAGATGGGAAAAAACCCCAAAACTAACCAAATGGAGCAGTCAGCGATAGTAAGAACTGCTGATGCTGGAGTCAGAGATAACACAGTGTGGAGCTGGGGGAGCACAGCAGGCCAGGCAGCATCAGAGGAGCTGGAAAGTTGACTTTTCGGGTCGGGACCCTTCTGCTTCTCTGATGCTGCCCAGCCTGCTGTGTTCCTCCAGCTCCACACTGTGTTATCAAATGGAGCAGTGTCTGTCATCAAACAATCTCAACAACCCGAATTGTGAACAAAGCTTCTAAAGGCATGGGCCTTCACACACTCTCCAACTGTGACTTCATGTGTAATATGAGCAATCAAATCTACAAATCAACATTTGGTTTGCGATCATGACGAGCCAAGTCCAACTTCAGTTGTTGGTAAAAATTTTAGAATCTATTATTAAGGATGCAATTGTGGAGTACTGAGAAGTGCATGGTTAAATAGGGCTGAGTCAGCATCAAGGCTTCATCGAGAGAGGTCATGTCTGATAAATCTTTTACAATTCTTTGAGGAGGTAATGATCTAGTCAGACAGAGAAGCGCCAGTGGACATGCTCTATTCCAGAAAGCCTTTGACAAGATGCCGCACAGGAGGCTCCTAAGTAAGATAAGAAACCATGATATTAGGGGCAAGGTATTGACTTGGATAAAGGATTGGCTGACTGGCAGAAGGCAGAGAGTGATAAAAGGGTCTTTTTAGGGATGGAAGCCTGTGACTAGTGGAGTTCCAGAGGAATCAGTTTTGGGACCACAACTATTCACATTATACATTAATGATCTAGATGAAGTAACTGAGGGCATTGTTACCAAGATTGCAGATAACACAAAGATAGGTGGAGGGACAGGTAGTGTTGAGGAGGCGGGAAGGCTGTAGAAGGATTTGAACAGGCTAGAAGAGTGGGCAAAGAAGTGGTAGATGGAACACAATGTGGTAAAATAAAAGGTTAAGCACTTTGTTAGGAAGAATAGAGGTGTGGACTATTTTCTAAATGGGAAAAGGCTTCAGAAATCTAAAGTAGAAAGGGACTTGGGAATCATAATTCAGGATTCTCTTCAGGTTAACTTAGTTGGCAATCAGGAGGGCAATTGCAATGTTAGCATTTGTTTCAAGAGGGCTAGAATACAAGAACAGAGAGGTACAGCTCAGGCTGTATAAGGCTGTGGTCAGACAGCACTTAAAATATTGTGAGAAGTTTTGGGCCCTTTATTTGAAGAAGGATGTTCTGGCCATAGAGGACGTTTACAAGAATAAGCCTGGGAATGAAGGGCTTGTTATTTGAGGAGCAGTTGAGGATTCTGTGTCTCTCCTGATGCAATTTAGAAGGATGAGGGGAGTTCTCATTGAAACTTACAGAATGTTGAGAGGCCTGGGTAGAGTGGATGTGGAGATGACGTTTCCACTAGTAGGAGAGACTATGGCTTGAAGGCACAGCCTCGGAGTGAGGAGATGACCCTTTAGAACTGAGATAAGGAGCAATTTCTTCAGCCAGAGGGTGATTAATCTGTGGAACTCATTGCAGGAGAAGGCTGTGGAGGCCAAGTCTTTGAGTGTATTTAAGACTGAGATAGATAGGTTCTTGATTAGGGAGGGGTCAAGGGTAATGGGGAGAAGGAAGAAGAATGGAATTGAGAAAAATATCAGCCATGATTGAAATTCAGAGCAGACTCATTGGGCCAAATGGCCTAATTCTGCTCCTACATCTCATGGTCTTGACATTGGTTTGCTTGTTACATGTTCTGTTATTAAAACATGGTTTTTCAATCTTCCAAGCTGTATGGTTTATACCTCTGTGACCCTTGTGGCATTTTCTGGGGTGTGGTCACAGCGGAGAGGTATGGGTGGGGAGGAACCATTTCTCTTCATTATCATTTTAGATGGAAAATTACGGGTTTTTCATGCAAATTCTTCTGTATCTTTACTTTTTGGAGAAGAGGGGTAGTGAGGGTGAGATGATACACAGCACCAGACCGACCCAGCAGGACCCCATTGCCATAGTGTACAGCCAAAGGAACTTCTGGTTGTCCTGGGAAATTGTTTGCAGAGACAGCACTTTAAAAGGGAAACTGTCATTGTGCTACGCTGGATACTACCTCCCAATTTCCATCACACTTCTAACACAGACACTGCTCTCACACCATTGACAGTATAATCTTTACACCACCAAGCTATTCCAAGCTCCCGGGATGCTGCTGGGGTGTTTACAAGTGTTAGGTTCTTGCACAAGTAATTTAATCTCCTTCTCCGTGGTAGCAGCATGATAGATCACTACGATTATTTAGAAGAGGAGCGGGGTTGGGGTTTCCCAGCTGTTACATGTGGAACATTGCACCCACATACACTCTCCCATGACAAAGGCAAAATGTGCCACACTCTCAATGTCCAGCTTGCTTGCAACTTGCAAAATAGGATAGAACAAATACTCCCTTTGCAGTAAACTGATAAATTTAGGACGGGTCTTAACCGAGAATTGGAAGTTTCTGGGTAGCTAATGAAAGACCCAGGCTATTGACTACAACCATGTCTGCTGGTCTTCATGTGGCTTCTGCTGACACCAGCTGAATGCCAACAATTTGGTGATCATTTATGTGCCAGGCTAAACATTAAGCATGCCATTGGAGTCTGGAAAGCATGCCTCAATGAACTGGGGACAATTGAGCCACTCTTTGGTCTCAGCAGTCATGATTGCGAGTGACACTCCTCAAAGTTACCCTACCCTGGGAGTCCTAGGCATGGATATTGCCCAATGACCACACAGGATTTGTAAGAGGGACAGGAGACTGAAGGTAGTGCAGAGGACTGCCTGTTACTGGACACGTTTGTTGCCACACTTACAAGAGATCTTTACCTAACTAGTATATCTTTCTGGCAAATGCATTGACAGGTGTCTGTGAATCTTCACCCTACCCCCACAAAAGTAGAATCAGTCCTTTGATTTTCCATTCCAGACAAAAGCTTGCTTAATTCCTAGAGGTAGTAAGAACTGCAAATGCTGGAGTCAGAGATAACACAGTGTGAAGCTGGAGGAACACAGCAGGCCAGGCAGCATCAGAGGAGCAGGAAAGTTGGGACCCTTCAAGGGTGTGCTGTGCTCCTCCAGATCCACACTGTGTTTTCTCTTGCTTAGTTCCTGATTGTGTCAGCATTTGTAATCAGCTTTAACGCCTATCCAGGAACAAAAGCCTGCATGATCTTCGTTGGAGCAGGTATGATTTTATTTCACAAATGAATGGGGTTTGGATAAGATGTTAAAATCTAAAGGAGATTTCAGATCTTACCTCAAGCATGCTCACTTCCAGTTTCAACTGAGGTAGCTTTGTTGTGGAAACTTTCTAAGAAGACCATTTTAACATGTTTTTTATTGTTAATTCATATTGGTTAGGCCTTCGGTAACCTAGCAGGTAAAAGAGATTGAGAAGTACTGGATGCATCAGAAGAGTGCCTTTACAGCACTGCTTGTGGGCTGGGAGGAGCAGGAGCTTTTCCTCAGAGCTTGTCAGCTTATCTTTACAATACCATCCTAACCCCTACTAGCTCCATAACCACCCCCAGCCCACCATTAGTTGACTATCAACAACTCCAACCCCAAAACCTCTGTGATTTCTGTTATGCTCTCAATGTCCCCTTCTCTCCCCTCAATCTCTAAACCACCCCCAAACCATTTGCAGGCTATGCACTGATAGTCCTCCGTGCCTTTCAACAATACAGCTGTGTTACATGATTTCCCTGCCTGTTAGGCAGCCACGTCTGTAATTTAGATTGGCTTGCAGGTACGGAATCTGTTCAAAAACACAGGCCGTGAGGATAAAACGTGCTGTCCCCCAGCAAGGAGAATTAAAGTCAAAATTAAGTAAAGCTCTGCAAATGCTGGTATTCTAAACTAAAAACTCAAAATACTGAGTAGATCTGGCAGCAGCTGTGGAGATACAGGGCGTTAATGTTCTAGGTCTGATGGATGGTCATTGATGTGAAACGTTTACAGAATCAGAGAATGGTTACTCACCACAGAAGGAGGCTATTTGGCCCATTATGTCTATGATTCACCAACAGCACTAACCCATCTTCTCCCTGTAACCTGCACAGATTTCCTTATTGGATAATAATCAAGTTCCCTCATGAATGCCTCAACTGAATCTGCCTCCACCACATGCTCAGGCAGTGCATTTCAGGTCCTAATCAGTCACTGCATTAAAAAAAGTTATTTCTCATGTTGCTATTGCTTCTTTTGCCAATTATCTAAAATGTGTGCCTCCGGTTCTTGCCTTTTACACCAAGCTTTTTATTGCATTTATTGTGAATGTCACGACTAGCATAAACAGAGCTTGGCAGTGGAACATTAGCTGCCTGGAACAAAGATGGTGCTGCCTATCAAATCACAGTGCAGGGAGGAGTCAAACTCCTGAGCATCAGCTCAAGGAAATCAATGAACATTTCACCATCTGCTGCAATGATCATTAAAAACATCCCAGTAATGAAATTCAGAGCTTCCAAAAAATTTCTTGCAGGGGTGGGAGTGGTTTTGCAAAGAAATAGTTCCCTGGTTTTACTGAGACAGAGCTCCCTCACCTCAGTTGCATTAAATACTGACAGGAAAGAGGCCAGCTTCACACCGTAGGATTTTTACCAGTGATCTCCTGGCAGATCAGTGGGTTTCTACAGTCTATGTGTTTAATAAAGTAACTTCCAACCAATATGCCTCTGACCAATACAGGCCATTTGGTCCCCCAAGCCAGCTCCACCGTTCAACGAAATCATGCCTGTTCTTCTATCTCAATGCTATTTTCTCATGCTATTAACATATCCCTAGAAATCTATCAATCCCTTTCTCAAACATATTTAATGACACAGCTTCCACAGAACTCTGATGTCGAGAATTCTAAAGATTCAGTCACCTCAGAGTGAAGAAATTCCTCTCCAATTGAGTCCTATATCACCTACCTCTTACTCTTAGACTGTGTCCAGCACATCTAGATGCCCAAAGCTAGGGAGAATATCCTTCCTACACCTTCCCTGTTGAGCCCTGTAAGAATTTTATATGAGATTGTATCTCATTCTTCTAAACTTTAGGGAATACAAGCCCATTTGATTTGATTTATTATTGTCACATGTACATAGGTACAGTAAAAAGTTTTGTTTTGCATGCAGTACAAGCAGATCATACTGTACAAAGGGCATTAGAGTAATAGATCAAAGCGAAGAATACAATATTATGGCTGCAGAGAAGATACACAGAGAGCAAGATCAACGTTCCGTTCAGGGCTCCTCGATTTCGAGTCACTGTGGGATCAGGTCTTGCTCCCGTGTTGGTCGGGCCTTGGTCTGGGTTTCCATGAGGATGTTGGGCTTGTGGGAAGCAAGCAGATCCTTAGTTCCCTAGGCTTGCTGTTACAGCACTGGTAATTGAACCTTGTTGGTTATAGAATCTTTTAAACCTGAAAGGCGATTTAAGAGAATATTGTTAGTGACTCAGATAGTCTTAGAACTGTGGTTTAGAAGAGCAGAACATCTATAAGATATGTAAGGATTAGGTCTTACTGTAGACAGCTCGCAAAACATGGCCACACTCCAGTGCAATCTTGAATGTTTGGGTATGTCTCCTTACAGGAGAATCCCACCATCTCACCTTACAGGAGAATCCCACCATCTCAAGAACCTTTGCTGCACTCCCTTTGGAACAAATATATCTTTTCTTGAGTAAAAGAGACCAAACTGCCCACAATATTTCAAGTCCAATGTCAGCAAGTCTCTACGAAGTTGCAGTAAGGCTTCTTTATTTCCTCTTACAATAAAGACCAACATTCCATTTGACATCCAAATTGCTTGCTGCACTTGCTTGTTTCAATAACTTATGTACAGGGATAGCTAGGTCCCTTTGGACATTAGCACTTCTCAATCTCTTGGTATTTATAAGATATTCAGAGTTTTGTTTCTTTCTACCAAAGTAGGTAACATCATGTTATTCCACATTATGTTATGTCTAGCATGGGTTGGTTTAGCTCAGTTGGCTGAACAGCTGGTTTGTGGTGCAGAGTGATACCAACAGCATGGGTTCAATTCCTGCACTGGTTGAGGTTACCATGAAGGTCCTCCCTTCTCAAGCTCTCTCTTCTCCTGAGTTCTGGTGACTCTCAGGTTAAACTACTACCAGTTGCTTCTCTCTACTGCGAAAGCAGACCTGTGGTCTGGTAAGACTATGGCAACATCACCTTGGGGGTTGGTTATTTCAGTCAGCTGAATAGCTGATGTATAATGCCAAATGTGTGTTCACTGGCTGAGTTAGCATGAAGGGCTCTCCTTCTCAGCCCTCAGGTTAAACCACATCAGTCATTTCTCTCTAATGAGAGAGCAGGATTATGGCAATTTTATATCTATAGTGTTCTTGCCCTCTCACTTGACCTACCTAAATCAGCTTGACATCTCTTTACATTCTCTTCACAACTCACATTGCAACTTAATTTTATGTCATCAGCAAAAAAATTGGAATCTGGTAATTATACATCCATTTCATTGATAAAGATTGTGAATGGTGAAGCTCTGTAAACCGTGATTTATCTTATTCATACATATAAAATTTTATATATTTATCTTGTATATTGACTCTCTCCAATTCTTTCATTATTTTCTAGGTGTTAATCTTTACAATAGATTCGAACATTTTCCATGTTGCAGATATCAGGCTCATAGCTCTGTAACGTTCTGTTTCCTCTCTCTCCCACTTTCTTAAAAATGGAGTTTACGTCTATTCATGTACGACCAATTTGCAGGAATAATTCCAGAATTTATAGAATTTTGGAAAAATGATCACCAATGATCTATTATCTCTACAGTTATCTTTCTCAGCACTCAAGATTATTATGACTGTGAAATTTATCAAGTTCCAGTCCATTAATTTTTACAATTTGACTTTTTTATTGATGTTGATTTCTTTCAGTCTCCCAATCTCACTAGTCCTTTGGTTCTCTAGTATTTCTGGGAGGATTTTTTTTTTATCTTTCTCTGTGAAGAGAGAAACACAAAGCATTCATTTAGTTTCTGTCATTCCCTATCCCCCACTTAAATTTTTCTGTCACTGCCCATAATGAGTCCTCATTTATCTTTGCTAATCTTTTCCTATTTAAATACCAATGGATGATTTTACCATTTTTTTTATTTCTCACTAGTTTACTTTCATGTTCTATTTTCTCTTTGTTTGTCAGCTTCTTGGATCTTCTTTGCTGAATTCTAAAATTGGCCAAATTCTTAGGCTTACTTTTTTGACAACTTTGTAAGTTTCTTCTTTTGCTGTAATTTTTTCATATCTTTTAATAACTTCTCTTGTTCAACATAGTTGGATGACATTTCCTGATGGGACTTTGTTGCTTAAATGAATGCAAATTTGCCATAAATCATGTATTTTTTTTCTATTTATACAGTTATTGGAGAAGATTCTTAGGGACAGGATTTACTCACATTTGGAAAAGAATGGACTTACTAGGGATAGTCAGCATGGCTTTATATGAGGTCTTGTCTCACAACCTTGATTGAGGTTTTTGAGGAAGTGATGAATTTGATTGGTTTGGGTAGGGCAGTGGACATAGTCAACATAGAATTTATTGAACCATTTGACAACGTGACTCCTGCTAGATTAGTACAGAAGTTTAAGTCGCATGGGATCCATGGTAAGTTGGCAAATTGGATACAAAGTTGACTTGGTCAGAGGAGACAGAGGGCAGTTGTGGAAGGGTGGTTTTCTTGCTGGAGGTCTGTGACCAGTGGTGTTCTGCAAGGATCAGTGCTGGGACCTTGGTTGTTTGTAACTTAGATGGAAATGAAAGTAGTTTGAATAGTAAGTTTGCAGACAACAAAAAAATTGGTGGAGTTGTGGATAGTGAGGAAAGTTATCAAAGGATACAGCAAGATATAGAACAGTTGGAAAATTAGGTGGAGAAATGGCAGACGGATTTTAATCCAGACAAGTGTGGGATGATGCATTTTGGAAGGTCAAATGCAAGAGGAAAATATACACTTAATGGCATTGGGAGTATTGATATATAGTGGAATCTTAGGGTGCTAGTCCATTGCTCTGTGAAAGTGGCAACACAGGCGGATAAAGTGGTAACATAAAAAGGCATATGACATGCTTGCCTTCATCAGTTGAAGCATTGAGTATAAAAGTTGGTAATCATGTCGCAATTGTATGAGACTTTAATTCAGCCACATTTGGAGTATTGTGTGCAGTTCTAGTGCTCCCCACTATAGTAAGGATGTGCAAGCTTAGAGAGGGTGCAAAAAGGGTTTACCAGGATGTTGCCTGGACTTGGGTGTATTAATTATAAGGAGAGGTTGGACAAACTTGGATTGTTTCCAATAGATAGGTGACCTGTTAAAAGTATACAGAATTATGAGAAGCACGGATAGAGTGAATAAATTGCTGTTTTTTTTCCCAGGGTGGAGATCTTAAATACTAGGTTTAAGATGAGAGAGGAAAAGTTCAAAGGAGATGTGTTCTTGCAGTTGCACCCCATCCAGGCAAGTGAGGATTATTCCATCATCCTCCCAACTTGTGTCTTTTTGATGGTGGGCAGGCACTTGGGAGACCAGAGGTGAGTGACTCACTACACATTTCCAACGTCTTGCAGCCAAAGTATGCACGTGGCTGATTCCGTTCAGTTTCTGGTCAAAACCCCTGGATTCTGATAGTGGGAGATTCATGAATGGTAATGTCATTCTACATCAGGAAAGTGATGGTTAAATTCTCTTTTATAGATATGGTCATCGCCCGGCACTAATGTGCCAGAAATGTTACATACCACTTAGTCCATGCTTGTGTGTTGTCCAGATTTTGCTGCATATGGGCAGAGACCCTGTAAATCCCAGCCATCGACTGTTTATCATGGTAGACTAATATAATTTCACAATCTACCACAGCCAACATGCCTCACATGCCATTGTAATCTTCAGTGTTTATATTTAAGACGCTATATTTGGATTGAAATACATCACCTGCAAACTGAAATAAGCCTCCATCATATTATGCTCGGTCTTTCCCAAAGGGTCCTTTACAATGAGATAATTGACTAGCTCTTTCACGTGGCATAATGCTAGTTCTAAAATAACTGTGGAGGAGAAATAACTGGTGTCTCAACAATGATACTTGATAAAATTATCTCTCATGAATTTGAGGAATGTGTCTTCCACAGTATTAGTGCTTATCAAGTTTACCCAGTGTATATGTAAATTGAAAACATCATGATTCCTATATTATCCTGAAACAAATAAAACCAGAATTGTTGCAGAAACTCAGCATATCTGGCAGCATCTGTGAAGACAAAACAGAGTTATTGCTTTGAGTCCAGTGATCCCTCTTCAGAACTGCATTACCCTTGTTGCGTGCACCTTTACTTTTCTGATTAATACCGTGCCTTGCGTTCTTATTAACTCCTATAACTTGAATAGCTTCCCATACCATAGTCAGTTTGCTCATCCAACCTGCTGCTTCGCGTTTATCTGTACAGGCTGCAAGAACTTAAATCTTTTGGACTAAGACTGAGGATTTTCCACTTCTTGATTTCCTTACCTGCCTTGCTTTTAGTCACACCCATGGACCCAATCAGATCGCCCCATCTTAAAGGATGTGACTGCCTCCTGGAATAAATTGAAAGGAAACTTTAATCTCCCTGTTGTGTGGCAGTGTGTACAGCACAGCCTCTAGCTCAATGACTCTGAGTCAAAGTTCCTGCAGCCACAGGCACTTAATGCAAACATGTTTACCTTGGTTCACACAGATGCCCATCGATCTCCCACAATATGTAGAATTCACACATTACATGCTCTGCCATTATTACAACATTTACACCGTCAATTATTTTTACTGATTAAACACTAGTTAATGTCTCCAGTCCTGCTTCTGTTCATATACATATTATTTCAACTTTTTTTTTATTTGGAGGCAATGAGAACTGCAGATGCTGGAAGCCAGAGTCTATAGGTGTGAGGCTGGAAAAGCACAGCAGGTCAGACAGCATCCGAGAAGCAGGAAAGTCAATGTTTCAAGCTGAAACCCTTCATCAGGACTGGGGAGGGGGAGGGCAGCCCAGAAATAAATTGAGGGAGTGGGTTGGAGGTTGAGGGAAGGGTAGGAGAGATGGTGATTGGTCTTTGGGAAGGGTGGAGCAGATAGGTGAGTAGGAAAATGGACAGGTTACATCAGGTCAGGGAGGTGAGGAGGAGGGGAAGGGCTGGACATGAGAGAAGGCTGGGGGTGGAGGGATTTTGAATCTGGTGAAGTTAATGTTGAGGCCATTGGGCTGTAGGCTCCCAAGGCAAAATATCAGGTGTTGTTCCTCCAGTTTACGTTTGGCCTCAGTCTGACTGTGGAGGATGCCAAGGATGGACATGTCACCAGGGGCGTGAGAGGAGGAATTAAAATGGTTGGCAACCAGTGGTTGGGTTGGTTGATGCGTGCAGAGTGCAGATGCTTCACGAACCAGTTCCCAAGACTGTGTTTGGTCTCCCCGATAGAGAGGAGACCACGTTGGGAGCAACAAACCAGGTTGCTTGTAGTGCAGGTGAATCTTTTCTGGATCTGGAAAGATTGTGTGGGGCCTTGCATGGAGGTGATAGGGGAGGTATAGGGACAAGTGTTGCATTTCTTGCGGTTGCAGAGAAAGGTACTGGGTCTGGTGGAGAAATTGGTGAGGAGTGTAGAGCTCAACACATTTTCTTCATTTCTCACACTTCTGCCGTCAAAACCCTTCCCCCCACCAACGACAGTAAGGATAAAGTCCTCTTAGTCTTCACATTCCACCTCACCAACCTCTGAATCTGCCGCATCATTCTCTGACATTTCTGCCACCTACAATCAGACACTACCATCAAAACAATATTTCCCTCCCCATCCCTGTCCACTTTTCACAGGGACCATTCATTCCACGACTCCCTCGTCAGCTCTACTCCCAACCAATTTCTCCACCGCACCCGGTACCTTTCCCTGCAACCGCAAGAGGTGCAACACCTGCCCCTACACTTCCCCTCTCACCTCTGTCCAAGGCCCCAAACAATCCTTCCAGATCCAGCAGAGATTCACCTGCATTTCATCCAATCTGATCTGTTGCATCCAGTACTCTCGATATGGTCCCTCTATATTTTTTATCAAGATGGATTTTTATCATCTATTTTAACTCCCCCTCCCACTCCCCTGGTGACATGTCCATCCTTGGCCTCCTTCACTCTCAGACTGAGGCCAAATGTAAACTGGAGGAACAACATCTGATAGTTTGCCTTGGAAGCTTACAGCCCAATGGCCTCAACACTGACATCACCAGCTTCAAAATCCCACTATGACCGGCTTTATCCCATGTCCAGTCCTCCCTCTCTTCCTGACCTCCCTGACCTGATGTAGCCTGTCCATCTTCCTACTCACCTATCTGCTCCACCCTTCCCACTGACCAATCACCTCTACCTGCATCCACCTACCACCATCTCTCCTACCCTTCCCCCAGTCACCACATCCCTCCCTCAATTTATTTCTGGGGTACCCTCCCCCTCCCCAGTCCTGATGAGGTGTTTCGGCCCAAAATGTTGATTTTCCTGCTCCTGCTGCCTGGCCCCCTGTGCTTTTCCGGCCTCACACCTTTTATTTTTATTCATTCGGGACATGTGGGTTTTGCTGGTTGAGCCAGCATTTATTGCCCATCCTTCCTAACTCCCAATATTTACCCCAATTGCAACAGAAAACATTCCTCAGCCAATCTAATAAGCTTTACTACTATTATTAAACATTCTATTTCTAATGGAGTTTCAAAATAACTGAAATAACCTAAGGTTTGAAAGATAAATGTGAGAAGTGCACACCAACCAATAGAAATAATCATTTTTCTGTATTATCATGCCTGAGTTTCTTAGAAGTTGGCCAGTCCCCTCTGGATCCACAGACTGAGTTGTTCCACCAGCCTGACTCAATCTGCCACCTCACCCTCTTTTATGAAGTCTCTTAATAGGGTCATTATTCAAGTGGGCAGCACCTCCTCGCTCACTGCATCTCCCCCATCATTTACCAAATTGCAACCTCTCGCTCTGTCTCTGGCTGCATTCAGCAATAAGTTGTGTTTTGTGCCTTTGTGCTGATTTTTTCCTTGATTTTTGCAATTATACACCATCCTCCTCACGGTTCACAATACTCTCAAATTTTGCATCATTGTAACAGTGACTTTGTTTCTCTTTCCATAGCGGCTTACAGACCAGCGGAGTAATTCCAGCACTTTCTGTTTTGGTAACAACAGAAAATGTTGTAAAATGTATTATTCCCACATAAATAAGATAGAAATCCTGAATAGTTAAAAGGGGTCAAATCAAATGAATCACTGAGAATGGTTGTTATTTACTTGAAAACTGAAAGAGATTAGGGAGAAAATTTGAGAAACAATAACAATCTTTGTAGAGACAACACAGTGTGGATCTGGAGGAACACAGCAGGCCTGGCAGCATCAGAGGAGCAGGAAAGTTGACGTTTCGGGTCAGGGCCCTTCTTAATTTACTAATGCCCTGGATATCCAAATGAATTCAGTAATTGTCCACATGGAAAGCTATTAGTTAAACTCAAAGCGATGAGAGTTAATGATATAAAAACTCTGAAAACTAAAACAAATGCAAGCACTTTCAGTAGTTGAGCAACTTTATGTTGGGGTAAGCACTGACTGGATGCCCATGGTCCACTGTTGGAATCAGTACTGTTTTCTATATACATACTGGGTCCAAAAGCTCAATGCAATGTGGTCAAAATTACAGAAGACATTATTTTGGCAGTGGGCTTTAGTAAATTAGAGGCAGCAGCATTAAAATTACAAAATATGCAGAACAAAATGTGCATGCAGACAGAAAATTGACAGACAAATTTATTGCAGATAAATGGGAAGTATTGCACATAGGAAGGAGAAATAGATGGTACTTATAATGAATTATTTGAAATAGCTAACAATGAAGTTGAAAGGAGATGCATGAGTCTTAGTAAACATTAAAATGTCAATTAAAATTTCAAACAGTGATCCACCATCTCGATGCAACATTGAAACACAGACAAATAAAAGCATATAAGTTAGATGAAATTTCAATGTAACTGCTCCGGTCAGGCTGTACCTTGACTTCTGTTCATTTCTGGTCTTCATAAAGAATCAGGCAGAAGTAGGACAGAGAGAGTACAGTTAATCTCCGTTGTCAAAGGTTTGAATTATGAGGCAAACCGGAGCAATTTCAATTTCTCAGACCAACTGAAGCTGTATGAGCTGATCTATTGGAAGATAAATTCAGGATTTAGATTAAACTAACTTATAAAACAAGTGAACAATCCTTTAAATGACTGTTAGGGCAACGTCAGGAAGATACCCCACACAGAGTGAATTCAAGTGCATAACAAACTAAAGTAAAACAAATAATTTGCAATGCCAAGGCATACAGGGCTATGGGTCAAGTGCTGGAAAATGGGATTGGAATAGTTAGGTAGGTTGTTTTTGACTGGTACAGATAAGATGGGCTGAAGGGCCTTTTTCTGGGCTGTGGGTCGAAAAAATCTGCAGATCTGAAACACATGAAAGTAGAAATTGCTGGAGAAACTCAGCAGGTCTCAGAGTATCTGGGGCGAGAAAACAGAGTTAATGTTTCAAGTCCAATGACCATTTTTCAGAATTGCATCGCAAACTTCTGGATCTGAACAAAACCCCGGCAGCTTTTAGGGAAGGATAGGATAATATAAAGAATAAAGTTTAAGATCTTTGTGGTTGAATGAATACAGATGGAAGGAAGTTGGGAAGATCCATACTTATTCTGTAGGCATTCAATACTTTGTGTTTCTCCTTGCTATTACCAGTTCATGACTTTGAGTTCTGTATGCTAATTGTAATCCTCACGCCCTTGTTGGTAAGTCCTGAAATGGACCCGCTGTCGGCTGCTTCACCTGCGTTGCTGCATAGATAAGTTTTGTTTTGGTCCTGTCTCATATATGTGGACATCAGTGGAGTCAGGTTCTACATGTTTTATTATCCTGAAAGATAGTGTGACATTATCTGTGTACAGAATCTGCTTATTCATTTGTGGGAAAATACACCAAATGGTACCAAGAAGAGCAAGACAGGGTCAACCTGACAATTAACTGCAAACAGTTGCCAAGACTGTAAAAGAATATGTTGGAAGTCAGAGCTGGTTATCAAAAATCAGCACATCCTGGGCAGTTCATGACCTTTTCATATTCAGAGTCCAACTCATTGTGTCACTGAAGCAGGTCCTTCCCTACACTCAGTTCTATTGGCAGGGTTTGTTGCAGACTAAGGGCACATTCATGTCACATTTCCTGTCTGTATTATACAGAGATCAGAGTTGCTGTCAATAGCATTCAAGGTAAATTGAAGAGCAAAAGGACTCCATGTTGTACATTAACAGCTGGACGTAGATATAAGAGGAGTTAAGTCTGCTATGGGAAATGGTTTGCAATGAAAAGGAGCAAACAAATGGGAATAAAAATCAGAAATCTGAGGAAGTGGAAGACAATGAACTGGTCAAATGAGCAAACAATGAACATGGGATATAGATGGGAATGCAGTGATGTAATGGTAATGGCACTGGGCATTCTTGAGGTGCTGTAAGCCATCAGCAGCAGCAGAATTATATTCAGCTACAACGAATAACCGTATAGCCCAACATATCCCCCAATCTACGATTAACATCAAGCCGGGAGGTCAGCCTTGGTTCAATGCAGGAAAGCATAGCAACAGCAGGACCTGACAGGCTTAAAATGAGGTGTCAACCTGGTGAAACTACAACACAGGACTACTAGCATGCCAAACAGTGAGAACAGTATACATTTGGCAGGGCTAAGCAATCCTACATCAGTGGATCAGATCTTAGCTCTGTAGTTATCCCACATCCAGTGATGAATATTGGAAGACAATTAAGCAACTAACAGGAGGTGGAGGTTCCACAAACATCCCCATCCGCAATGATAGGAGAACCCAGCATTCAGTGCAAAAAATAAGACTGAAGCATTCGCAGCAATCTTCAGCAGAAGTGCTGAGTGGATGATCCATCTTAGCTTCCTCCAGAACTCGCCAGCATCATAGATGCCAGTCTTCAACTAGTTTAATTCACTCTATGTGTCGTCGAGAAACAGCTGATGACACAGCATACAGCAAAATCTATGGACTCTGACAATAGTAATGACGACTTGTGCTCCAGAATTAACTATGCTCCTAGCCAAACTGTTCCAGTACAGTGACAACACTGTTACCTACCCAGTAATGTGGAAAACTGCCCAGGTATGTCCTGTACACAAAAGCAGAGCAAATCCAAACCAGGTAATTACTGCCCAATCTGCACACTGATGCTCAGTTTGGATTCCACCAGAACCATTCAATTCCTGTCCACATTTCATCCTTTGACCAAACATGGACAAAACATGAACTCCAGAGAACTGACCAAGTGTGGCATCAAGGGATCCCAGCAAAATTTGTGTCAGTGGAATCGGAGGGAAATCTCTCCAGAAAGCTGATTGTTGTTGTTGGAGGTCAATCATCTAAGTTAATGAGCATCACTGCAGTTCTTCATTGTAGTGTCCTCGGCCATGTTCAACTATTTTATTAATGACATCCCTCCATCATAAGGTCAGAAGTAGGGATGTTCACTGATAATTGCACAATGTTCAGCACCATTCTCAATTCTCAGATGCAGAAGCAGCTGTATCCATATGCAGCAAGACCTGGCCAACATCTAGGCTTGAACTGATTAATGGTAAGTAACATCCTTGCCACACCAGTGCCAGGAAATGACCTCTCCAACAAGGGAGAATGTCTGTTTGATGTTTGAAGGCAATACCATTGCTGAAACACTCTCCATCGTTATCTTGGAGGTTACCATTGATCAGCCATTTAAATATTGTGGCCACAAGAACAGGTCAGAGGCTGGGAATTAATTTTCTGGTGAGTAAGTAGCTTTCTGTTTCCACATTGCCTGCTCACCATCTACAAGTCAGAAGTCAGGCGAGTGGTAGAATATTTTACAATTGCCAGGATGAATGCAGCTCCAATGGCACTGAAGAAGCTGTCTTGATTAGCACCTCATTCAACACATTCACACTCACTTGTTTCAGCACCAATGCATAGTGGCAGAAGTGCATACAAGATGCACTGCAGAATTTCACAAAATCTGTTCTGATAGTACCTTCCAAACCCACGGCCTCTTTCACCAAGAAGCACAAGAACACCAGATGCATGGGAATACCACAACCTCCAAGTTTCTCTCCAAGTCACTCAACATCCTGAATTGGAACTGCATTGCCCTTCCTCCACTGTTGCAGTGTCAAAATCCTGGAACTCCCTTCCTAACAGTACTATGAGTGTCCCCACATCACAAGGACCGCAGCAGGTCAAGAAGGCAACTCACCAGAACAACTAGGGATGAACAACAAATGCTGGGCAAGCAGGCAATGCACTCACATCCCATAAATAAATAAGACAAGGGCAGTAAATAGTAATTTCAGCTGCTAATGAAAGTGGGAAATGCATGACAATGAAAAGCAATGAAGGTAAGGCAGCTGAAGTAAGTAATGTTGCTTTGAAGAGGGGAAGCTGGAAGCAGCACTTTATGGAGGGCAAAGGAATGAAGATCTTTGCATTAACTAGAACAGAGTGGAAGAGGATGAAATGCAAAGGACCGCAAAAAAAAGTAACAACTGTGTTGGAGTGGGAAGAAAAATAAAGTTAAATTGGAAAGTGAGAGAGAGGGAAGTTACCAATATTTCCATGCTATACTGAGTAAAGGAATCACTTTTTTTTCTGGAACTTTGTGGCTGAATAGCAACTACCAGTGCAAGCGCCCCCTGCCCTCATTTCTGTTTTCCACTGCATTCTCGTGGGGATCTGCACGACTGCACTTTGAACTTCCTGCAACGATAGTTCTACATCTATATATAAGTTGGAATTGTTATTATTAACGTTAAAGAGATCTTGGAGAGCACGAGTCAGCTCCAGTTTGTAATGTGAGACCAATAAAATGTGTAGCTGATGCCACTGATACTGAAAATTTATCCATTACAGGTCTGAAATTGTAGCCTCTTCTCTTACATAGAACCACAGCCCTGAACAGCCAGCCATCGTCTCCCGAGTGGTACTTGTCTATGTTTATACTCTACATACCCTTCCTCCCACTCTGGAGGCTGTCAATATATCCTTCTTTTCCTTCTCCACCACCCAATCCCAACCATGTTTCTTCTTAAATGTGTCAATATTATTCACTTCAATGCTCCTTGTGATAATGGTATAGCATCTAACCGCTCTCTAATGAAGACATTTCTGCTAAATTCTTTATCGTGTTTATTGGTGACCAGCTTATAGTTCAGCCCATAGTTTTATTCGTCTTACTTTGAGAAATTTGTTGGATGCTTTTGAAAATCTGAATAAATGATATCTACTCATTTACTTTGGTCTTAGATAAGTTTCTTCTACATTTCAAATTTCTATTTCCTGATAGGAGTTTTTGAACTGGGAGTGCAATTATTGTATTCAAAATAATAAGAAATAGAAATAGTTTGCCTATAGTGTAACATTGCAATCCAAAAGTATTGTCATCAGCAATGAAGCACTTTGGGGCGCCCTGAGGATGTGAAAGGTGCCTTATAAATGCAAGCATTTTCTTTAGAAAATATGGGAGCGGCATCGTAACATAGATATCTGAAAGAGAAGCAGAAATAAATGCCTTGAATATAACTTCAGCGCAACCAATCATTACGGAATCACATTCTGGCTCTCCTCTTTTTTCCTTTGAATCATCTGCAATGTGCAAAAAGAAAACCTTTCCAATGCAATCTGATTGCATTTGTGGCTATTATAGTTCCAGAATAAAAGAAATCAGTCAAAGTTGCACAAAACTGAAAGTTCTGCCAACTCAGATTATTCACAAAATCCGCCTAGATGACAAATGAAGGGTAGACAGCAGAAAGGCTAACTGGGACATTATGATCAATAGCAAAGCTACTGCATTCTCCATTTACTAGACTTAGAGTGTTGGACTTTCTACAGGCTTTTGAATGGCAACTTAGCAACTAGAAATTTTTTCAGCACATGCCTCATAAAGGCATCTGTAGTGTATGTGAACAAAGGAAGCAACAGTGTGTCTCTTCAACAAATCAATTTAAAGTACGTTGACTGAGACAGTTGGGGTTACAAATTTGTTTTTTGCAGCAGCATCAAATGGGTGATATTAAATCAGCCCAAATGTAATTCTTATCACAAAATCTGAACTAATTATTTGCAATTTTGCTTACATAAGAACTTTAAAGGAAGTATTGCAGGAAGGTGGGTGGGAGGAGGTGTATTCCAGGTAGCTGTGGGAGTCAGTGGGCTTGAAATGGACATCGGTTTCTAGGTGGTTACCCGAGATGGAGACAGAGAGGTCCAGGAAGGAGAGAGAAGTGTTGGAGATGGTCCAGGTGAACTTCAGGTTGGGGTGGAAGGTGTTGGTGAAGTGGATGAACAGTTCGAGCTCCTTGTGGGAGCACGAGGCTGCGCCGATACAGTCATCAATGTAACGGAGGAAGAGGTGGGGTTTAGGGCCAGTGTAGGTACAGAAGAGGGATTGTTCCACGTAACCTACAAAGAGGCAGGCATAGCTTGAGCCCATGCGGGTACCCATGGCCACCCACTTTGTCTGTAGGAAGTGGGAGGAATTGAAAGAGAAGTTGTTGAGGGTGAGGACGAGTTCGGCTAAGCAGATGAGGGTGTCAGTGGAGGGGGATTGATCAGTTCTGCGGGACAGGAAGAAGCGGAGGGCCTTTAGGCCATCTGCATGGGGAATACAGGTGTATAGGGACTGGACGTCCATAGTAAAAATGAGGTGTTGGGGACTGGGGAATTGGAAGTTCTGGAGGAGGTAGAGGGCATGGGTGGTGTCACAGACATAGGCGGGGAGTTCCTGGACCAAGGGGGTGAAAATGGAGTCTAGTTAGGTGGAGATGAGTTCGGTGGGGCTGGAGCAGGCGGAGACAATGGGTCGACCAGGGCATTCAGGTTTGTGGATTTTGGGAAGGAGATAGAAGCGGGCGGTGAGGGGTTGGGGAACAATGAGGTTGGAGGCGGTGGGTGGGAAAATGCCATCCCCTATTCCCGATTCCTTCGCTTTCGCCGCATATGCTCTCAGGATGAGACATTCCACTCCCATACATCTCAGATGTCCTCATTCTTCAAGGACCGCAACTTCCCCCCCACAGTGGTCGAGAACGCCCTCGACCATGTCTCCCGCATTTCCCGTAACTCATCCCTCACACCCCGTCCCCGCAATAATAACCAAAAAAGAATCCCCCTCGTCCTCAGGTACCACCCCACCAACCTCCGGATCCAACACATCATCCTCCGACACTTCCGCCATTTGCAATCCGACCCCACCACCAAAGACATTTTTCCCTCCCCACCCTTATCTGCTTTCCAGAGGGACCACTCCCTCCGTGACTCCCTTGTCCGCTCCATACACCCCTCCAGCCCTACCACACCCGGCACTTTTCCCTGCAACCGCAGGAAGTGCTACACCTGCCCCCACACCTCCTCCCTCACCCGCATCCCAGGCCCCAAGAAGACTTTCCACATCAGGCAGATGTTCACCTGCACATCCGCCAATGTGGTATACTACATCCGCTGTACCCGTTGTGGCCTCCTCTACATCGGGGAAACCAAGCGGAGGCTTGGGGACCGCTTTGCAGAACACCTGCGCTCAGTTCGCAACAAACAACTGCACCTCCCAGTCGCAAACCATTTCAACTCCCCCTCCCATTCCTCAGACGACATGTCCATCCTGGGCCTCCTGCAATACCACAATGATGCCACCTGAAGGGTGCAGGAACAGCAAATCATATTCAGCCTGGGAACCCTGCAGCCCAATGGTATCAATGTGGATTTCACAAGCTTCAAAATCTCCCCTCCCCCAACCGCATCCCAAAACCAGCCCAGCTCATCTCCGCCTCCCTAACCTGTCCATCCTCTCACCTATCCCCTCCTCCCACCTCAAGCCCCACCCCCATCTCCTATTTACTAACCTCATCCCGCCCCCTTGACCTGTCCATCCTCCCTGGACTGACCTATCTCCTCCCGACCCCCCCCCCCCCCACCTACACTCACCTTTACTGGCTTCATCCCCGCCTCTTCGACTTGTCTGCCTCCTCTCCACCTATCCTCTCCTCTATCCATCTTCTATCCACCTCCCCCTCTCTCCTTATTTATTTCAGAACCCTCTTCCCCACCCCCATTTCTGATGAAGGGTCTAGGCCCGAAACGTCAAGCTTTCCTGCTCCTATGATGCTGCTTGGCCTGCTGTGTTCATCCAGCCCCACACCTTGTTATCTCTTATCTATGGAACAGACCACATGAGTATCCTTAGAGTAAAACTATAACTTAGAATTAAGTTTATTGCCATGTGTACAGAAGTACAGGAGTACAGTGAAAATTTTACCATGTCACCCCTCATGGCGCCATCTTAGATACAAAGTACCTAGTACAAATCTCAGGTACAAAATAAAAAAGTAAAGAAAAAAGTTACATGATCTTACAGTGATTCATAGTATAATTTATAAAATAAGAATATAAGATCATGGCAGATGTTTTACCTAAATTCCACTTTCCATTCACACCTTCATTCCTTTAAATTCCCTTCGAACCAACGTTCTATCAGTCTCTGTCTTGAATGTAACCAATGATTAAACGTCCAATATATTCTGGGATACGGGATTCACAAAAATTTCTCCTCACTGCTGAGGACGTGTAATTCCAACATTTCCTTCCTAGTATTATTTCAGATACTGAATGTTTGTCAAGAAAATGTCTGTTTCTTTATTAAATCCTTCTGATTGATGTTCTTCTCAATGACGTATTGAAAAGATATGGAGAAAAAATGTCATATTGAATGTCAGATGGAAGAAAGAAAGCAGAATGTATTCCACTGTCACTTGACAAAAGAGCTATGGAAATTAAAAGTATTGGATGGACCTGCATTCCTTCCATTGCAATAAGTATTGGTAAGTTAAGTAGTTTGCAATTGCCCAGAATTTCACCATTTACCCGGCAATTACTAGTATTTAATCAATGTGCTACCCTATTGACTTCTAAGGTCCTTCTATCCTGTTCTCTATCTCACGAATAGATGTTCTTGCAGTCATGCTGTTACCTCTGTGTGGTCATAGTTTAGACGGAATCTAAATTATCTTGTAAGAATTACTGATGCTTGTAATATTAGACATTGATTTAAGATCGTTAAAAATTGTTTTGCTGTTACAAATTGTGACGGCAGTTTTAATTATGCAAGGAATTGCACCCACAGGGAACCAGTTTATCTTAGTCGCCTTAGCTAATTATATTCGAAGCCGATTGCATCTGTTAAAGATAGTGGGGATTCTCACCCCATCTGTCTGAGTTGGATTTTAATCTTGGTCCCTGAGGTAAATGGACGATCTCCTAATCCGTGGCGCCGGCTGGTACCTTTGGGTTAGAATGGAAATGACTAAGCATGAACAGAGAGAGAGAGAGATAGAGATGAAAATGTTTCATGGATCCCATTCTTTTGTGAGGCAGTCACAAAGCAGCGACTCGCCAGCAACGCTGCGGTGTGGTCTCCGGTTAAGGGATGAACTTGCAATGCAACCGGACAAAACGAGGGGGACTAACTGATTCTCCCGAGTGCAATGAGATGGTCCAACAAGCACAGTTATGGCTGAGTTAACTTTTCCGATGGTGACAGGTAGATACTGACAGGCAGCCCTTGGGATTCAGACCTAGAGCCATCTGGATAGGAACCCTGTGTCGGAACTATTAGATGTGTCTTTTCAAAAGGAGCTTTATAATGGGAACATTCATTCATCATTATTAGGAACTTTAAAAAGTGACATCTTTGTAAAAAGAAAGGATTTCATTTAAGAGAAAGCTTCTGAATTACTATAATGACCACTTCCAGGTATTGCTTCTCTCTCTCTCATTTTCCAAGTTAATGTTTTGACTCCCCTGTCATTCAGGCAGTAAATCAAATTGACCCCCTGTCACGTGTTAACCCAGAAAGTAATGCAGTTGAGAACCAAATTGCTAAAAATCGCCGGGCATGCACAGAACAGATTGACATACAGGACGTCATTTCAGTTTGGGAGATAAATTGTTAACTAAAGTAACGCATTGCTCAATGTTTTCCCTCAGCAGATCAAATTCACTAAACGAGGGAGTTCATTACAGTTCGACTTTAACACTACATCATTTTGCTATGGCGATATTCCTCTAAATTAAGAAATAAATGTGTTCACCAATGTGTGCTATTAGTTGTGTTAATAAAATTTTGGTAGAAATAATATATTCTTCGTAAGGTTGTAAATGGCTATCACATCTTCAAATGAACAATAGGGAATGGCACTGATCCAATAAAGAAAACATTCATGCAACTTGTGTCAGTACTTCAGTCCGATAGTTTTATAGCAGGGAGTTGAGAATCATAACATAAATGTCATTGGACTTTTCATATCTTGCCATTTTAATTTTCTGCTCCATTCCCGCTCTGCCCTCTCTGACTCAGCCTTCTACATGGTCCCAGTTCAAGTTCAGACTCAGCTCAAGCAGCTCCTCATTCAAGCAAACAGAGTTCTTTCAAACTCAGCATGGTGTTCAAAAATTTCAGATCATAACCTTTACTCACCTTTAAGACAATAGCTCTTCAGATTCCTAGTTGCACGTTGTTTCTAAACCCATCTTTTGTTTCTTTAATTGTCCTATTATCGTCTTCTATTGCTTTATACCAACATCCCTTTTGTTATTTAATCTCTCCTGCCTTGCACTGTCACAACCTCTTTTATTATTCCCCTTCCATTTCACTGTGTTTAGTTGAAACCTGTACATCTCTATTTTTTCCGACTTTGAAATGTCATTGACTTGAAGCTTGTCTCTCAAGTTTGGCAGCAGGTGATGCCAGACTTTATTCATAGTTTCAGCATTTGCCCTTTTACTTAATTTCAGATTTCCAGAATCTGTAGTATTTTGCTTTTGTGAGAGCTGTTCGTTGCCTGCGTGGAAGCAGGTTCTTCAGCCCATTGAGTCCATACCAAACCTCTGAAAAGCACCCCACCCAGACCTACGCCTCCTACAATATCACATTGCATTTCCCATGGCCAATCCACCGAGCCTGCACATGCCTGGACACTATGGGCAATTTCGCACGGCCAATCTGCCTAACCTGCACATTTTCTGCTCTGTTAGAGAAAACCAGAACACCTGGAGGAAACCCACATAGACGATAGGAAAAATGTGCAAACTCCACACAGACAGTCACCTGAGGGTGGAATTGAACCTGGATCCCAGGAACTGTGAAGCAGCCATGTTAATCACTGAGGTGAGTTGGAATGGTTTGTTTATGCATTGTGATAAAACTAAGAAACACATTTGAGGCACTCTGTTTTTAATCCAGAGATTCAATATTACATCGCTAGGTACAAAGTCGATGCACTCTGTATTAGTGATAAGATATACAGCGTGGGTGCTCTACAGTAAAGGTGAGATACACAGTTTGGTTGTCCTGTGGGTAACACGTAAGATACATCATGAGGTGACTCTGCAGACAGTTGAAATCTGCTAAATTCTAATCATAAGCCAAAAGAATTGTGGATGCTGTAAATCAGAAACAAAAACAGAGGAATGGTCACTCGACCCAAAATGTCAACTCTGATTTTACTCCACAGATGCTGCCAGACCTGCTGAGCTTTTCCGGCAATTTCAGTTTAAATTCGAATTATATTTGTCCACAGTTTTATTTTATTACCTAAAATTGTTGTCTAGGTAAAAATCAAATAAATTACTGAGAACTGATCAACAGATATTTCATGCTAATTTATGATTCCATCAAACCTCCCTGATACTCCATCATTCATTCCTTCCTGAAATCCTGAATCACACTCAAGATCTTGACACATCACTTCCCTGTACATTGCTTCCTTTCATTATCTTTTCTCTGCTTTTGTATGTATAGAAACATACAGGTTATCTGAATTTAGATTTAGATGAAGAAAGTTTCAGACGCACAAGGTTGATTTGATTTGATTTATTATTGTCACATGCACCTAAGTAAAGTGAAAAGTTTTGTTTGGTGAGCAGTACAGGCAAATCATAACAAACAAGGACATGTGCATCATTGGGTGTTTAGACAGACTGAGGCATACACGGTTAGGAGGTGCACAAAAGCAAGGTCAACATTACATTTGAAACTAGAGAGGTTTGTTCAGCAGTCTAATAACAGCAGAGAAGAAGCTTTTCTTGAAACTGTTGCTGCATGTGTTCAAGCTTCTGGTCTTGCTGGAGAATGCTACAATTTACATTATAATATATGCAATTTTGTCTTCCATTTTTATTTTTAAGTTATGTCAGTTCTACATGACGCAGAGTTAAGCTTACAGAGAAAATGGTCCGTCAGGGCTGAATTTAACATGTTAATCTCAGAGAGGGAGAAATAATTCAATCCATATCTTAAATAAAGATCACTCTGTGAATTAATGTTAACAATTACATATTTTTAAAATGTATAGTGAAGTTCAATCATAGTCATCCATTTGAGAAGATATGTATTTAATTATTACATTATAATGTCAGTAGGTTAGAAAAAGTTATTGCTAATGTTTCATGGTGTTATAACTGGAAATGACAACAAAAGAAAGAACATAAGTAGCTTTAAAATATTTTAATTTTACAACTTAGTTCACTGATTTGACATTACTGTGCCACAATGACAATATCATTATGTTTAGTCATAAATCAAATACTACACATTATCAAAACATTCTCCAATCATTTATTTTCCATTTGGTTTATTATTGAATTTATAAAACTTAAGAGATTCTTTTTGCTCTATATGGCTCCAATAGAATGATGAACAAACCTCTGTAAATGCTGACATAAGCACCAGCTGGCTCTGTCAATAGATTGCTTTCCAACTGGGATAGTCACGATTTCTTACAGAATATTTGCATCCCTCAAGACCCACCTGCCATGATGTACTCCACACACAGCAGGTAAAGAGAGAAATAAGAAGCTAGATATAACAGTTAAAGCTCATTGTGGGTCAATTGTAAGCTGATTATAGTTTAAAGAGCTGTAATATTCTTCACAAGATCACAAGATAACTATGCATGATGGAAACCATTCAAGCCATATTAATTCATCCATTCAGAAGCATCTGACAGTTACGCATTACAATATCTAATTCATCTTAAATGATTCAAAAGTCTTTTTTATTATCTCCAGCACTCTGCACAGAAGAATGTCCCAAGTGTTGATTCCTGCCTGTGTAATGAAGAACTTCCTTATATCCATCCCAAAGATGCCCATGCCACCTTGCTCCATTTAATCTAAAATATTATTTATTCTTTCTGCTCCATTTACTGTTTCACCGTTATAGATATATCTTTATAGATATAGCTAACCAACCTGTGCAGACTTGTTATTGATAAACCTTTAAAGCAGGTGGGGCCTGAACCCAAGGATCTTGGCCTAGAGGTAGGGACACTACCACAGCACCACAAGCGACCTTTCAGGGAAATCACAGCCTTATGTACACACACCAGTTACACAGAGATCCACTAGTCCCCGTAAGGGAATTGAGCCTTGGTCTCCCACATGACAGCAGGGATACTAACAACTAGCATGCTGCAGAGCATCCTTTACATAACTTTATAAGTCACCCCTCAGATACCTTGGGATAAAATTTGATTTTGTGTGATAGAATAAAATGGCTTATAGGCAACCAGCAAGTCTATTTTACACTTGTGTTCAAAAGCAAAATCAACCCCCTAACTTTTAGGGAACCAGGAGGTTTCCCAGCTATTCCTTATATCACAGACTCCCGATGCTGGAGACCGGCCTCAGGGCTCTTTACTGACTGTGTTATTCTTAATTTTAAATTGCTGTTTTATTTATTATCTGATAAATTCTTAATGTGGCGTAAAACATTTCTCTCCAGTTTAAATGAAGTTGGCACAAAGGCAAGACTTTTCTGTTTCTTCTAAATTGCAAAAGTTCATCAGTTTCACTGCAGGAGTGTAATTCAAAAGAATTTTTACCATAACTTTTAATAATAATTTCATCAATAATTTACCGAAAAACATTGAATATTAATGTCTAGTAGGAGTTTTCGTGATCAGTGGCAGTCATTCTGAAACAAAAACTGACCAAAACCTTGATAAAGCGATAGTAACTTAAATTCCTATACAGTAAATCTAGGAGGAATAAGACATTGCTGAAAAAGAGACATTTTACCAAAGCTTTTTCTCTTGCAGTCATCAAGACATTTAATAAGAATAAAAATTCAAGAGAAAAAAAACCAACATTTTTTTTTCAGTAATACTCAAGTCCTTGCTGTTAAATGACCTGGAATATGGCACAAGGAAACAAAAAAAAAGGCAAATATAGAAAGGAAATTACAGGAATACAACAAAGGAGCATGAAAGAAGTAGTTTATTAGGGTCAAATGTGCAGGTGGCACAGTGGCTCAGTAGTTAGCACTGCTGCCTCACAGTGCCGGGGACTTGGGTTTGATTCCACCCTCAGGCGACTGTCTGTGTGGATGACAAGGTGTAGAGCTGGATGAACACAGCAGGCCAAGCAACATCAGAAGAGCAGGAAAGCTGACGTTTCGGGCCTAGACTCTTCTTCAGAGAACTGTGTGGAGTTTGCATATTCTCCCTGTGTCTGTGTGGGTTTCCTCCCACAGTCCAAAAATGTGTAGGCTATGTGGATTGGCTGTGCTAAATTGCCTGTAGTGATCAGGGATGTGTAGATTATGTGGGTTATGAGGGATGGGTCTGGGTGGGATGCTGTGAGGGGTGGTATGGACTTGTTGGGCTAAAGGGCCTGTTTCCACACTGTAGGGATTTGATGATCTTTGACCTGATCCTAACTCTATGCGATAGGATAAGTTTTAAATGTATCTCAGCCTTGATTTTACTGTACAAAGTAGAGATCATGTTATGCACAGAAGCTATTGTACTACTCTGATATTCAGCTTAATATTTTCTTAAGACTTTTCTGAAGGTGATGTCAACATGAACACATGTGAAAAGGTAATTTTTCAGGGTCATAATGTTTTTGTTGCCACGTACATCAAAATAATTGCTTTTCTGCAGTCCCTCTGAATTCCTGGATCTGAAGTATAATGACAAATGGAAAATATAGGTAATTTACCACGTTTGCTAAATGCCAGTGAGGTTTGTGGATTTACATAGAGACCCCATCAAGCTAGAAGAGTGCCCTTTATAATGGAACCTGAAGGATAGCAAAGCAATCACAAAAAGCAAATCAATTAACTATGCCAAGGGGCTTATGAAGCTCAATCTGTAGAAAAGAGACGGCAAAGAATCATTGATAGAGACACAGAATTCTTTGTCCTGTATCTGAGAGAGCTGATAAAAAGTTAAGTGAACTTTGAGTTAATCAAAAGGGGCACGTAATGTCTATTGTAGCATAGTCATAACGTTACTGGACTTGTGATCTAAAGACCAGAATTCACGATCCACAGACATCCGGGAATATTAAATTCACTTAACCAAATAAAGTGTGGATTTTAAAAATTCCAGTATCAGCAATGGTGATCATTAAATTTATCTGGTTCCCTAATTTAAGAAAGGAAATCTGCTGTCCATACCTGGTCTAGACCATATGTGACTCCAAACCCACAACAACTGGCCTTTGAAATGACAAACCACTCAGTTGTGTTCTAGATGGTAGCTTACTACCACCTTCTGAAGAGCCATTAGGGATGGGCAACAAATTGGCCTTTCCAATGATGCCCGCGCCCCAGGAACGCACAAAAGCAGAGTTCAGATTAGCAGTTATTAACATTGGAACTGGATGGCAACCAGCAGACAGAAAAATAAAGAAATAATCTATCTCAAAGAAAAGTGAGGATAACGTGTGATGTCAAGGAAAGAAGAAAATGAATTAGTATTTCTGCATAAATGTGGAACAAATGGACTATAGACATGTGAGCCAATGAGAACAACTTCGACAAGGGAGACTCCGAAATATCCACTTTCTTACTCAACTGAGGATTCCCCAGCACCGTTGCTGATAGGGCTGTCAACCGGGTCTGATCTATCTCCCGCACTTCCACCCTCACCCCTTCTCTTCCCTAGTGCAGCAGCGATAGGATTCCCCTTGTCTTTACCTACCATTCCACCAGCATCCACATCCAGAAGATCATTAGCCGCCATTTCCGCCACCTCCAGCGAGATGCCACCACCAGTCATATATTCCCCTCCCCTTCCTTGTCCACCTTCCGCAGAGACCGTTCTCTCTAAGGCACCCTGGTCCACGCTTCCTTCACTCTCAACACCCTCCCACAGCCCCATGGCTCCTTTCCCTGCAACCGGCGTAGGTGTAACACCTGCCCATTTACCTCCTCCCTCTGCAGTATCCAGGGGCCAAAACATACATTCCAGGTGAAGCAGCATTTTACTTGCACTTCCCAGGATCTAGTCTACTGCATTCGCTGATCACAATGTGGTCTCCTCTACACTGGGGAAACGAAGCATAGACTGGGTGACCACTTTGCAGAACATCTACATTCTGCTCGCAAAAAAGACCCTGAACTTCTGGTTGCCTGCCACTTTAACACACCACCCTGTTCCCTGGCCAACATCTATCTCTGTCTCTGGCTTGCTGCAGTGTTCCAGTGAAGCTCAGCAGGAGCTGGAAGAACAACACCTCATTTACTGCTTGGGGACCCTGCACCCTTCTGTACTCAATATCGAGTTCCATAATTTTAGCGCCTAAACTCTCCCATGTCCTAGCCTCTACCTCACACACCATGCCTTGTTATCATATAGTCTGCCATTACCTACTGTTAGCCACTAACAGTGTCCATTAACAGCTATTCACTCTCCTCTCCTTTGTCTGTCCAACTTTTCTTCTCTCTATTTGGGCTCTATCCCCACCTATCGTTTACTCCTTACCCACTCCCTCAACCCTATCTTCTGCAATATATCCGACATTTTTCTATCTACCATTAGTTCTGAGGAAGGGTCACTGGACCTGAAACGTTAGCTCTGATTTTTCTTCACAGATGCTGCCAGAGCTGCTGAGCTTTACATCCAGCATCTACAGTTCTTTTGGTTTTTAAGTGAGCCAAAGAGTCTACTTTATCTTTCCTTCATTTCTTATATTCCTATGTACCCAGTATAACTTTGCCAGTTAGATGTGTGAGATGCGTTAAAACCCATCACCATTTCTAGGAATATCCAAATTAAGACATTGAAAAATCAAAAGCATATTGATCTTCTGTTTATTCAAGTCTGACTGCTCTCTCTCTCTCATTTTTTACTCACTCTTATCTAATTGCTGTAGATTTTACAACCAGGAGATGCCCAAATCCAGATGGAATACCTCAAACTGTAAAGATCCCAGGTGAGGAAGGATGTATTACCTCTCCTTGGTTATTCATCTGCCCCCTTAGTTGGTTGCAACAAATTTAATGTGAAAAGGAGCCCTTCATTTCTGGATATCTTCTACCCAGATTCAAATGAACTTATTTATTGTAAGGAGTCGATTTTATAGAATCATACAGTACGGAAGAGGCCCTTCAGCCCATTCATTACTGACAAAAATTACTCTAAATATGCAATAGTCCCACTTTCCAGGACTTGGCACATAGCCTTGAATGTTATGACATTTCAAGTGCTCATCAAAGTACTTTTTAAAGTATTTTATGTTGCCTCTGAGGTAGTGTATTCCAGATTCCAACCACCCTCTGAGTGAAAAGAAATTTCCCAAATACTTTCTCAACCTCCTGCCTTTCACCTTAAAACGATGCCCTTTGTTATTGAACCTTCAACTAAGAGAACAGCTGTTTTCTATTCAC
Source organism: Ginglymostoma cirratum (assembly GCA_024137785.1). Taxonomy (NCBI): domain Eukaryota; kingdom Metazoa; phylum Chordata; class Chondrichthyes; order Orectolobiformes; family Ginglymostomatidae; genus Ginglymostoma; species Ginglymostoma cirratum. Next base: position 11,836,898 of record JAHRHZ010000040.1, on the reverse strand, counting down.
CTTGTCTCTGCCCCTCATAATGTTGTACAGCTTATTGAGGTCCTCCCTCAACCTTCCAAAGAGAACAGCCTGAGACTATCCAGTCTATTTTTATAGATAAAATGTTCCATCCCAGGCAACGTCCTGGTGAATCTCCCCTGCTCCCTCTCCAGTGCAATCATATCCTCCTATAATGTGGTGACCAGAACTACACACAGTACTCCAGCAGTGGCCTAATCTAAGTTCTGTACAGTTTCAAAACAGCCTTCCTGCTCTTACAATCTATGTCATGACTGATAAAGGTAAATGTCGCGTATATATCCTATTAACCTGTCTTGAGTCTTCAGGGATCTGTGGACATGCACCCCAAGATCCTTCTGTTTCATGGAGCTTCCTAGTGTCCTGCTATTCATTGAGTTCTCCCTCATGTTGGCACTGCTTTCAAAATGCATGACCTCCCGATTTTCAGGGTTAACTTCCGTCTATCACTGATCTGCCCATCTGACCAATCCATTTACATCTTCCTGTAATCTAAGACCTTCTTCCTCACTGTCAACGTCTGGTCAAACTTTATGCCATCCACAAACTTACCTATCATTTCCCCCTCCCCACCCCCACCCCGTTTCCCCCCACTCACCACCCCCACATTCTGCTCTATATTGTTTATATATATCACAAACAATAAGGGACCCAGCCCAGATCCCTGTGGTGCTCTCCTCAAGTCACACAAACAGCTTTCTGCCACCCTCTGTGTCCCTACCATTAAACCAATGTCAGGTATTGTTTAACCAGGCTTCCTAGAATTAACAAAGGAAAAGTTTATCAGTTAGTCAATATGAGAAGAAACAACCATTCAACACACATGCATATAGATTGGAAATATGTGATAAAGAGTCAAAATTTTTAAAGGTAACATTATTTTAAAAACTGATCAGTCTCTGATAAAACAGATTGAATGATCATAAACATGCCATTTTTCCTTTTGCAGGTTCATTTGAGAGTAACCTTCTGTCGGGACCTGTGTGTGTGAGAGTTGTCCCATCGTCTGTCTGTGCATGACAATTTTTTTTTTCTTTATTCATTCACGGGATGAGTGTGTCGCTGGCTAGGCAGCATTTATTGCCCATCACATTACTGTGGGTCTGGAGTCACATGTAGGCCAGACCAGGTAAGGATGGCAGTTTCCTTCCCTAAAGGACATTAACGAATCAGATGGATTTTTCCGACAATTGACAATGGATTCACAGTCATCATTTTACCTGCCTCTCAGTAATGACCAGGCAGGATCAAAGTGGCGGTCCCTGAGAAGTCTGTTTTTGTCTTCAGGAGAAAGTGCCTGGCATTTTCCTTGACTGGTTGTGTGGTGTGTGGTGAGACAAGCTCAGCCAGTGGAGGCTGAGGTGGTACTTCTGACAGAAAACCTTCCAGTCTGGTTCGCTGAAACGTTTGTTGGGAATCTATAAGTCTCCAAGAAGGTAATACCTGAATTTCATTGATCACAGCCCAAACGCTGACCCACTGTTAAAAACACCAGCTCAGACTGCTGACCTTGAAGCAGAGTCAGAATCAGTCCATAGAATCCCTACAGTGTGGAAACAGGCTCTTCGGCCTAACAAGTCCACACTGACCCTCAAAGCATCCCATCCAGACCCATCCCCCTAATCTACACATCCCTGAACACTATGGGCAACTTAGCATGGCCAATCCACCTAACCTGCACATCTTTGGACTGTGGGAGGAAACCAGAGCACCCGAAGGAAACCCAAGGGGAGAATGTGCAAACACCACACAGACAGTCACCCATGTGTGGAATTGAACCTGAGTCCCTGCTGCTGTGAGGCAGCAGTGCTAACCACTGAGCCACTGTGCCACCCTGCTATAATGTATGAATGCTATAATTGAGGTGCTGATGAGGAAATGGAGACCTCTTCATAGATTGAGACGAGGAGCAGATAGTGATCAGCCAGATTGCGGTGCTGGGACTAAGTACACCAGGCTCCACCCTTTACCGAAAGGGGAACCATAGAAGCATTGATCTGACAATGAGGCTTAATTATCACAGCAAGACAAGAGAAAATGCGCTTTTCAGTACACCCAAAATTAGACTCTTTCTGCTATCTTTATTTCATTTCCCAGCATTACTAGCTTTCATTTTGATGATCATAAATGCATTTGTCATGTAAAAATCAAACACTTTCCTTAAACTGCAGTTTGAAGCTTATTACTTCAATTGGAATAATAGGTCAGTTGGTCATTGCAACATTGCTGAGTGTAGATAGAGTCATGGAGTCATAGAGTCATACAGCACAGAAACAGACCCTTCAGTCCAACCAATCCATGCCGAACGTAATCCCAAACTAAACTAGCCCCATCTGCCTGTGCTTGGCCCATATCCTTCCAAACTTTTCTTATTCATATACTCAACCAAATGTCTTTTAAATATTGCAACTGTACCCGCATCCAGCACCTCCTCTGAAAGTTCATTCCACACATGAACCACTCTCTGTTTAAAAAAGTTGTCCTCAAGTCTTTTTTTAAATCTTTATCCTCTCACCTTACAAATATGCCCCCATGTCTTGAAATCCCCTACCCTAGGAAAATGACACCTGCCATTCACCTTATCTATACCCCTCATTTTTTTAAAATTCATTTACAGGATGAGGGCATCGCTGGCCAGGCAGCGTGTATTGTCCATCCCTAATTGCCCAGAGGGCAGTTAAGAGTCAACCACATTACTGTGGGTCTGGAGTCACATATAGGCCAGACCAGATAAGGGTGGCAGTTTCCTTCCCTAAAGGACATTAGTGAACCAGGTAGGTTTTTCCCCAAAAATTGACAATGGGTTCATGGCCATCATTAGACCTTTAATTCTAGATATTTATTGAATTCCATTTCCACCAGCTGCCATGGCGGGATTTGAACCTGGGGTCCCCAGAACATTACCTGGGTCTCTGGATTAACAGTCCAGTGATAACACCACTAAATTTTATAAACCTCTGTAAGGTCACCCCTAACCTCTTACATTCCAGTGAAAGAAGTCCCAGCCTACCAGCCTCTCCATATAACACAAACCCTCCATTCCTGGCAACATCCTGGTAAATCTTTTCTGAAAAATCTCCAGCTTAATAATATCCACTGCTTTCTCCCAAGTAGCTGAGGACTTGGAGTGTAGCTTTAAAAACTGTTACCTCAACTGTTCATTTGTTGCTGGACAGTGGAAGAAGACTTTTCAAATACATTCGAATACTTTCTGATTAACATTGAGTGTTGGTGCAGTCTTGACCAAACAGTATATATTCCTGAAATTCTCAGAGGATCTCACCCAAAAGATGGTGTGCTGTGTTCTCTACCAGTAAAGAAATCACTAGGGCCAAAGTGTGCTAAACCAGAGGAGCTCAAACAGTCCATCCACTTCACCAACACCTTCAACCCCAACCTTAAGTTCACCTGGACTATCTCCAATACCTCTCTCTCCTTCCTGGACCTCTCTGTCTCCATTTCTGGCAACCACCTAGAAACCAATATCCATTTCCAGCCCACCGACTCCCACAGCAACCTAGAATACACCTCTTCCCACCCACCTTCCTCAAAAATGCCATCCCCTATTCCCAATTCCTTCGCCTCCGCCGCATCTGCTCCCAGGATGAGGCATTGCACTCCTGTACATCTCAGATGTCCTCATTTTTCAAGGACCGCAACTTCCCCCACTCAGTGGTCGAGAACACCCTTGACCGTGTCTCCCGCATTTCCCGCAACTCATCCCTCACAGCTCCTCCCCACAATAACAACGAAAACAGAATTCCCCTCGTCTTCACTTATCACCCCACCAACCTCCGGATCCAACGCATCATCCTCCGACACTTCCGCCATCTGCAATCAGACCCCACCACCAAAGACATTTTTCCCTCCCCACCCTTATCTGCTTTCCGGAGGGACCACTCTCTCCGTGACTCTCTTGTCCGCTCCACACTCCCCTCCAGCCCCACCACACCTGGCACTTTTCCCTGCAACCGCAGGAAGTGCTACACCTGCCTCTACACCTCCCCCCTCACCCTCATCCCAGGCCCAAAGAAGACTTTCCACATCAAGCAGATGTTCACCTGCACATCTGCTAATGTGGTATACTGCATCTGCTATTCCCGTTATGGCCTCCTCTACATCGGGGAAACCAAGCAGAGGCTTGGGGACCGCTTTGCAGAACACCTACGCTCGGTTCGCACTAAACAACTGCACCTCCCAGTCGCGGACCATTTCAACCCCCCCTCCCATTCCTCAGACGACATGTCCATCCTGGGCCTCCTGCAGTGCTACAACGATGCTACCCGAAGGTTGCAGGAACAGCAACTCATATTCCACTTGGGAACCCTATGGCCCAATGGTATCAATGTGGACTTCACAAGCTTCAAAATCTCCCCTCCCCCTATCACATCCCAAAACCAGCCCACTCGTCCCCACCTCCCTAACCTGTCCTTCCTCCCACCTATCCCCTCCTCCCACCCCAAGTCCCACCCCCATCTCCTACCTACTAACCTCATCCCACCCCCTTGACCTGTCCGTCCTCCCTGGACTGACCTATCTCCTCCCTAACTCCCCACCTACACTCACCTTTACTGGCTCCATCCCTGCCTCTTTGACCTGTCTGTCTCCTCTCCACCTATCTTCTCCTCTATCCATCTTCTATCCGCCTCCCCCTCTCTCCCTATTTATTTCAGAACCCCTTTCCCCTCCCCCATTTCAGAAGATTAGTCCTTTTGTTTATGGCCTCATCTACTTGCATTGCCATCTCTAAAAGAATCACGCCTGAGCACCAAATGTTCTATCACACCACTTACAATCTTTCAGAGATAAAAGGTACTGCAGATGCTGGAGAATCCGAGATAACAAGCATGGGGCTGGATGAGCACAGCAGGTCAAGCAGCATCATAGGAGCAGGAAAACT